>CM059448.1:36587539-36980039 GCA_030390025.1 Squalus acanthias | reverse complement strand
AGACAGAAAGAAAGAAAGAAAGACAGAAAGACAGAAAGAAAGAAAGACAGAAAGAAAGAAAGACAGAAAGAAAGACAAAGACAGAAAGAAAGACAGAAAGAAAGAAAGACAGAAAGAAAGACAGAAAGAAAGAAAGACAGAAAGAAAGACAGAAAGAAAGAAAGACATAAAGAAAGACAGAAAGAAAGACAGAAAGAAAGAAAGACAGAAAGAAAGACAGAAAGAAAGAAAGACAAAGAAAGAAAGAAAGACAGAAAGAAAGAAAGACAGAAAGAAAAAAAAAGAAAGACAGAAAGACAGACAGAAAGAAAGACAGAAAGAAAGAAAGACAAAGAAAGAAAGAAAGAAAAGAATTTGAATTAATAAAGCATCTTCCATGACTTCAGGATCTCCCAAAGCATTTGTTATTTCATGGCGATAATAATAAACGGATGACCGCTAATTACTGACTCACCAACCAGTTTTTCCAGATTTACCTTAACAAAATAACTTTGAATGCCTCTATCATATTTCCTCTTAATCTTTGTTCTAATGAAAAGAGCCCCAGTCTCTTAGAACTAAAGATTCTCATCTCTGGTATCATCTTAGTAAACCCTTCTGCACCCTCTCCAAGGCCTTGACCTGATAAGGTGCTATCTCAATGCAAATTCTTCCTATGTTTGAGTAAATTTCTTTTGTACCATCTCTTTTTGAATAAAACGCTGTACTAACAGTTCTACACCCACACCTGGTGGTTCTATAATCCCAATATCCACATCCTCTGTGAAAACTAAGGCAAAGTACTTAGTATTTTTCTCATTCTATCACTCTCCAGTACAAGCTTTCCTCCTTCATTTTTTAACAGCTCTACATCGATCTTGACTATCATTTTACTATTAAGGTACCTGTAGAAAGCCTTTTTTATTCTCTTTTATATTTTTTTGCTCATTATCTCATATTTTCCTATTGCCCTTATAATCTAACTTCTTGTAATTTTTCTATATATTTTTTATATTTGTCCTGAATTTCTTTTTATTATCTGTTTATGTGCTAAAAGCTTCTTTTCAGTTTCAAATTTGATCCAGTCTCCCTATTCATCTATTCATCTCCGCCTTCAATACATTCCTTTTTTTCCTTACTGGAATATATTTGTATTCTTTCCATTTTCTATTTATATATAGGCACAGGGCTTATATATCCATCATATATAAAAAAAAGTCTTGCTTCTGTGCGCACATTTTCACTGTCACACTTTCTTGATTGGCTCAAAGTTAAACAGCAGTAATCAGATTCCGAGGAAATAGAGAACATATGAATAAAATGTGAGGAAAGAAACTATAAAACTACCAATAAGAAACAACTAGGGACTTAAGAAAACAACAAATCCCAAATCAACAGTCAGGAGAACCAATGGATAAAAAAAAGGAGGGGAAGTAATTGAATTACTGAAAAATACTTTTTGAAAACATTTTCATCCACTCTTTTTTTTCCTCAACAACTGAAATTTCTAATGTCCGAAATAAGGCTTGTGCCATTTAAAAAGACATTAACAATTATATATTTCACAATAGTGGGGTTAAACTTAATTATGAAGTTGTCTTTTGTGTCTTCGAGTACCGTCATTAATATTTTTACTTGAAGGCCTTGGGCTGTCTGAAAAGCCTGGGTTTAGATTTGAAGCTTTTAAAGCAAGCTGTGGCTCTGTAAGCTGAAGGCAGAGCCTGCAGTCTGAGCATGTGCGCAACTGCCCACGATGCACCAGTGGCATTTTACAAACCCAGCCGGAACAATTGTTTGTCGTCTTGTTATCTGTTTGGTTATTTTTCAAAATTATTGAAGGAAAGCTAGAAGACAAATGTTAAAAGCTTTACTCAGATAGAGTTTATAGTGCCTTTTTTAAAAGAGCGAGGCTGTGTGTATGTGTGTGTGTGAGAGAGAGAGAACTTTTCAGACATTACTGGTTACACACTTGTAGCAACTTTTGTTCCTATTAAAAGTCAAAACAATTAATAAATATTTTTTGCTGTGGGAAATTCAAATTGTCTATTTGTGTAATATTTCAGTTTGTGTGTTTTGAAAATCGTTTGAACTCAAACTGAATGATGAATCTGAGAGGTTTTCAACTAAACTTTGAAATAAAAACTACTAACTTAAAAAAGAACTTGTATTTATATAGCACACCCTCAGAATGTTCCAAAATCACAGCCGATGAATCACTTTTTGAACTGTAAGTAAGATAAATGACCAGTTAATCTGTTTCTGGTGGATTGTTGACTAGGGTGACCAGAACTCAGCACTGCTTCAAATAGATTCGTGAGATCTTTTACACCCACTTGAATAGGCAGACAGGGCCTTTGTTTAACGTCTCATCTGAAAGGAGACACCTCCGACAGTGCAGCACTCTCTCAGTACAAAATGTACTAGATTATGCGCTCAAGGTTGAAGTGACGTTTGAACCCAAAACAACTGTTTCAGAGTTAAGAGTGCTACCAACTGAGCCAAGCTGACACCCAAAGAGGAAATGGAAAGAAAAAACAAGAAAACAAATTTGGTTTCGTCTGGTAAGGGCATTAAGGGGGGAATTTTAACACCACCCCACGATGGGCGGGGGTTAATAATAGAAATGGAACCCCAACCTGCTGCATAGGTGCTTGCCGCCATTTTTACGGTGCTGGGTTGCGTGACGTGTCTGTGTCTCGTCTTGGAGAGGCGGGATAGTTCATTATAATATTTAAATCAGGCTCCCACAGCGCAATTGGAAGCCTGATTTAAATGTAATGTTGCCGGTCGGGTTTCCCAGGGCTCGGGAAACCTGGGAGCTAAAGGGAGACGGGGCAGAATGTGGGGAGGGCAAGCAGCCGGATCAAGCAGGTAAGTTATCATTGCACTGCTTGTGAGCCAGGAGGAGCAGGAGTGCTCCCCCAGCCCCTCAAGCAAATGCCCCGTGATTTCTCCCCCCCCCCCACTCTCTCCCTCCTGATTGCTGGTCCGATCTCGCCATCAACCCATGATCTTTCCCGATTGCCGGGGACCGTCCCCACTGGTCCCTGGCTGCAGCCTTCTGCCATTGGCATTCCCGCCCGGCAGCCAACCAGCCCCTCAATCTGACTGGCTGCCAGGCAGGAAACAGAGTAAAATAATCATAATGAGGCCCTGCCGTTAAATTCGTCCAGACCTCTGAGTTCCCGGGATTCCTGTGTTTCCCCCCACACCCCCGCTCCCCCGCTCTCTCCCTGCTCCCCCATAAATATCGGGGCCAAAGACACTGTCCTATTGCTTATATTTACAATTCAAAAATAAACCCATTTACAGAAGATATTTTTGTCTAGCTGCTGTTGGTAAGTGTGCTGAGGTTTCTTTCCCCACCTTGTCTCAGCTGCTATGAGTAGCGGCTGAAGAAATGTGATTTTTGTTTTTAAAATTTTTTAACAAATAACCTAACATAATCGCTGTTGATTGTAGTCCAATTGCTAACCTCCCCTTTCTCCCAAAATCGTACCCACTTTCTTATTTAAATCCTTCCAGCATAGCTTCCCTCCTGTCCCCAGCACCATGACCCACCTGGCTGAGGTCCTCAACGATATCCTGTGTGACTGTGACTGTGGTGCATTGTCCCTCCTTATTCTTCTTGATGTTTTTGTGAGCTCTGACACAGTTGACCACTCTATCCTCCACCACCATCTCTGCTCCATGGTCCACTTCTTCTTGTTAGAGATTAGTTAAGAAATCCATTTTACGTGGAAGAATCACTTATATTGGTTTCATTTTATTAGTGCTGCAGTTAAAATCCTGGAATTTAAAAAAGCTGCAGATGTAGCTGGTAGGCAATATCTGTAACGCCGGAACTGTTGTCACATAAGGTAACCTTGGAGAGTTCTAATCTTCTCATGGATACATCTGTATGTTTATTCTTTTCTGTACAAGTAAATCGATAAGGTTGTTTATGTTGTCCTGAGATCGTGCTGTGGAGCCTTTTTGAGTCTTTGGTATATTGAGCTAATAATACCTACTGTAAAACCAAGACATGGAGAAGGTGATGTAATGGCCTTTTAACTGAGCTGAAAAGCAAGACCATTGTAATGTGAGGTTGGGAGATATCAGGAGGGTTGAGCTCAACTGACTGTAATGTGTCCATCTTCTGCGGCAAAGCATCTTTTGTTATCTCGGTGTTGGCCGTGAGTATGTAACATTTAACTTTTAGTAAACTGCCAGTGTTTGACTCCATTTTGAATTCATTCTTGGCATACAGGCACAGGACTGCAGCCTTTGTCTATATTAAAAATTCACATTTCTACCTCTCTCGTGGTTCCATTCCTACATGTCCTAACACAGCCATTACATCTCCAGCAATGGCGTCTCCTCCTGTGCCCATACAGGGAGATCATCCCGAACCATGTGGTCAACTTCCATATGTATGTCAACAACAGCTAGCTGTTCCTCTCCACCACCAACCTTGATCCCACATCTGTTTCTGTGCATAGATTCCCTATCTCGTGTCAAGTCATGGATGAGCCAAAACTCCATCCAACTAAACAGTGGCAAGATGGAAGCCATCATGACTAAGATCAGAACATGTGGATCCAGGTGGCTCACACTCTGCACCCTTCTGGCTCTGCACGGCCATGTGTCCTCCCTCCCCCAGTCCACTGTTGGTGGCAGAGGCTTCAGCGTTCACAGCTCTGCTCTCTGGAACTTCTTTCCTAAGCCCTTCCTCCTCGCTTCATTTTGCACCACCTTCAAAAGATTCCTCAAAACCAACCTAGGCAGGTGTCAGCTGTGGCTCAGTGGGTAGCACCCTTGCCTCTGAGTCAGACGGTTGTGGGTTCATAGTCCCACTCCAGAGACTTGAGCATGAAAATCTAAGCTGACACTCCAGTGCAGTGCTGAGGGAGCGCTGCACTGTCGGAGGTGCCTTCTTTCGGATGAGAAGTTAAACCGAGACCCCGTCTGCTCCCGCAGGTGGATGTAAATGATCCCATGGCACTATTTCGAAGAAGAGCAGGGGAGTGATCCCTGGTGTCCTGGCCAATAGTTATCCCTCAATCAACATCACTAAAACAGATTTTCTGGTCATTATCACATTGCTGTTTGTGGGAGCTTGCTGTGCGCAAATTGGCTGCCGCATTTCCTACATTGCAACAGTGACTACACTTCAAAAAGTACTTCATTGGCTGTAAAGAGCTTTGGCTCGTCCGGTGGTAGTGAAAGGCGCTACAGAAATGCAAGTCTTTCTTTTAGACTTCTGCCAACTCTCCTAATCCCTGGGGTGTTTAAATTCCTTCCACCCCCACCACCCCTCTCTTGTGAAGGATCTTGAGGTGTTTTGCTATATTAAAGTGCTATATGAGGCCATTACAGCCGAGCGCAATTGTGTTCTCACTGAACTTCCACAGTCAGGATGAAGACAGACCAGGTGTAAAAGTTCTCAATTGGGGAAAGGCCAATTTTACTAAGCTGAGATGTGATTTATCAAAAGTGGACTAGAAACAGCTACTTGAAGGTAAATCAGTGTCAGAGCAATGGGAGGCATTCAAGGAGGAGATAGTGAGGGTCCAGAGCAAATATGTTTACACAAAGAAAATGGTGCGATTCCCAATTCTAGAGCCCCCTGGATGTCAAGGAGCATACAGGGTAGGATAAGGGAAAAAAAGGGAAGCTTATGTCAGATACCTGAGAACTCAATGATATAGAAAGTCTAGAGGAGTATTGAAAGTACAGGGATGAAATTAAAAAGGAAATTAGGAAATCAAAGAGAGGACATGAAAAAATATTGGCAAGTAAAATCAAGGAAAACCCAAAGATGTTTTATAAATATGCAGACACTGAGACAACGTATGAACGGACACCGCGCAACAATCGCCAGGCAGGAGGGTTCCCTCCCAGTCGGGGAATACTTCAGCAGCCAGGGGCATTCAGCCTCGGATCTGCGGGTAAGCGTTCTCCAGGGCGGCCTTCGGGATACACGACAGCGCAAAATCATAGAGCAGAAACTGATAGCCAAGTTCCGCACTCATGAGGATGGCCTCAATCGCGATATCGGGTTCATGTCACGATACGGAACGTGACTTGACATCATGGCCGGTCTTCCCAGGTGGTTTTTTTTTTTTTAAAAAGACTAACACAAGAACACAAATTGACAGGATATGCAGCCAGCAGGTGGTTTGACACGTTGGACCCCCTGGGACACATCTCATTGTCTTGGCTGTGCTCTTAGTGTGTCTTTGATGTAGGGAAATATTTGAATAGATTTTGTCTGTGTTTAAATTGTGAATTCTGGGAGATTCTCTCACTGCTAACTTACCTGAGGAAGGAGCGACAGCTCCGAAAGCTTGTAAAATTAAATAAATCTGTTGGACTATAACCTGGTGTTGTGCGACTTCTCATTTTTATAAATATATAAGGAGCAAGAGAATAACTAAAGAAAGAGTAGGGCCTATTGGAGACCAAAAAGGTAACCTATGTGTGGAGGCAGAAGACGTGGGTATGGATCTTAATGAACATAAGAACATAAGAAATAGGAGCAGGAGTAAGCCATTTGGCCCCTCGAGCCTCAGAAAGAAGAAATTCCTCCTCATCTCCGTCTTAAATGGGCAAACCCTTATCCTGAAAATATGCCCCCTAGCTCTAGATTCCCCCACGAGGGGAAGCATCCTCTCAACATCTACCCTGTCAAGCCTCCTTAGAATCTTATATGTTTCAATAAGATCACCTCTCATTCTTCTAAACTCCAATGAGTATAGGCCCAACCTGCTCAACCTTTCCTCATAAGACAACCCTTTCATCTCAGGAATCAACCTAGTGAACCTTCTCTGAACTGCCTCAAATGCAAGTATATCCCTCCTTAAATAAGGAAAACAAAACTGTACGCAGTACTCCCGGTGTGTTCTTACCAACGCCTTGTACAGTTGTAGCAGGACTTCCCTACTTTTATACTCCAACCCCCTTGCAATAAAGGCCAACATTCCATTTGCCTTCCTAATTACTTGCTGTACCTGCATGCTAACTTTTTGTGTTTCATGTACGAGGACACCCAGATCCCTCTGTACCACAGCATTCTGTAGTCTCTCTCCATTTAAATAATATTTTGCTTTTCTATTCTTCTTACCAAAGTGAATAACCTCACATTTTCCCACATTATACTCCATCTGCCAAATGTTTTCCCACTCACTTAACCTATCTATATCCCATTGCAGACTCTATGGGCTAGATTTTGTCTTGGGGTCGGGTTGGGGTCGTGTCATCCACATTTCGTGTTATCCACCCGCCTGAAATTGGATGTGGGAGATTGATGCAATTTTCACTTAATTGGGCAATTGAGTTCCAGCATGTGGGAACCCATGAACCAATTAGTGGTTTCAGTCTGAAAGTTGCCTCTGATGATGTCATCATTGTAGGTCAGAGACTGCCTGGTCTGGTCTCAGAGATTGCCTGGCCTTTGCTGTGAGAGGACCTGGATGCAAATTGCAGCATCTCAGGAGAGACAGAGACAGAGACAGACATTCATTTATTTATTTATTTATTTATTTATTTTTCCAACCAAGTCCTCCCAGGCAGTCTCTGAAGACATTCAATGCAGCAGCATCAGAGGTGACTTTCAGACCTAATACTACTACTACCGTCATCACATCTCCGTTGTAATAGTGGACCTGCAGCTGATAGTCAGCTATCCACTTGTGCTCCCGCCAGGTTTCACTGGAGTGTTTCACATCAGGCGTACTTCACATCGGAAAAGGGTTAAACTAGCTAAAATGTTTCAAAATGGCATTACAGTGCCAATTTAGGGCTTGTTAAGGGCTTTAATGGCCTCTCCCGCCTCTTGGAGGCGGGATGGAGTCGGGAACCCCGTGACCGATTTTGTCAAAATTGCGTGGAGTCGGGATGGGGTCGGGACCCCCGACCCTGCAACTTTAACCCCCCCCCACGCCTCCAAACCTGACTCCACGGGGCATTCAAAATCCAGCCCTTTGTGTCCTCCTCACAACTTGCTTTCCCACCTATCTTTGTATTGTCAGCAAATTTGGCAACAGTACACTCGGTCCCTTCATCCAAGTCATTAATATAGATTGTAAATATATGAGGCCCCAGCACTGATCCCTGTGGCACCCCACTAGTTACAGTTTGCCAACCTGAAAATGACCCATTTATCCCGACTCTCTGTTTTCTGTTAGTTAGCCAATCCTCTATCCATGCTAATATATTACCCCCAACATCGTGAGCTCTTATCTTGTGCAGTAACCTTTTATGCGGCACCTTATCGAATGCCTTTTGGAAATCCAAATACATTACATCTACTGGCTCCCCTTGATCCACCCTGCTTGTTACATCCTCAAAGAACTCTAATAAATTTGTCAAACACGATTTCCCTTTCATAAAACCATGTTGACTCTGCTTGATTGTATTATGATTTTCTAAATGTTCTGCTACTACTCCCTTAAGTGTCAGCTGTGGCTCAGTGGGTAGCACTCTCTAGGTGGGAGGAGCTAGGAGTGAGCAGGTGCTGCTGGGTGCTTGATTACTGCAGGAAGTTGGAGTGAGCTTGTAAAAAGTTGGTGGTGGTTTTTTTTCAGGTTTTAGGGCCCTTTTGGCCCATAAACAGCAGCGAGTTGGCTGCTGAGGGGTCCGGAGTGCCGGGCCCCTCAGAGGACAATTTTCCCAAGATAAATTTAATCAGGGGAGAAACTGATGTTGGAAGGGAGAGAAAAAGGCCGAAAGATTTGGGCCGGGACCCTAGGAGGTTTGGAAAAGAAAACACGGTGGTGGTTCTGTGCAAGGACAAGGAGATACGAGCTTGGGATATTATCCAGGTGGTACATGAGGACTGTGGCGAGGGAAGCTGCTTTGCCTGCTGATCAAAGCTGAATGTTGAGTTCGAGGTGACGGTCAGTGGCCGAGAGGAGGTGGAAAGACTTTTACTCAGTTTGAAGGTTGGTGATAAGTTCTTGGAGGTATCTCTGCTATATTCGGAAGAGGTGGTGGTCTCATTCTTAAACCTGCTGGTTTATATTGAGGACGATGTGCTGATCAAAAAGTTGGAGTTGTGGGACATTAATCGGCAATAAAGAGGAGATACTATCCAGGAACACGGGTAGCAGATGGAACCTGTTACGTAAAGGTGCGGTTCCCAGAGGGGGTGAAGTCATTACCGTACAGCATGAAATTCGAGACAATGGAAGGAGTGCAGTACTTCCGAGTACTGCATGATAACCAAGTGAAAGTTTGTTATTATTGTCTTGGACACGACCATCTTGTAAGAAACTGTCCAGTCTTGTACTGTTATAATTACGGCGAGTCTGGACACATCGCTCGGAGCTGCAAGGCGGAGAGCTGTGGGGTGTGTCACAAAGGCCCCACCCGCTGTGAGTGTGAGGCAGAAGGAAGCTCTATGAGTGACGAGGAGATGGGAGAACGAGCAGGAGGTGTGAGTGGAACAGCCGGAGGAGCAGAGCAGGCGGAGGACACAGCTGGTGAATTGAAGAAGAAAAGAGCGCAGGAAGAGGCAGAAAATTGCGGAGCAGAGAACAGGATGGAGATGGTGGAAAACACACCAAGTACAGCGGAAAAGGACAAAGACAGCAGAGGGCAGCATGGGTCGAGGGCAGAGTTGAGCCATAATACGGTTCAGCTCCCCCTACAGAATCTGGGGTCCGCAGAGGGAGAGGAGGCGGGAGCGGGGTGCGTGGTAAATGTGAGTACTCCAAAGAAAGATGGGAAGTCGGACATCTCGATGAGCAGGAGGGGGCAAGACAAGGAGAGGGTGCAAGAGGCAGGAGCCTTAAAGGGGCAGCAGGACTGGAGCAGCGAGACAAAGAAACTTAACTGAACCAGCCACATAAATACTGTGGCAACAAGAGCAGGTCAGAGGCTGGGTATTCTGCGGCGAGTGTCTCACCTCCTGACTCCCCAAAGCCTTTCCACCATCTACAAGGCACAAGTAAGGAGTGTGATGGAATACTCTCCACTTGCCTGGATGAGTGCAGCTCCAACAACCATCAAGAAGCTTGACACCATCCAGGACAAAGCAGCCCGCTTGATTGGCACCCCATCCAGCACCTTAAACATTCACTCCCTCCACCACCGGTGCACCATGGCTGCAGTGTGTACCATCTACAAGATGCACTGCAGCAACTCACCAAGGCTTCTTCGGCAGCACCTCCCAAACTCGTGACCTCTTCCACCTAGAAGGACAAGGGCAGCAGGTGCATGGGAACACCACCACCTCCAAGTTCCCCTCCAAGTCACACACCATCCTGACTTAGAAGTATATCGCCGATCCTTCATCGTCGCTGGGTCAAAATCCTGGAACTCCCTCCCTAACAGCACTGATTGAGTACCATCACCACACTGACTGCAGTGGTTCAAGAAGGTGGCTCACCACCACCTTCTCAAGAGTAACTAGGGATGGGCAATAAATCCCATAAATTAAAAAAAAGACGCCAGAAGGGAGCAATATTGGTGCGCCATCGTCCCAGAGAGAGAAGGATCAGGGAGCAAGGGATGATGAGGCCAAAGGGAGCGACACTGTTGGAGAACCCGCGATAGCAGGAAGCCTCTCTATGGGGAGCAGGAACAGAAGGTCACAGAAGAGCTCGGGAGTGAGGAATCAGAAGGGGACAGAGACATGGAAGTGAGGGGTGGGGTGGCATCATGTGGAAAGGGAAAGGTTAGTGAGGGGCAGAAGGAGGGAGAAGGGGCAGCTCCTCGGCCCAAACCTAATGCAAGGAAGAGGCTGAAACAGCAGGGAAGGTTCAAACAGGAGGTGAAAAAGAGCCGGAGGCTGCAGGAAAAAGCAACAGCTGACCAAATAGTTGAGAAGGAGCATGAGAGGAGGGAAGGGCCAGAGATTAAATGATGGGGGGATTATCAGGCATACTTCTCTTATTCGGAACCAGGATTACATTGGTCTCGATTAATGTGAACAGACTGAGGATTGGGAAGAAATTGCAGCAGTTGTTGCAGGGTTTTAAAGGCACGGACTTGTTGTGTCTGCAAGAAACCTTTTGGGATGAGGATATCCTAGAAAGATTTCGGAAGGTTTGGAAGGGAGAGGTGTTTGCAAGTTGTGCAAACAATAACCGCAGAGGGGTGGCTGTTTTGGTGAGTCTGTCCATAAAAGAGAATGTTGCCTTGGTGGATAAGGACACTGTTAGAGTAAAAATGATAGGGCTTAAAGAATGTAATATAAAAGGTATATTCGTAAATACAGAATGGTTTCGCTGACACAGTGCGATGAGTAATGTCTGTGGTCAACATGCGTATGTGCGAGGACCACCAAGATAATAATAGTACAACGATTACACTTGAGAACCAATCACCGTATGACCAGCCAGTCCGACTAGACAGAGCTGACACAACATTTCGATGTTTATAGTTTCGATAGGGAAGTAACATTTTTTAGCTTAAAGTGCAGTTTATAATTAGAAGTTTGTTGCTGGGGGAACGTGATTGGGTGAAGACATTTGTATGTAATGAATTGTGTAGCCGACCCTATAATGTATAAAAGAAGTTCTGATATCACTGTAAGGTCGAGAAGTGGATCATTAGATCGCGGGGTCTATGGCTCTTCTCCCAGAGCACTCTGTTAAATAAACTGTGATCTTCTGCTTTGAGACAGACTCGAGTGAATTCATTTTTCACCAACAATTGGCGTAGTCAGCAGGATGCTCCGGAACTGAAAGACCACCCGCACCGGTGAACCCGGACGAGAAGTCAATTTTGACCGTCCAAAAATTGAGTCACCTGGAAAGGCAGAGGGAGAGTGCCATAGCATCAGGAATCAAGTAAAGTCTGCGAGAGGTAGGAGAACACAGTTGTGAGAGTGTGGATCGCAAGTACTAAAGGGAACACTGTGTAGCGATAAATGTCGCGAAGGAATGAGTGAGTGACGAAACAACATGGACAAGGAGGGTATCTGTCTCAAACACCTAGCCTGAGCCTGAATTAAGAGGACGTAGTCCCATGTGATGGCCAGGATCAAGTAGGCGTAGAGGCTCCAAAGCACCCTGGGATCGTGAAGTCAGCAAATATATATGTGTGTTGTGACTAATTAACCGCTTGAAGGTCTTTAAAGTATCAAGAACAAGCCCGAGTAGAGGAACTCAGCATTTGGTAAGATTGTAAGTTGGACTACAAATGGCGTCAGGGAAAGAAATAGAATGGGGACCAATGGGGTCCCTTACTAGGTTCTATGCAGACGACCGGAAGGGTTTAGGTTGATAAGATGACGAAGGAGGAGTGGGATCCGCTCCAGAATCCGAAGGTAAAAGAGAGTGGTAGAGGGTCAAAAACAGAAAAGACGAAAATGGCGGGGGTGATACTAGTAAACCAATTAGTCGTATTAACTAACAAGGTGCAGCGACTCCACACTAGACTTGCAAGTAAAAATGAAAGAATTCTGGAATTAGAACAAGAGTTATTATTATACAAAGGAGGCCAGACGGTCCTTGATGGGTACCGGCTGGACAAAACGGAACTATGGAACGAAAGGCGGGCACATTTGTGCGCCTCGGTAAAAGTCCAGGGCTCCGAAAATGAGGACGAGATGCCAACTCCTTACGCCCCAGAGGCATCAGCCCCTTCCATGGAAGACAGTGATGACGAAAACTTAGAGAAAGTGGGTAAGGACCATGCCACAAGACCGACGGAAGGCGATCCAAGAGATGCCAAGACCCTTCTCGGTAAGGTGAGGTCAGAAAAGTGTTAGGACTCTTTAATTACAGTCGGAGTTATATACCAAATTTTGCCATAATAGCAGCGGATAGAGGCCCTCTTGGAAGCTGCAAAGGCTCCAACACTAGCAGCAGTAATAAAAATAAAGGCGCACCAGAAATACAAAATCAGGAACAAAGAGGGAACCATGCCGCTGATTTAGCAGCACAGTAAGCTCTTGAACAAGACATGGTTGAAGAAAACGTAGCCAGTGCACAGGTGGAAGAAATAGATATTAGGAAATTACACAAAAAGAACCCAAACGTAGTCAAGGCAGCCCCTTTAAAAAGAGGCGGCACGAACACCAGTAATAAAACAAGAAAGAGTAGGGGCCGCAGGAATACGGGAACTGTCCCAAAGAAAAAAAGGGGACTTGTTTTAAATGTGGGAACTTGGGTCATATGGCAAAAGAATGTAGGGCCCCCAAACAAAACTGACCGGTATGTGCTAATTGCACAAGACTGGGACATTCAACCGAGAGGTGTTGGACAAAAAAGGAAGAGCCAAACCAGACCGGGACCATTGATATGTATCAAAAGTTCCTGCAGTATGTAAAGGAACAGGGTGGCGGCCACTGACTAGCAGCGGCCCCCATCAAGAGGGAGAAGGAAGATCCCAGAGTCTATGTACCGGCACTGTTAGGGGGCCAGCAGTGCGATATGTTAGTAGACACGGGAGCTTCTGTATCCATTACCGATTTACCCCTTCCCCTCACCAAACAAAGGATAGACATAGTGGGGTTGGGAGAGGAGCGTTTACATGCATTTAAAAGTGAGGTACAAGTATTGGAATTAGCGGGACGACTATTATCCGCACAATTTTATGTATGCCCAAACAGTGAGGGGACTATCTTAGGAATAGATTTGTTAAAAGAATTTAATTTGTTAATAGATTCACGACAAGGAAAGTTAACCTGGGTACAGGGAGACGGGAACAAAGTAAACTGGGGAAAGCCACTTTGCCATTTGGCAACAGTAGGAAGTGCAAAACTCGTGGCCCGGGACTGGAAGGAGGAAAGGAGACTATGGGATGATATGCAAGGCAATGAAGTCAGTATGGGCGACCTCAAAACAGGACGACCTGTTAAGATACGGATGGCCCACCAACCACGGCCGAGGGGCCCATGGGAAAATATACAAATAGACTTCACCGGACCCCTCCCCACATCAAGGGGTAAGAGGTATTGCCTGGTAATAATAGACCAGTTTACTAGGTGGGTCGAGGCATTCCCAACCCGGAGCTGTACTGCCACCACCGTGGCACGAATAATGGCAGAGGAAATAATTCTGATCCAAATTGACTCAGATCAGGGAACTCACTTTACGGGAGCAGTAGTGAAGAATGTATGCAAGTGGATGGGCATAAAGCAGAAATTCCACATTCCGTACCATCCCCAAAGTTCTGGAATGGTGGAACGAATGAACCGAACCTTGAAAACAGCCATAGCCAAGGCTTTAGGGGACAAACATCAACAGTGGGTAGATGTGTTACCAGCAGTCTTAATGAAACTAAGAGCCACCCCAAACCGAACAACGGGCTTATCACCATATGAGCTAATGACGGGGAGGGCAATGCAACTCCCCCATGGCATAATAACTGGAGGAGAGGATGTGGGTCCTCTAAAGGATAAGTTCCGAAGGTATGTCCTCGAGTTAAGCAGTCAATTAAAGGAAATGAGGCACCATACGCGGGACAGACAGGAAGAAAAGGATACGGATTTAGAATTGACCGCGTTCCCATATATCCCTCCAGCTGGGACTAAGGTAATGGTTAAAGGTTTACCAGGGAAACCCGGGTTTGCCCCAAAATGGTCAGGACCATATCAGATTCTAATTAGTGGAGATACGTGTGCTTGCATTGATATGAAGGGCATGGGACGATGGAAGCACTGGACACAGCTAAAAGTCTATGACCCTTTGCCAGCTTAAAAATGGCTACACCAGAGCAAGTACCTTTTGTGGGAAGTGAAGAATACGCTAGACAATACAAAGAATGGGAATGGGCGCTAGTATGAACGTTGGTATGGACAATATGCATTGTCCTAATGGGATACACCCTGGGAAGTATCCTGAAGCATGTATGGGAACAATCCCATCGACTTCAACCGGTTGAGCAGGAGGAGGGAATCCAAATGATTATTATCGAGGAACCAGCCTAATGACAGTATTCTATTCACCCTCACAGGAAAATAGAATCTTCAAGCAACAAAGCGGTTTGGTTGGCGATATAGCCTTTGGGACATTGTTAACATAAAGTGATAAGATGAACGTGTTACGCAATATCATGTGTAGTTTGCTAGTTTGTATAATCATAATATGTAGCCTCGGGAGGACTCAGGCTAGAGTACCTCCACGGGCCAAAAGAGGGTTACGGGTGAACACCTTTTTATATATGTCATACACATATGCCAAGAGAGTTGATGTTGCCAGCTGCTGGGTCTGCGCCCATGTCCCCACGCACTCGGAGGAAGGAGTCCCCCTACAACCAATCCCACTTAGTGATGATGAGACGGTCAGTTGGATGTTTGGAGTTAGAGCAGGATGCACAAGTGTGGGCTGTTATGAAGCCAAGACAGACAGCAGAACTATAGCAAAGCTCCAACGTCATGGGTACAACCCAGAATATTGTAGTGGGTGGACACGGTCAACATATAACGATTCCTAACTACCACCGTTCCTGAGAACAAGGAGTAAGAAGGGACAAGGGGGGGGACTATGTCTCGTAAAGAGGGGACGACCGACAGATCCTATTGTGGGCTAGAGTAACTGCACATATAACATTGCCTTGCCTGGTGAAACGGGTAGTGTGAAACTCCCATCACTAAACAGAAGCGGTGACTTCTCAGTACAATGGGATCCCCCAGAGGTAAATAAGTATACCCCCTACAACGGGACTCCTTTCATGTGCAGTCATAGGGCCTATCCCTGGTTGCCCCGAGAATGGACGGGTTCTTGTTATCTGGCTTATGTCGTACCCTACATACATCACATGGGTTCGCTGAAGGACCTCCACGGGAGAACCAGACGAGCCATCACGGAGACTGAAAGATTCTGGGCAATTGCGTTCCCCTGGTATGGAGCGGCTAAATTGGCAAGGGAATCCATTAACCTGGCCTCCGTCTTGGAGCAGGTGGCCAACGATACAGCTGAAGCCCTAGTTAAGGTTAATGCAGAGATGGTAGCCCTCCGCACAGTAGCTCTACAAAATCGGATGGCCCTTGACTATGTGTTGGCGGAAAAAGGGGGAACCTGTGCCCTAATAGGTACAGAATGTTGTACCTACATACCAGATAACTCGGAAGCAATAACTAACTTGGCAGAACACATACAGGAAGAAGTAAAAAAAAATTAAAACAACCTCCGGCATCCACCCTTTGGGGCTGGGCAACTGGATGGTTGGGATCACTCGGGACATCAGTAGTACAAGGATTGATTTTGTTCTTTGTTATAATATTAGTGATGTATGGTCTGGCCCTATTGTTAAAATGTTGTTGCGCTCAAATGTCACGGCCTGCTGTAAGTGTCATGATGGTTAATCAAGTGACACCCGGAGAGAGAGATATGTGGATATGAATCCCTATACAAGGATGCCACAGTCTGACTAATGGACTGTGAGCCCCTGGAATGTAAACATATCTACTTACATTACCAGAAATCCGTATGATGCTGGTTCCCTGTCACAAAAGGAGTTTTGATCAGGTACCAACAGGGGGGACTGTTAGAGTAAAAATTATAGGGCTTAAAGAATGTAATATAAAAGGTATATTCATAAATACAGAATGGTTTCGCTGACACAGTGCGATGAGTAATGTCTGTGGTCAACATGCGTATGTACGAGGCCCACCAAGATAATAATAGTACAACGGTTACACTTGAGAACCAATCATCGCATGACCAGCCAGTCCGACTAGACAGAGCTGACACAACATTTCGATGTTTATAGTTTCGATAGGGAAGTAACATTTTTTAGCTTAAAGTGCAGTTTATAATTAGAAGTCTGTTGCTGGGGGAACGTGATTGGGTGAAGACATTTGTATGTAATGAATTGCGTAGCCGACCCTATAATGTATAAAAGTTCCGATATCACTGTAAGGTCGAGAAGTGGATCACTAGATCGCGGGGTCTATGGCTCTTCTCCCAGAGCACTCTGTTAAATAAATTGTGATCTTCTGCTTTGAGACAGACTCGAGTGGACACTGAGGGGATATTTTTATGTCTAAGGGTAAAAATGGAAGAATTTAATTGCGATCTCTTTAATATCTATGCACCGAACAACCATTGCAAGGGTCGCAAGTTTTTTCGGTGGTTATTCACTGAAGTGGCAGAGGTGGAAAACCCTTGTATAGTGGGGGATTTTAATGCATTTTTATCTCGGATGGACATTTCAGCCCAGATGACCTTTAAGGATGATAACTCCAGAGGGATGATTGTAAAAATGATGGCAAATTTAAATTTGAGAGACTTATGGAGGGATCGGAACCCCATAAAAAGGGAGTTCTCCAGAACAGGATGGGTGGGTGATGTTTTGAAACAGAGCCGAATAGATTTTGTGTTAACGTGGGAAGGGTTAAGTTCTGAGGTGATGGAAATTTATTACAAAAAAGTATTTTTTAGTGACCACTCGGCTTTGACTCTTAGAATTAGGAACAGCAGAGTTAAGATCGGTCCAGGGGTGTGGATTTTAAACAATTAATACCTGAAAGAAATTGCTTATAAAGAAGGGATTTTAAATATAATAAAGAATGTTCAGAAGGAACCTTTGTTCTAGAAAGAAGAGTTTGGTGGGACAATTTCAAATATGAGGTAAAAGTTTTTTCGGTACGTTATGGGAAAAAGAGAGTGGCAGCTAACCGACGTCGAGAAGAGAATATAAACAAAGGTTTATGGATGTCTGTAAAGCAGTTGACGGAGGGGATAAGGGAGCTGAGACTAAGTTCCGGGTGTTAAAGGAAGAGTGGGAATTATTGCAAGCTGAAAAATGCAAGGGGTCCATTCTCCGTGCAAAGGCTAAAGATTCATTGGAAGGTGAAAGATGCACTAGATATTTTCTAGAGCAAGAGAAGCTGCGACAGAGATTATCATTAATTGGAGAGTTGAAGGTTGGGGAGAAGATCATTAATGAAAGTGGGGAGATTGTAGAGGCGGCTAGCAGCTTTTATCAAGAGTTATATACAAAAGAAGACATTTCCAATTTGACGATGGAGAAGGTTAGTGCTTTTAATGAGGGTTTAAAGGAGGATGAGAGAAGTATGTGTGACAAGGAAGTAGGATTAACGGAAATAAAAGTAGCAATAAGTGGAATGAAGGGGGGGAAAAGCCCAGGGTCCGATGGACTAAGTGCAGAATTTTATAAAGAATTTTTTGAGATTTTAAGTTCATTGCTCTTAGAGGTTTTTAAGGAGATTAAAATTGAGGGAAGCCTGGCCCCATCTATGAGGAGAGGTGTCATAAGCTTAGCTTATAAAAATAAAGGGGATAGAAGGGATCTGAAGAATTGGAGGCCCATCACATTATTAAATGTGGATTATAAGATCTTGGCAAGGGTTATGGCAAATCGTATGAAGGAGGTGTTGCTGCAGATAGTTTTGCCCTCTCAGTCCTATGGAGTCATAGGCCGGGACATCGCAGACTCTGTGGTCTCAATCCGAGATGCGATAGAGCTCATGGAAGAGAGTGGGAGGGAGGCTTATGTATTAAAGATAGATCAAGAGAAAGCCTTTGATAGGGTCTCTCATGAGTTTTTATTGATGGTTTTGGAAGCATTTGGTTTCGGGGAAAATTTAATTGAGTGGATAAAGATTTTTTTATTCAAACATATTTAGTTGTGTTAAATGTAATGGTTTTTTATCCAAGTATTTTCCGATACAGAGGTCAGTGAGACAGAGTTGTCCCCTGTCCCCATTGTTGTACACATTGGTAGCAGAACCATTAGGTTACACGATGCGAAAGAAACAAGGTATAGTTGGGATTGCGGTTCCCAGTTCCGAGCTGGTGTCGGTGATACACCAATATGCAGATGACACAACCTTAACATTGAGAAATGGGGAGTCAGTGAGGAAAGCTATGGACGTAGTGGAGGAGTATTGCAGAGCTTCTGGAGCCGGAGTGATTTATAGTAAGTCCCAATGCCTGGTTGCAGGAAGGGGTAGGGGGGAATGGTTGGAGGAAAGTCCCTTTAAGGTGCTGGAAGTTTTGGAAGTTCTGGGGGTGCATATGGGGTGCAAGAAAGACAAGGATGAAGTGGATTGATTAAATTGGGAACCAAAGGTTATGAAAATTAAAAAGATTTTGGGAAGATGGGAAAGAAGATGGTTGAAAGTGCAAGGAAGAGCGACAGTGGTGTCCGCTCTCCTGCTATCTAAGCTATGTTACTTATTGACGGTGGAGGATATTCCTGAGTGGGCAGAAAAGTCCATCCGAGAGGCTCGTGTGAGGCTTTTATGGGAAGGGAAACCAGCCTTGGTTGCTTACAATACCATCATTGGACGGAGAAATCAGGGAGGACTCAATTTCCCAGATATTGATTTGAAGAAAAAGTCCTTTAGAATCAAATAGGTGAAGAGATTTCTTCAGAAGTCAAATACAAGTTTTTGGAAGAGTTGTTTTGAGCATTTTTTAAAATGAAGTGGGATAGGAGGGCTGGGCATATTGTATATGGAATACAATAATATGTTTTTGAAATCGATTAAACCTCTCCCATGGTTTTATAAGGGGGTTGTAGAGACTTGGGCCCAATTTTATAAAGTGTGCAGTTTATGCCCAAGGGGGCTGAGGAATTTTTAGAACAGCCCTTATTTTTGAACAGGTGGGTCAACATTGAAGGAGAGATATTATTTAATCAAGCTTTTATAAAAGCTGATATTATACGTGTGAAAGATGTATTATGAGGTAATTCCAGGTTGGTTACCGGAAGCGATAGTGAGGGACATGGTGTGGAAGGAGGATCAGGAGGTAGAGGAAAAAGTAATTATGATCATTTATGAGAAGATTGTGAGGGCAATGACACAGGATTGGATGGAAGAAATAAATGCGGAACTCTCCAAAGGAAGTAAAATGCATCCCGCTTTCTGCTGGAGAAAGGGGGAGAGTTGGTCCAATTTGACAACTGTAATACTCGAGATTTCTATGAGGTATTTAGAGAATGGAGATTCAAGACACCTGTTGGTCAGGAGTTTTGGCAGAGTATATACCCACAGCTAGACTTCAACAGGATTTGGAAGGGAGTGTGGGCGAATTTTAAATGTCCAGAGTGGATTGAACTGGATTTCAAATTGGCTCATAATCGGATTTTTACCATGAGTCTTGTGTAAGATTGGGCGAGTGGAGGGGGCAACTTGCCCAGTGTGTGGGACACGGGATGAGAGTCCGCAGTTAAATGATTTTAAGTACTATGTTAGACAGTTGTGTGAGGTGTTTTTGCTGGGTGGGGACCAAAGAGCGAGAATGGGAATCCCGTGGGACTCAATTTTGAGAGTCTGCCCGAGTCTAGCGAAGCGGCAATTAATTTAATGTTCAGTTTGGCTAGATTCGTGATTGTGCAAAGAAGGAATGCTCTGGTTTTTAAGGGGAGGAGAATCAAATCTAAAAGAGTATTTTAAATATAAGCTAAAAGATCATTATAAGGCTCTGCGGATGTTTTATTCAGAAAGGAATTTAAAGATAGTATTTTATGATCAATTTTTATAGTACAATCGATTAATATATGTTACGGGAGACAAATTAAACTTCAGGTTTTGATGTTAATATGTGGTGGAGGAATGGCAGTACAGAGCGGCGGAATGGATTTGTATGATACAATGGAATGATCACGATGTTGTAAATGTTCTTAATGTTCAATAAATGGTATAATAAAAAAAAAAAGTGGGTAGCACACTCGCTTCTGAGTCAGAAGGTTGTGGGTATCAAGTCCCACTCCAGGGACTTGAGCACAAAAATCTAGGCTGACACTCCAGTGCAGTGCTGAGGGAGTGCTGCACTGTCGGAGGTGCCGTCTTTTGGATGAGACGTTAAACCGAGGCCCCGTCTGCTCTCTCAGGTGGACGTAAAAGATCCCATGGCACTATTTCGAAGAAGAGCAGGGGAGTTATCCCCGGTGTCCTGGCCAATATTTATCCCTCAATCAACATCACTAAAACAGATTATCTGGTCATTATCACATTGCTGTTTGCGGGAGCTTGCTGTGCGCAAATTGGCTGCCGCGTATCCCACATTACAACAGTGACTACACTCCAAAAAGTACTTCATTGGCTGTAAAGCGCT
Organism: Squalus acanthias; assembly: GCA_030390025.1. Classification (NCBI taxonomy): domain Eukaryota; kingdom Metazoa; phylum Chordata; class Chondrichthyes; order Squaliformes; family Squalidae; genus Squalus; species Squalus acanthias. The sequence goes on along the minus strand of CM059448.1, from coordinate 36,959,097 downwards.
TTGAGACATCCGGTGGTCGTGAAAGGCGCTATATAAATGCAAGTCTTTCTTTAATAATAGATTCCAGCATTTTCCCAATGGCAGATGTTAGACTAACTGGCTAGTTTCCTGCTTTCTGTTCCCCTCCTTTCTTCCCTAGAGGATCCTTTACTATGAGATCATTAATTAATCCTGTCTCATTACACATTACCAGATCTAAAATAGCCCTGGTTGGTCCCTCAGTGGTTCCGCAACGTATTGTTCTAAGAAACCGTCCCAAATACACTCTATGAACTGTCCAATCTATACGAAGATTAAAATTGCCCATGATTATTGCACTACCTTTCTTACAAGCCCCCATTATTTCTTGATTTATACTCTGTCCCACAGTGTAGCTACTGTTAGGGGGCCTAAAAACAACTCCCACCAGTGACTTCTTTCCCTTATTATTTCTTATCTCCACCTAAACTGATTCTACATCTTGATGTTCCGAGCCAAGATCATTTCTCACCACTGTACTGATCTCATCCTTTATTAACAGAGCTACCCCACCTCCTTTTCCTTTCTGCCTATCCTTCCGAAATATCAAATACCACTGAATATTCAGTTCCCAGCCTTGGTCAACTTGCAACCACGTCTCTGTAATGGCTATCAGATCATACCCATTTATTTCTATTCGTGCCGTCAATTCGTCTATCTTGTTATGAATGCTGTGTGCATTCGAATAAAAAGCCTTTAATTTTGTCTTTTTACCATTTTGCCCTACTCTGACCCTATTTGCTGGTACACTCTTTTGTTTCTACGCTCTGTCCCTTCCTGTCACACTCTGGTTATCATTACCTCTATTGCTACCCTGCACTATTGCCTTGTCCTTTCTCTTTAACTTTCAAAATTTCCCCTCACCTGAACCCACTCTCCCCCCCCCCCCCACTATTTAGTTTAAAGTCCTATCTACAGCCCTGGTTATTCGATTCGCCAGGACACAAGCATGGTTCAAGTGAAGCCCGTCCCAACGGAACAGCTCCCTCTTTCCCCAGTCCTGGTGCCAGTGCCCCATGAATCGAAACCCATTTCTCCCACACCAATCTTTGAGCCACGCATTCAACTCTCTGATCTTATTGACCCTTATGCCAATTTGCTCGTGGCTCAGGTAGTAATCCAGAGATTATTACCTTTGTGGTTCTGCTTTTTAATTTAGCCCCTAGCTGCTCATACTCCCTCAGCAGAACCTCTTTCTTAGTCGTACCTACGTGGACCACGACAACAGGATCTTTCCCCTCCCACTCCAAGTTCCTCTCCAGCTCCGAGGAGATGTCCTTAACCCTGGCAGGCAAAACAGCCTTCGGGACTCAGGCTCTCTGATGCAGAGAACAGTATCTATCCCCTTAACTATACAGTCCCCTACCACTACTACATTCCTTTTTACTCCCCCAATTTGAATGGCCCCCTGTACCATGGTGCTGTGGTCATTTGCTCATCCTCCCTGCAGTCCCTGCTCTCGTCCACACAGGCTGCAAGAACCTCGTACCTGTTGGACAAGTGCAAGGGCTGAGGCTCCTCCAATGCTACTTTCTGGATCCCCATACCTGCCTCACTCGTAGTCACACCCTCCTGTCCCTGACCACAGCCCTGAATACTTTGCGTCTGTCTTCACAGAAGAGGGGCAATGCAGGCATTGTAGTTAAGGAGGAGGAATGGGAAATATTAGATGGGATAAACATAGAGAGAGGGGAAGTATTAAGATATTTAGCAACTTTGAAAGTAGATAAATTGCCAGGCCCGGATGAAATGTATCCCAGGCTGTAAAGAGAGGCAAGGGATGAAATAGCAGAGGCTCTGACCATCATTTTCCAATCCTCTCTGGCTACAGGCGTGGTGCTGGAGGGCTACTAACATTGTGCCATTGTTTAAAAAGGGAGAAAGCGATAGACGGAGTAATTACAGGCCAGTCAGCCTAACCTTGGTGGTGGGCAAATGACTGGAAAAAATTCTGAGAAAGTTTGCAGATGATACAAAAATTGGCCATGTGGTTGCTAGTGAGGAAGATAGTTGTAGACTGCAGGAAGATATCAATGGACTGGTCAGGTGGGCAGAAAAGTAGCAAATGGAATTCAAACTGGAGAAGTGTGAGGTAATGCATTTGGGGAGGGCTAACAAGGCAAGGGAATACACATTAAATGGTAGGACACTGAGAAGTCACTGGCTAGGGTAAATAAAATCAGGGAGTTGAATGCGTGGCTCAAAGACTGGTGTGGGAAAAATGGGTTTTGCTTCTTGGGACACTGGCACCAGTACTGGGGCAGGAGAGAGCTGTTCCGTTGGGACGGACTTCACTTGGCCAGTGCTGGGACTAGTGTCCTGGCGAATCGAATAACTAGGGCTGTGGAGAGGGCTTTAAACTAATTAGTGGGGGGGAGGTTTCAAGAGAGCAAAAAATAAAAATGACAACAGAGAGGGTCATAGACATAGGTAGCAGTAGGGGAATCACAAATCAGAGCGTGGCAGGAAGGGACAGAGTGTGTGGAGTAAAAGGTAAAGTGGTAAAAAGTGAAAAAGCAGGAACTAAGTGCCACAAAGCATATTTGAAAGTTCTCTATCTGAATGCACGTAGCATTCGTAACAAAATAGACGAGTTAATGGCACAAATAACTACATATGGTTATGATATTGTGGCCATTACAGAAACATGGCTGCAGGGTGACAATGCCTGGGAATTAAACATACCAGGTTATTTAACGATCAGGAAGGACAGGCAGGAAGGAAGGGGAGGTGGGGTGGCTATGTTAATAAAGGAAGGAATCACTGTAATACAGAGTAATGATATTGGGTCAAAAAATCATGATAATGAAACAGTTTGGGTGGAGATAAGGAATAATAAGGGGAAAAAAACACTAGTGGGCGTAGTCTATAGGCCTCCGAACAGTTGCAACTCTGTTGGACGGAGTATCAATCAGGAAATAGTTGAGGCATGTAATAAGGGAACATCTATAATTATGGGGGATTTTAACTATCATATTAATTGGACAAATCAAATGGGGCAGGGCTGCCTTGAGGATGAGTTCATTGAGTGTATTAGGGATGGGTTTCTTGAGCAGTATGTAACTGAACCGACCAGGGGGCAAGCAACCTTAGATCTGGTCCTGTGTAACGAGACAGGATTAATTAAAAATGTCCTAGTAAAGGATCCCCTTGGAATGAGTGACCATAACATGGTTGAATTCCATATTCAATTAGAGGGTGAGAAGGTTGGATCTCAAACAAGCGTGCTAAGCTTGAATAAAGGAGACTATGAAGGTATGCGAGCGGAATTGAGTAGAGTGGATTGGGAAAATAGATTAAAGGGTAAGACGACACATGATCAGTGGTGTACATTCAAGGAGTTATTTTACAACTTCCAAAAAAAATATATTCCACTGAAAAGAAAAGGGTGTAAAAGAAAGGACAGTCATCCGTGGCTAAGTAAAGAAATTAAGGATAGTATTCGACTAAAAACAAGGGCATATAAGGTAGCGAAATCTAGTGGGAGGACGGAGGATTGGGAAAACTTTAAAAGGCAGCAAAAAATAACAAAAAGATTGATTAAGAAAGGGAAGATAGATTATGAAAGTAAATTAGCAAAAAATATAAAAACAGATAGTAAGAGTTTTTATAGTTATATAAAAAGAAAAAGGGTGGCTAAAGTAAATGTTGGTCCCTTAGAGGATGAGACCGGGAAATTAATGGTGGGAAATATGGAGATGGCAAAAACACTGAATGAATATTTTGTATCAGTCTTTACAGTAGAAGACACTAAGAATATCCCAACACTGGACAAACAGGGGGCTATAGGGGGAGAGGAGCTAAACACGATCAAAATCACTAAGGAAGTGGTACTCGGTAAAATAATGGGACTCAAGGCGGATAAATCACCTGGACCTGATGGCTTACATCCTAGAGTCTTGAAGGAAGTGGCGGTAGGGATTGTAGATGCATTGGTAATAATTTTTCAAAACTCCCTGGATTCCGCTAAGGTCCCGGCAGACTGGAAAACTGCTAATGTAACACCCTTATTTAAAAAGGGCAGTAGACAGAAGGCTGGTAACTATAGACCGGTTAGCCTAACATCTGTGGTAGGTAAAATTTTGGAGTCCATTATTAAGGAAACAGTAACAGGACATTTGGATAATCATAATTTAATAGGACAAAGTCAGCATGGTTTTACGAAGGGGAAGTCATGTTTGACAAATTTGCTGGAGTTCTTTGAGGAAGTAACATATAGAGTGGATAAAGGGGAACCAGTGGACGTAGTGTATTTAGACTTCCAAAAGGCATTTGACAAGGTGCCACACAAAAGATTATTGCTTAAGGTAAAAAATCACGGGATTGGGGGTAATATTCTGGCATGGATAGAGGATTGGCTATCTAACAGAAAGCAAAGAGTTGGGATAAATGGTTCATTCTCAGACTGGCAATCAGTAACTAGTGGTGTTCCACAGGGGTCAGTGCTGGGTCCCCAACTCTTTACAATCTATATTAACGATTTGGAGGAAGGGACCAAGTGTAACATATCAAAATTTGCAGATGATACTAAGATGGGAGGGAAAGTAGTGAGTGAGGAGGACATAAAAAACCTGCAAGGGGACATAGACAGGCTAAGTAAGTGGGCAGAGATTTGGCAGATGGAATACAACACTGGAAAGTGTGAGGTGATGCACTTTGGCAGGAAAAATCCTAGAGCAATTTATTATCTTAATGGCAAGAAACTGGAGAGTACTGAAGTGCAAAGGGATCTGGGGGTCCTGGTGCACGAAACTCAAAAGGTTAGTATGCAGGTGCAGCAAGTGATTAAGAAGGCAAATGGAATGTTGGCTTTCATTGCTAGGGGGATAGAATATAAAAATAGGGAGGTATTGCTTCAGTTGTACAAGGTATTGGTGAGACCGCACCTGGAATACTGCATACAGTTTTGGTGTCCTTACTTAAGGAAAGACATCCTTGCTCTCGAGGCAGTGCAAAAAAGGTTCACTCGGTTAATCCCGGGGATGAGGGGGTGGTCATATGAGGAGAGGTTGGGTAGATTGGGACTCTACTCATTGGAGTTCAGAAGAATGAGAGGCGATCTTATTGAAACATATAAGATTGTGAAGGGGTTGGATCGGGTGGATGCGGGGAGGATGTTCCCGATGACGGGTGAGACGAGAACTAGGGGACATAGTCTTAGAATAAGGGGCTGCTCTTTCAAAACTGAGATGAGGAGGAACTACTTCACTCAGAGGGTGGTAGGTCCATGGAATATGCTGCCACAAAAAGCTGTAGAAGCTACAACATTAATTAAATTTAAAACAGAAATAGACAGTTTCCTAGAAGTAAAGGGCATTAAGGGTTACGGGGAGCGGGCAGGAATTTGGACATGAGTCTAGGTTCGGATCGGTCATGGCCCTGTGGGTAGTGGAGCGGGCCCAGGGACTGTGTAGCCTGATTCTGCTCCTATTTTGTGTGTGCAATTCTGTTAGATGCAGGAGATGGTTCTGTGATAGATAGTAGATTGGCGGTTAGGATCAGATCAGCCATGATCTTATTGAATGGCGGAGCAGGCTCGAGGGGCCGATTGGCCTACTCCTGCTCCTATTTCTTATGTTCTTATGTTCTTATGTTAAGTGTAGAGGAACAGAGGGACTTTGGAGTGCATGTCCACAGATCCCTGAAGGTAGCAGGACAGGTAGATAAGGTGGTTAAGGCAGACGGGATACATTCTTTATTAGCCGAGGCATAGAATATAAGAGCAGGGAGGTTATGCTTGAACTGTATAAAACACTAGTTAGGCCGCAGCTAGAGTACTGCGTACAGTTCTGGTCACCACATTACAGGAAAGATGTGATTGCACTAGAGAGTGTACAGAGGAGATTTACGAGGATGTTGCCAGGACTGGAGAATTTTAGCTATGAGGAAAGATTGAATAGGCTGGGGTTGTTTTCTTTGGAACAGAGGATGTCGAGGGGAGACTTAATTGAGGTGTATAAAATTATGAGGAGCCTAGATAGAGTGGATAGGAAGGATCTATTTCCCTTGAGAGGTCAATAATCAGGGGGCATAGATTTAAAGTAATTGGTAGAAGGATTAGAGGGGAGTTGAGGAGAACTTTTTTCACCCAGAGGGTGGTGGGGGTCTAAAACGCACTGCCTGAAAGGGTGGTAGAGGCAGAAACGCTCATCACATTTAAAAAGTACTTGGATATACACTTGAAGTGCCGTAACCTACAAGACTACGGACCAAGAGCTGGAAAGTGGAATTAGGCTGGATAGCTCTTTGGTGGCCGGCACAGAAATAAACACGATGGGCTGAATGGCCTCCTTCTGTGCCGTAAACTCCTATGATTCTATGAACCTCCAGCGGGCATAGTTGAATACTGATTGGGGCAGGAACCCTATACAACTTTTCTTCTTTATCGAGGGGTGGAAACATCTAACTTTGTAGGAGCAAAATCTTGAAGTTCTCGAGCAAAATATGTTATTTATTTTCGTGCTTTGTAGGCGCATGGATGCCTCTACTGTGAGTTTATCCGGCCATGTGTGTCCATGGTTCTCCTCTCTAACTATGGTATGGTTTTTTTCTCTTGAAACCATTGGAATGAAAATCAGGTGAGTTCTATAAAGTGTGCGATCTGCCCCATCAGATTACCACCCGACTTTCTCTCTCCACGTATATTTGAACTCTCTTTCTCATATATTTATGAGGAGAGAGTTGAGATGCAGGGACTATTTCCATAGGAGCAGAGAAGGATGGCAGGAGATTTAATGGAGGTTTTTAAAATTTTATGGGTTCAGATAAGCTGAATGGGGAAAGATTATTTCTTCTGGTCGGGGAATCAGACAAGGGGTGATCAATTTAAAATTGGCACTAAGTGAGAAATTTCTATGCAGAGGGTTGTTGGAGCATGGAATACAACACCATGGAGAGTTGAGGCAGAGACCATTGCAATTTTTAAGAGAAAATAGACACATATATATTTGAAGCAGAGATGATACAAAGTTATAGGGAGGGAGCAGGGCAGTGGGATTAGTTTTAGATTGCTCGAGCAACAAGCAGGTACAGACACTCTTGCCGTGCTGCAAACTTCGATGGTTCTCAGTGTGTGAATTGTTAACTCTATCTCGGTGTGCTGAACTCGTTTCTATCTCTTGCCTGGAGATACTCAGCTGGTCGGGCAGCGTCTGTCGAGAAAGCGCGAGACAGCTGACCTTTCAGGTGAAAACCCTATCCTCGCAGCTCGACAATCTTCCTGGGCTGTACAGCTCAGTCACTTGCTGGATTGATTGGCTGAGCTGTCAGGTTCAGAGCTGCAGCTCGGAGTGTTGATGGCTTGAGGGGAAAGGGGGTGAGTTGGATAAGAGTGCAGTAGCTCTCAATTAGCTTGAAGCCACCCAACACCTCAGATTGTGGCATTAAACAATCGAACAGGCTTTATGTTACACACCTCATTGTGCAAGACATTCCTATTAACTCGTCCCCAACCTGCCATTTTAAACTAACAACGTGCATTTATATAGTGCCTTTAACGTAGTAAAACATCACAAGGCTCTTCACAGGAGTGTAATCAGACAAAATTTGACACTGAGCCACATAGAGATATTAGGACAGGTGACCAAAAGCTTGGTCAAAGAGGTAGGTTTTAAGGAGATCAATGTCGGGCTACCTGTTTCGGCATCAGCGACCCTCAGGCAAGTACCAGGAGAGGGGCTGAAGCGGGCTATGGGCGGGAGGAGGATGAGCGTGACTCCTGTAGGTTTGAAGGAGCACTCCTGCTCCTCCTGGTTCCACAGGAAAATAAATTTAAGAAAAGTTATTTAATTTACCTTTGGTTGGTGGCTGCTGAAGAATCCATCGACAACTAATTTCTGGATAGGGTCCTTCAACGGGCATTACATAGAATATACAGCACAGAAACAGGCCATTCGGCTCAACCAGTCTGTGCTGGTGTTTATACTCCACACGAGTCTCCTCCCATTCCATCTACTTCATCTCAGCCTTTCAGAACATCTTTCTATTCCCTTTTCTCTCATGTACTTGTCTAGTTTCCTTTTGAAAGCATCTATTTGCCTCAACCACTTCCTGTGGTAGTGAGTTCCATATTCTAACCACTCTCTGAGTAAAGAAATTTCTCCTTATTTCCCTTTTTGGATTTATTAGTAGCTATCTTGTATTTATGGCCTCTAGTTTTGGATTCTCCCACAAGTGGAAACATTCTCTCCACATCTATGCTGTCCAACCCATTCAAAATTTTAAATAACTCTATCAGGTCTCCTCTTTTCTAAAGAAGCCCCAACCTGTTCAATTTTTTCCGATAGCTGTAATCTCTCGGTTCTGGTACCATCCTTGTAAATCTTTTTTGCACTTTCTCCAGTGCTTCTATGTCCTTTTTATAGTATGGAGACCAGAACTCTGCACAGTGCTCTAAGTGCGGCCTGATCAGGGTCCTATACAAGTTTAACATAATTTCTCTACTTTTGAATTCTATATCCCTAGAAATAAATCCCAGTACTTTGTTAGCATCTTTTATCATTTTAATGACCTGCGATGCGGCTTTTAATGATTTTTTTATATATATGTGTTTATGGGATGTGGGCATTGCTGGCGAGGCCAGCATTTATTGCCCATCCCTAGTTGTCCTTGAGAAGGTGGTGGTGAGCCGCCGCCTTGAACCGCTGCAGTCCGTGTGGTGAAGGTACTCCCACAGTGCTGTTAGGGAGGGAGTTCCAGGATTTTGACCCAGCGACGATGAAGGAACGACGATATATTTCAAGTCAGGATAGTGTGTGACTTGGAGGGGAACTTGGAGGTGGTGGTGTTCCCCTGCGCCTGCTGCCTTTGTCCTTCTAGGTGGTAGAGGTCCTGGGTTTGGGAGGTGCACCTGTATCCCTAGATCCTTTTGCTCTTCTACCCATTCAGTTTCTTATTTTCTTAAGGTGTACTTTTCCCACCGAAGTACATCACCTCACATTTATCTATGTTAAAGTTCATTTGCCACTTAACTGCCCAGTCTGCACGTACCTAATGCCTGTTTCCCGGGACGCCTAAAAAAAGTGTCCCATGAATTTATCAGCGGGACTAACGTCTGTGCAAATTGGGTGCAAGCTGTCCCACTGCTAAATTAGTATGCTTTGTGCCCATTTAATACCTGAAAAACGGGCGCAACGCACATCAATTTCTGCCCCGTAATCTCTGAAACCAAAGCTGCTCTGTAGCATAAATGCCAGGAGGTGTACAAGTGCTGTCCAGAGAGGGCCTGGGAAACATCCCTCACTATTTCATTTCTTGGACGTAACACTGAATTCCAAAAAGACTTTCCTCGTGAATTCCGCAGAAGAGTTTGTGCATTGCCCGCCATCCTGATCCAACTGAAATAGTCCAGGTGGAATGCCTGAAATTTAATTGCTGTACAGTTCTTCATGAACTCACCTTTTTTACAAATAAAATAGCCAGTATGTGTGAGTGCAAGGCAGCACATTTATTAAAGCCCTTGATCACATGGAGACAGTGTAAAAATCAGGACGTGTTCTAGAAGGAAATATTACAGTTCATACTATACAGTTATGGTACATAATTACATATGTTTTTTTTCCAAAATCATGCTTGTTTTTGAGCAAGGTGCTGTTTAGAAATTTACAGGCCCCTGGATCTGCATGTTGACTGCACCGTAGTCTACCAGGTACATCGGCCACTGCTGTAAGGAGAGAAAGAAATGACAGCGTCATTTTACAGAATGGGCCGGACACCGAGCTCTGGACAAAAGCAAATCCACTTCTGCCCTTTTGAGTATTCACATCCTTAAAGCTGAACATCAGATAAAATGAACTCTGTAACTCGGTATAGAGTTGCGTCATACGGTATATGTCTGAGTTAAGTATGTGGTAAAACCGGTCCGTCTCCTGCAATACACACAGGTGTCGTGCCTATGTAAAAGACTGCTATTTCTCAGTAAAACTCTCCTGCCCTGTTCTAGCTTTGTTAGGTTGTAAAACACCTGGTCTTATGTTTATTTTTATATATATTGAGGGCGAGATTATCTCATGCGTATGACACCATAATGGCTGCAGTGCCACAAGATGGGAATAAAATTCTCACCAGAAAGCTTTAGAAAGGTAAAGTTTAATGTATATATGTATTAAAAGCAAAGCATAGGAGCATACTGCATATTTAAATACAGACACCAAGCACATAGTCCAGATGTGCTCCGTTTAACTCACTCATAGTCTGTGATGTTTTATCTGTGTTGCATAATCTCAGCATCATTTACTTAACTTCAATAATAAATAGATAATCCATGCGGACCAATAATTTTTCCTGCTGTTTTGAAGTCTGATGCACCAAGTCCAAACCTTAAGAAAGTTCTATGAGGCGCAGTGCATCCTGTTAGCTCTGAGGCTTGGGTTCAACTGCAGCACAGACTTGATGGGATCAAAGTCTCCTGCGCCTATCGGTTGAAAGGGTCCTTTGTGAAATGAGTTCATGCATCTCCACCCAGTCTTTAGTGGACAACAACAACAACTTGCATTTACACAGTGCCTTTAATGCAGTAAAATGTCTGAAGGCGCTTCACAGGCGCGTTATCAAACCGAGCCACATAGAGATATTTGGACAAGTGATCAAAAACTTGGTCAACAAGGTAGGTTTTAAGGAGCGTCTTAAAGAAGGAGAGAGAGGTGGAGAGGCTGAGGGAGGGAATTCCAGAGCTTAGGGCTCAGGCAGCTGAAAGCACGGTTGCCAATTGTGGAGCGATTAAAATCAGGGATGCACAAGAGGCCAGAATTGGATGAGCGTAGAGATCTCGGAGGGTTGTAGGGTGGAGGAGGTCACAGAGATAGGGAGGGACAAGGCCATGGAGGGATTTGAAAACAAGGGTGAGAATTTTTTAATTGAGGCGTTGCCGGGCCGGGAACCAATGTAGGTCAGCGAGCACGGAGGGGGGGGAAGATGGGTGAACAGAACTTGCAAGTTAGGATACAGGCGGCAGAGTTTTGGATGAGCTCAAGTTTATGTAGGGTGGAAGATGGGCGGCCAGCCAGGAGAGCTTTGGAAGAGTCAAGGATCAGGGGTTCAGCAGCAAATGTGCTGAGGCAGGGGCGGAGTCAGGCAATGTTCGGGAGGTGGAAGTAGGCGGTCTTGGTGATGGTGCGGATATGTGGTCGGTTTCTGAATTCAAGTTGTTGGTGTTAATTGGAAACAGTGGTGGCCCCAGCAGTCAGGAACTACCCCTCACCCGACAAACACCCACTGTTTTCTACCCATCAGCCAGTTTCTTCTCCATTCCCAAGATTTACCCTGAATCCCTACAGGAGGTCCTTGGCAGTGTCAGTTGCAGGGAATTCCTGGAAATGTGACAATAAGTTACAGAGGATCCCTGGAAGTGTGTTGGTAGAGATGGGGAGGGGGGTCCCTGGAAGTGCCATTTACAGGGAATCTCCGCAAGTGTGTCAATAGTTACAGGGAATTCCTGGAAATGATGGGGAGATGGGGAGGGGGTCCCTGGAAATGTGTCAGTATTTACAGGGGGGGTCCCTGGAAATGTCAGCATTTGCACACAGAAAAGTTTAAAAACGACTAATATATACCCCCACATTTGGTCTCCCGCCCAAATAATGCAGGATTGTAGGTTGTTGGAGACTTTCAGCCTTTGGTATCTTACCCAAGTGACCACTGACTAATCCAAGGGGGCTTCAAAACCAAGCTCTATCCGGTCACCCTACACATTCCAGCAAGGTCATGGGGAGGGAGACCAGGAGTAATTTCCTTCAGCAAGAGCTGGTAAAGCCAACTGTTGTGCCCTGGCTGCCACCCTGGCAGAGACCAGCTAACTTAGCAGAGATTGGGTACCGATCCCCAGGACCTGGGTCTGCTGGCTCAGTGCCACATCTGGTGGACCAGTTACACATTTAACCATCTAGGGAACTGCTCCTGAGTGTCATCTAACAGCTCCGTCTACAGCAGCACTGGCAGAGGCTGGAGCACAGCCTCTATACTCAGATTCGCCATCAATGAATGACATGCAATGCAGGAGGACCCGCAGGCGGGGCAACGTCAGGACAGAAAAACAGAATCAATAACGTTTAATATATATATATATGTTAAAAAAAATCATTACCACAAGAGAGACTGGATTTGGAGATACAGCTGCTTCCATGTTAGAGGATGATGGTACAATGTTTCCCTCCGACACTCTTCTTCGCTTCCGTTTGTGCACTGCATCTTGTTTGCATACTTGAAAAGATAAAAGGTAGAGTACACGATGTTACCATTGTAAACTTTACTTAACCAGCATGTGTCCCAAAGCTAATCTACGGGTATCACGGACACTTTCCTATTGCACTGGCTGGCACCGTGCACCTTATTCCCCAGCCAATTTTCTTCCCTCCCTCTCCTGAGGGTGTGGACTCTTGTCAGGAGTACAATTGCAGGGCTGTCAGCAGGTGTTCAGAACCTTGCCAAGCGCTAGCTACTCATGTGTGAGCATTGGGTACGGTAGCATAGTGGTTATGATACTGGACTAGTAATCCAGAGAACGCAAGTTCAAATCCCACTATGGTAGTTTGAGAATTTGAAATGAGTTTAAAAAAAAAAGATCTAGAAACAAAATGCTGGTATCAGTAAAAAAAAAAGTGACTGTACAACAAACAAAACCCAACTGGTTCATGCATGTCCTTTAGGGAAGGAAACCTGTCATCATCACCGGACCTCTATGTGACTCCAGTCCCCACACCAATGTGGCTGCCTAGCAAGCCACCTTCTCAGGGTAACTAGGGATGGGCAATAAATGCTGGCCTTGCTAGCGTTGCCCACATCCCGAGAATGAATTAAAAAAAATTCACAATGGCATCAGTGCCAAGTCCAATCCCATCAACACCTGAAGTCTTCACACACACAGCCATAGACACGCTTCACTGGACAGCAAGCAGGAGTTGGAGCCCTGGCCGATTTTCCTAATCTCACCTGTTGCACCAGCTGAGATCACTAACTAAAACACAGACCAGCGATCGTGGGAACTTTGTACTCAGTATGGTTCAGCTACTCACTGGACAAACTGACTGAGCCAGCAGGGCAGCCACTGATAGTCTCTGCTTATTCCACTCACTCCCCGCCACACAGACCCACTTTCCAGCAGGAGTCATTAGATAGTGAGCAGGACCAGGAACTCAATCGCTTTCCCCCACAACCAACTGTAGCACCCGTACTGCCACACTAGCTGAGATCAGCAAACCCAGCGTAGATCATAGAGCAAAGCTGGGATCATCCTGGTCTGTTTGGCTCAGTCACAATGGGCAGGGAATCTATCAACAGATCCATTAGGGGAGTTTTTTTTATTCGTTCATGGGATGTGGGCGTCGCTGGCAAAGCCAGCATTTATTGCCCATCACTAACTGGTGGTGGTGAGCCACCTCACCTTCTTGAACTGCTGCAGTCCATGAGCTGAATGTACTCCCACAGTGTATACTTCTTTGTAGCAGTTTGATACAACTGATTGGCTTGCTAGGCCATTAAGAGTTAAATTAAGTCAACCACATTGCTGTGGGTCTGGAGTCACTTATAGGCCAGACTGGGTAAGATTTTCTTCCCTAAAGGACATTAGTGAATCAGGTTTTTTACGACAATCCTGTAGTTTCATGGTCACCATTACTGATACTAGCTTTTCATTCCAAATTAATTTTATTAACTGAATTTAAATTCCCCAGCTGCCATGGTGGGATTTGAACTCATGGATCATTAGTCCAGGCCTCTACGAGTCCAGTAAGATTACCACTACGCTACATATCCCCAGTGGTACCATATTGTGTGGGAATATCTACTGCGTTGTGTGAGGGAATAGGTAAAATGTCGTCTCACCTGATTTAGATGCTTCATTACAAATCTCTGCAAAAGGTCTGTAAAAGATGAAGAAATAAAAACAAGTCATTGCCTGTCCAGTTATCAATGAATAAAGTTAATTCGCTATTGGCAGCTCTTTCCATTTTCTTTACTGGCAGGACTATCAAACCTGGAGATGTGCCTCCATTCGTCTTTAATTACTGTTGCAGCACGCCCTTGCTCAAGCACCATGTGAAATACTGTCTCGTTACATTCACCAACTTTAGGGACTAGCTTCAAGATTCTGCATTAGCATTAAACGTTCAAGAGCATGGATCAGACCGTACAGACGCTCCGCATAACTGGGACAGAGTACAGTCCGACTTCAAAACACAGCAATCCAGGAAGACTGGGGTGGCCACCCACACCCACTGCAAGTCAGAGGTCGGTAAATGTGGCTGCTAAATGTGCACGCAGCAAGGTTCCACAGTTATCAAATGAATAAATACCAGATAATCTGTTTTTGTTAAGTATTGGTTGATGGATAAATGTTGGCCGGGACACATGGGGAATTTCCCGATCCTGTTCAAATTCTACCATGGGAACTTTTACGTCCCCCTGTTTAAAGCTTAACTGAAACACGGCACCTTGAACGATTCAGTACTCCCTCAGCACTGCACTGAAGTGTCAGCTTGGGTTACGTAAAGTCTACAGTGAGGCCTGAACCCACAGCCTGCTGACTCAGAGTAGAGAGCACAACTACACCTTTTTAAAAAAAGAAACTGGAATTGTAGCTTAATCTTTATTCCCGATATCAAAACTCAAATGTTGATTATACACAGATGATCAAACAATTTGGTTACAATGTCATGGATCTATAAATCAGTATTGCAAGAGCTAGAAATGGTCATGTCATTGAACCAGGCTGGACAAATTCACTGTGCGGTGGTGTAAGAAGAATAAGGAGGCCACATACTCCTTGGAAAACAAGACTCTAAATTGGGTAGAGGAGCAAAGGTATCTAGAGGTACAGATACACAAATCACTAAACAGTAGTGATGCAGGTTAATAAGGTCATTAAAAAAAAAACAAAGTACTAGGGTTCATTTCCAGAGGGACAGAATTGAAAAGCAGACAAGTTATGTTAGACCACACTTAGAGTACTGTGAACAGTTCTGGTCTCCATATCAGAAAAAGGATATAGAGGCACTGGAGAAGGTGCAAAAGAGATTTACAAGGATGTTACCAGAACTGAGAGGTTATGCTGATCAAGAAAGATTCAACAGGCTGGGGCTCTTTCTTCCAGAAAGAGAAGGTTAAGGGGTGACCTGATAAAGGTCTTTAAGACTATGAAAGGGTTTGATAGGGTAGATGTAAAGAAGATGTTTCCACCGTGGGGGGAAGATGAAAACTAGGGGTCATAAATATAAGATAGTCACCAATAATTCAGGACAAACTTCTTTACCTAGAGAGTGGTTAGAATGTGGAACTCGCTACCACAGGGAGTAGTTGAGAAGAATAGCATAGATGCTTTTGAGAGGAAGCTTGATAAACACAGGAAGGAGAAAGGAATAGGTTATAATGACAGGGTTAGCTGAGGTGGAGTGGGAGGGAGCTCGAGTGGAGCACAAACCCCGGCACAGACCAGTTGAGTCGAATGGCCTGGTTCCGTGCTGTACGTTCTTTGTAATTTTCACAGTTATCCACTCTCCAGCCTTGGGTTAATGGCTCAGTCACTTGAGGCACAGAATAAGCATGGAACGGCCAGATTACTACCAGAACAACAAACAAAATCTAAAGAACAAACCGACTGAGCACGAACTGAAGCAATTGGCCCTTCCATTCACTACAGTAAAAAGAAGCAAATAACTGGCCAGAGTGACACCCTGCTTACTAAAAGTAGATAATTATCACTCATTACAAACTGAATTATTTCCGAAAATTTGGTCTCTGGAGGCCAGATTTTAACCCTGCCTGCTTGGCAAAAACCAGGTGGGCAATTATAATCAGGGCAGCGACTTGCCTCCTCCAATTCCACTGCCTGGTTGTAATTTTAACCTGCTATTTTTAGTAGGCACGGGGGACACCCACCTGAAGGAGCGAGGGCCTGCTTTAAATATGCAGATCGGGCCTCGATGACATCATCAGGGCCCGAGAGCCATTTTAACCCCCAGGCCTGCGCTGGGAGGCTGCCTTGCCTTCCCTGCCAGGCCAACCCGACAGCAGGTGGATCCGGAGCCAGAAAGTGCCCAGAGAAGTTAGTTGTTTTAATTTTATTTTTGTTTCCTTGTGGGCTAGAAGGAGCAGGATTGCTCCTCCAGGCCCCACATGGAAACCTTGTACATCCCCCACTTCCTTTGTCCCACTGTGCCTTCAGCCATCTAGTTGTTAAGCTCTGGAATTCCTTCCCTAAACCTCTCCGTCTCTCTCTTTCCTCCTTTAAGATGCTTCTTAAAACCTACCTCTTTGACCAAGCTTTTGGTCACCTGTCCTAATATCTCCTACTTTAGCTCAGTGTCTGATTACGCTCCTGTGAAGCGCCTTGGGACATTTTAATACATTAAAGGCACTATATAAATGCAAGTTGCTGTTGTGGAACTTTAAATTGTGCTCGACAGCCAATTCACTGCTTTGTGCACGTGTTCAGTATGATTGGGGAGGTCGGGGGAAATGATGAAATGTTGGCCAGATTACATTAGTCCGCCATTATCTGCTGTTTAGCAAGACAAACAACATCAACAAATGAAAGGAAGAAAAATAAATCAAAATAGAATTTCATTTTAAAGTGTTTACGTTAAAAAAAAGTTTGTAACAAAGATAGTTATCTATTTTTTACACCATATCTGTGGGACAATTGCACAGCACTTTAACCCTCTGCCTTAATGCAGGGAAACAAGCCTTTCCTCCTCTCAGTACAATGGTGATGCAATGAAATAACTTCATGCTTGTTACAATTTTATGAATGTTATTGAGATATCTTACAAGAGAAGTAATTGGACAGCTGGCTCCTACCTGAAACATGCGTGAACATGTTATTAAAGTAGTTATTAAAGGAAATAAAGGAGGTGGGGTGGCAGTACTGATTAGGGAAGACATTGTAGTGTTGGAAAGAGAGGATGTCCTTGAGGGGGCAAGGACAGAATCCATTTGGTTAGAGTTGAGAAGCAAAAAGGGTATGATCACGCTATTGGAGGTATTCTATAGGCCTCCAAATAGTGAGAGAGAGAGATAGAGGAGCAAATCTGCAGGGAAATCACAGAGATATGCAAGAACTATAGAGTGGTGATATTGAGGGACTTTAATCACCCAAATATCGATTGGGATAATGCTAGGGTAAAGGGAAAGGAGGGGGAGGAATTTCTGAAATGTGTTCAGGAGAACTTCCTTGACCAGTATATTCTCGGCACAACTAGGAAGGAGCCATTGCTGGATCTGGTGCTGGGGAATGAGGTGGGCCAGGTCGACCAAGTATCTGTGGGAGAACACTTGGGTAAGAGTGATCATCGTATCATAAGGTTTAGATTAGTAATGGAGAAGAGCAAAGAACAATCTAAAGTAGAACTTCGAAATTGGAAGAGGGCTAACTTCAATGGGATGAGAGGGGATCTAGCCAGGGTAAAATGGAACCAAAGATTGACAGGAAAAACTGTAACGGAACAATGGGTGATCTTTAAGGAGGAGATGTTTCAGGTACATTCCAACATGAGGGAAAGGTAGGGGAACCAAAGCAAGGGCTCCTTGGATGACGAGGGAGTTAGAGAATATGACGAAACAAAAAAAAGAGGGTGTATAATGCATGTCAGGTGAATTCTTCAAGTGAGGACCAGGCCAAATACAATAAGTTGAGAGGGGAAGTGAAGAGGAAAATAAGACTGGCAAAGAGAGAATATGAGAATAGAATGGCAGTTAACATAAAAGGGAACCCAAAAATCTTCTACCGGCATGTAAATAGTAAGCGGGTAGTAAGAGGCGGGGTGGGGCCTATGAAGAACAAAGAAGGTGATATATGCTTAGAGGCGCAGGGCAAGGCTAGAATACTTAATTACATTATATCGGTGCTTACTAAGGAAGAGGATGCTGACAAAATATTGGTAGAAGCGGAGATGGTAGAGGTAATAGATAGGGTGAAAATTGATAGTACTGATGTACTGGAATGGCTGGATATGCTTAGAGTGGATAAGTCGCCTGGTCCGGATGGCTTGCATCCCAGGTTGCTAAGGGAAGTGGGGATGGAGATAGCAGAAGGGCTTGCCATAATCTTCCAATCTTCCCTAGACAAGGGGGAGGTGCCAGAGGATTGGAAAGTGGCCAATGTAACACCCTTGTTCAAGAAAGGGTGTAAGGATAATCCTAGTAACTACAGGCCGGTTTAATATCAGTGGAGGGTAAGGTTTTAGAAACAATAATCAGGGCAAAAAATTAACAGGCACTTGGAGAGGTTTAAGTTAATTAAGGAGAGCCAGCACGGATTTGTAAAAGGCAGATCGTGTTTGAACCATCTAATTGAATTTTTTGATGAAGTAACAGAGAAATTTGATGAAGGGAATGCAGTGGATGTTGTCTATATGGATTTTAAGAAAGCGTTTGACAAAGTACCACATAAAAGGCTGGTTAACAAAATTGAGGCTCATGGAATAGGAGGGTCAGTGTCAGCTTGGATAAGAAATTGGCTTAAGGACAGAAAACAGCGAGTTGTGGTCAATGGCTTTTCAGACTGGAGGATGGTAGATAGTGGTGTTCCCCAAGGGTCAGTGCTAGGACCACTGCTTTTTTTGATATACATATATATATATATAAAAATGACTTTGATATTGGCATACAGAGTAAAATTTCAACATTTGCTGATGATACCAAACTTGGGAGTGTGGCAAACAGTGAGGAGGATACCAATCGACTGCAACAGGACATAGATAGGCTAGCAGAATGGGCAGACAAGTGGCAGATGAAAATTAATACAGAGAAGTGTGAGGTGATGCATTTTGGCAGCAGGGATAAGGAAAGGCAATGTAGACTTAATGGCACAGTTCTAAAGGGTGTGAAGGTACACAGGGACCTGGGGGTTCATGTACATAGATCTTTGAAGGTGGCAGGACATAGTGAGAGAGTAGTTAGCAAAACATATGGGATCTTGAGCTTCATAAATAGAGGTATTGAGTACAAAAGCAGGGAAGTTATGCTGAACGTTGAAAAGCTCTGGTTAGACCACAACTAGAGTATTGCATCCAGTTCTGGTCACCACACTTTAGGAAGGATGTGAAGGTCCTTGAGAGGGTGCAGAGGAGATTTTTTTAAAATTCGTTTTTATGGGATGTGGGCGTCGCTGGCAAAGCCAGCATTTATTGCCCATCCCTAATTGCCCTTGAGAAGGTGGTGGTGAGCCGCCTTATTGAACCGCTGCAGTCCGTGTGGTGAAGGTACACCAGCGACGATGAAGGATCGGCGATTTATTTTAAAGTCAGGGTGGTGTGTGACTTGGAGGGGAACTTGGAGGTTGGGTGCAGGCTCATTCGCAGTTATGCACATGCATTAAAAATGGGGAAGCTACAACACAGGACTACATGCATGCTAAACAGTGGAAACAGCATGAAATAGACAGAGTTAAGCGATCCCACAATCATCGGATCAGATCAAAGCTCTGCAGTCCTGCCACATCCAGTCGTGAATGGTGGTGGACCATTAAACAACTAACGGGAGGAGGAGGTTCCATGACCATTCCCACCCTCAATGATGGCGGAGCCTAGCACGTGAGTGCAAAAGACAAGGCTGAAGTGTTTTGCAACCATTTTCAGCCAGAAGTGCCGAGTGGATGATCCATCTCGGCCTCCTCCTGAGGTCCTCACATCACAGAAGCCAATCTTCAGCCACTACAATTCACTCCACCTGATATCAAGAAACAGCTGAGCGCACTGGATACAGCAAAAGCTATGGGCCTCGAAAACATCCCAGTTGTAATGCTGAAGACTAGTGCTCCAGAACTAGCCGCGCCTCTAGCCAAGCTGTTCCAGTACAGCTACAACACTGGCATCTATCCGACAAAGTGGAAAATTGCCCAGGTATTTCCTGTCCACAAAAAGCAGGACAAATCCAATCCAGCCAATTACCGCCCCATCAGTCTACTCTCAATCATCAGCAAAGTGATGGAAGGTGTTGTCGACTGTGCTATCAAGCGGCAGTTTCTCACCAATAGCTGCTCACCGTTGCTCAGTTTGGGTTCTGCCAGGACCACTCGGCTCCAGACCTCATTACAGCCTTGGTCCAAACATGGATAAAAGAGCTGAATTCCAGAGGTGAGGTGAGAGTAATTGCCCTTGACATCAAGGCAGCATTTGATCGAGTGTGGCATGAAGGAGCCCTAGTAAAACTGAAGTCAGTGGGAATCAGGGGGAAAACTCTCCACTAGCTAGAATCATACCTAGCACAAAGGATGATGGTTGTGGTGATTGGATGCCAATCTTCACAGCCCCAGGATTTGTTGCAGGAGTTCCTCCGGGCAGTGTCCGAGGCCCAACCATCTTCAGCTGCTTCATCATTGACCTTCCCTCCATCATAAGGTTAGAAGTGGGGATGTTCGCTGATGATTGCAGTGTTCAGTGCCATTCGCAACTCCTCAGATAATGTAGCAGTCCATGCTCGCATGCAACAAGACCTGGACAACATTCAGGCTTGGGTTGATAAATGGCAGGTAACATTCGCTCCAAACAAGTGCCAGGCAATGACTATCTCCAGCAAGAGAGAGTCTAACCACCTCCCCTTGACATTCAATGGCATTACCATCGTCGAATCTCCCACCATCAGCATCCTGGGAGGGTCACCATTGACCAGAAACTTAACTGGACCAGCCACATAAATACTGTGGCAACAAGAGCAGCTCAGAGGCTGGGTATTCTGTGGTGGGTGACTCACCTCCTGACTCCCCAAAGCTTTTCCACCATCTACAAGGCACAAGTCAGGAGTGTGATGGAATACTCTCCACTTGCCTGGATGAGTGCAGCTCCAACAACACTTAAGAAGCTCGACACCATCCAGGACAAAGCAGCCCACTTGATTGGCACCCCATCCACCACCTTATTTGGCAGATGGAATACAATACTGGAAAGTGTGAGGTTATGCACTTTGGCAGGAAAAATAGTAGAGCAAGTTATTATCTAAATGGCAAGAAACTGGAAAGTACTGAAGTACAAAGGGATCTGGGGGTCCTGGTGCACGAAACTCAAAAGGTTAGTATGCAGGTGCAGCAAGTGATTAAGAAGGCCAATGGAATGTTGGCTTTCATTGCTAGGGGGATAGAATATAAAAATAGGGAGGTATTGCTTCAGTTGTACAAGGTATTGGTGAGACCGCACCTGGAATACGGCATACAGTTTTGGTGTCCATACTTAAGAAAAGACATACTTGCTCTCGAGTCAGTACAAAGAAGGTTCACTCGGTTAATCCCGGGGATGAGGGGATGGACATATGAGGAGAGGTTGGGTAGATTGGGACTCTACTCATTGGAGTTCAGAAGAATGAGAGGCGATCTTATTGAAACATATAAGATTGTGAAGGGGTTGGATCGGGTGGATGCGGGGAGGATGTTCTCGATGATGGGTGAAACTAGAACTAGGGGGCATAGTCTTAGAATAAGGGGCTGCTCTTTCAAAACTGAGATGAGAAGGAACTACTTCACTCAGAGGGTGGTAGGTCCATGGAATATGCTGCCACAAAAAGCTGTAGAAGCTACATCATTAAATAAATTTAAAACAGAAATAGACAGTTTCCTAGAAGTAAAGGGCATTAAGGGTTACGGGGAGCGGGCAGGAATTTGGACATGAGTCTAGGTTCGGATCGGTCATGGCCCTGTGGGTAGTGGAGCGGGCCCAGGGACCGTGTAGCCTGATTCTGCTCCTATTTCGTGTGTGCAATTCTGTTAGATGCAGGAGATGGTTCTGTGATAGTAGATAGTAGATTGGCGGTTAGGATCAGATCAGCCATGATCTTATTGAATGGCGGAGCAGGCTCGAGGGGCCGATTGGCCTACTCCTGCTCCTATTTCTTATGTTCTTATGTTCTTATAACTCGTCAAGACTTCTTCGGCAGCACCTCCCAAACCCGTGACCTCTACCACCTAGAAGAACAAGGGTAGCAGCCGTATGGGAACACCACCAACGTTCCCTATAAGCTGCGCTGCTCACTACCGGTCCTGCGCAGCCCGGGACTGACTTTTCCAGTGTAAAGTTTTGTGCATGTGCATAACTGCGAATGAGCCTGCACCCAACCTCCAAGTTCCCCTCCAAGTCACACACCATCCTGACTTTAAAATATATCGCCGATCCTTCATCCTTTGTGCTAGGTATGACTCCTGCCAGTGGAGCGTTTTCCCCCCCGATTCCCATTGACTTCAGTTTTACTAGGGCTCCTTCATGCCACACTCGGTCAAATGCTGCCTTGATGTCAAGGGCAGTCACTCTCACCTCACCTCTGCAATTCAGCTCCTTTGTCCATGTTTGGACCAAGGCTGTAATGAGGTTGGCAGCCGAGTGGTCTTGGCAGAACCCAAACTGAGCATCAGTGAGCCGGTTATTGGTGAGTAAGTGCCGCTTGATAGCACTGTCGATTACACCTTCCATCACTTTGCTGATGATTGAGAGTAGACTGATGGGGCGGTAATTGGCCGGATTGGATTTGTCCTGCTTTTTGTGGACAGGACATACCTGGGCAGTTTTCCACATTGTCGGATAGATGCCAGTGTTGTAGCTGTACCAGAATGGTTCCAGGGATGAGGGAATTTAGCTCCAAGGTTAGGTTTGAGAAGCTGGGGTTGTTCTCCTTGGAGCAAAGGAGGTTGAGGGGAGATTTGATAGAGGTGTACAAGATTAGGACGGGTTTGGATAAGGTAGACAGAGAAAGGCTGTTCCCATTAGCTGATGGTACAAGGACTAGGGGACACAGATTTAAGGTTTTGGGGGGATGTGAGGAAGAACTTTTTTACGCAGTGAGTGGTGAGGACCTGGAACTCGCTGCCGACGGAAGTGGTGGAAGCGGGGATGATCAATGATTTCAAAAGGAAATTGGACAGGCACTTGAGGGAAATAAACTTGCAGGGCTCCGGGGATAGAGAGGGGGAATGGGACTGACTGGATTGTTCTACAGAGAGCTGGCACGGACTCGATGGGCCGAATGGCCTCCTTCTGTGCCGTTATGACTCTATGAATCTGTCTGCCAGACTGCTACATTTCAAAGAACCATTTTCTCTCCCAATAGTTGGCGGAGTTCCCATTAACAAACCTATAATCAAGAAGCTGCACTTTTGTCCAAGCTAATTCGGCAGAGTTGTGTGACCCAAGGGGTTAACAACTACTCTGACTTACAGTAAGCTTCTTACAGGATTAAGTGCAGCCTTGTACCACACAATCTCACTCACTTCAAATGGTGGCTATTAAACTTCAACAGACAGACTACAGTAGTTAATATTTACAATTAAATAACGATATCAAGCGCAAAATATTCAGCAAAATGGTAACAAACAATATGAACATAAAAACAATCAGAAACCCCTATGAGTTAATTACCCTTTGTGCGAAACACCTTTGTATGTAAATGGAAAGCCTCTTTAAGCTTTTAAGGACAAAGTGCTGGATATCAACAAAGCAAATTCAGTTAGAACCATACAGCACAGAAGGAGGCCATTGGGCCCATCGTGTCTGTGCCGGCTTCTTGATTAGTCCCACTCCCTGCTCTTTCCCCATAGCCCTGCAAGCTATTCCTTTTCAGGTATATATCGAATTCCCCTTTGAAAGTTACTACTGAATCCGCTTCCATCACCCTTTCAGGCAGTGCGTTCCAGATCATAACAGCTCGCTGAACTCGATCAATCAAAAAATCCGCATCTCCCCCTGGGGTTTTTTTTGGCCAATTATCGCAAATCTGCGTCCTTTGGTTACCGACCCTCCTGCCAGTGAAAAAAGGGCTTTGCTTTCATTAGAGTGTAACACAGGTTGAAATGTCTCCCTCAAGCAAAGGGAGCCTTTCATTTGTTCAAAGTTTTCCGTATCCTGTTCTCTAGCACCCAGTTATATTGAACCAGATAATTTAATGGGAATATTATTCGGAACTATCAAAGCCACAAGGTGAAAATATACATGTGCAAGTGGAGCTCCACTGGATAATAAAATCCAAAGGAAAATAGCATTCGTCTCTTCTAGGAATGTACACTTTTCTAGGATATACACATTCACAATGAATGAGCTATTATTTTACGCTGCTCACAGGAAACCCCTGCAATTTACGCAGGTGCAGCCATTAGCAATTTAATCAGTGAGCCACTGTTCTCTCTCGGATCACAATGTATTTCTTGAACACCGAACATGAAATGAGCAAAATCCACATATTTGTGACCAGGTGAGCAACACTTCCACGTGGAACTGAACGCACTGACATGGATTAATGATCAGGATTTTCACACTTACTGTAATTGACTTTTAATGATCATCCGAATTCGGTCTCTGGCTTTTAGGATTTTTTCCAGCCTGCTAAGATCGTAGGTGGTTGGGTTCCTGAAAAGGATGTCATCTGGTAGCCCAGTCACTTCAATTGCCCCAGGATTATCTCGGATTAATTTGTATGGCACCAAAACAGGCCGATTCAGTCCTAGAGCTTCTCCTGAAAGATAATATAATGCAGGTATAAACTACAAAGGGCTTTAAATCACCCCATCGCAGGATGTACACCCAGTTTGGATGATGCTGTGCGCCTTCCCCGTGACATATCCTTATTGTATGCATTTGTAATTTCTTTTAAGTATTGTCCATGCAGTGGTCAGGGGGATGGTGGCAGTGCACTCGCACATCGTGTTGAACTGCTCACTATACTGCTCGTGAGGAGCTGCTGGTAACTGCTGTCTGCCTTGTGAGGGCTCAGATCAGCGCTGGTCAGCTGGCTGACAACCAACTCGGGGAGGAGAGGAGGGAGTTAGAACCTCAAGGTGGCTCCAAGATGACATGCACCGACGATGAAAACTTGGAATCAAATCAGCCCTTTGTGGCTAATCTGATAATTGAACCAGCCAGACAACAACAACAACAACTTGCATTTATATAGCGCCTTTAACGTCGTAAAATGTCCTACGGTGCTTCACAGGAGCGTTATCAAAGAAAATTTGACACCGAGGTATCAGAACAGATTGGTCAAAGAGGTAGGTTTTAAGGAGTGTCTTAAAGAGGAGAAGAGGTCGAGAGGCGGAGAGGCTCACGAATGGAACCTGGAGGGGTCGACCTATCCCTGGGGTGGAGGGAGGTCAGAATTCCCCTCACCTGGTTCCAGAAAACCATGTAAGCCAATGCCCAAATGTAGGATGGTCCTAGCTGGACAAGCAGTAGGATGCCACTCTAGTTAGCTGTAAGCTTTTAGCTGGTTAAACTCCAGCAGCAACCGTGGGCACACTTGGCTCTATCAACCTGGCCCTAAGGGCTTTGGGCCTGGTAAGTGGGACGTGCCCGTATGGATAGAGAGCACGTGCAGTCCCTATTGTACAAACCAAAATGCTACAGGTGGGTGTAGATTTCTCACCAGCTTGATTTAGAGACTCTTAAACATGGTGATGGCTTTCTATGCATTTGAGATATCTGGTTGTTCAAAATAAAGTTTTCTTAACATTTAAAAAAAAAAATCTCCTTGCCTCCTCCTGAAAGTATCGCTGGGCTATGGTTCCTAATGAACCTGGCACTCTCTGGAACCTTAGCCAAGTGACTATTCTTGACGAGCGAATGTTGACCGTGACGTTTCAGCAGGCTGTTTGACCACGCAAGCATCAAAACCAAACCTGATTCCATCCTTAACTGTCACCCACAAACTCTGGCTGCTTTTCCCCTCCCAATCTGGAGGACGCTGAATTCAACCATAGCCCCCTTATGACACCCAGGCGGAGATCAGTGAACTCGGGGCAGGTTGGAGACCGAGCTTGGCACCTCCTTGATCTGAATGGCCCAGTTACTCACTGCTTTGACTATATAAACCATAGTCATGTTTTAAACCAACTGCTAGATCTCCTCGCCCCCCTCATGAGTCTCAGTTGGTAAAAACAATGCTCAATATATAACTGAGCCAAACAGTCCAGGAAGGTTGCAGGCTCAATCCCCAGCCCGTACTGAAGGTGCCACAATTGGCTACAATTCTTGTTCCTTATTGATAGACTTACTGCCAAAACATAATCTGGATGTTGGCGACGACAGGATTGGGTTCAGCTGTGATCCCGCGATTGACTGCCCTGCCAGCACTCACATTAAGAATGGCTCCCTCCAGGGCTCCGTAGGCACTGCCTGTTGTGGCACTGGGCAAACAGACCAGCAAGGTTCGGAGTTTGATCCCAGGGATGTGCCGTGTTAACTGATCTCAATTAGTCCGAGTGAGGCCAGGCTCAAGAGAATGGAATGAGCCGAGGGTGCTGCTCCTGATCATTACCCACCGCCTCCTTCCAGAAAGTCATGCGAGGATCTCAATGACGTACAGAATTGGGCTTGGCTGTAATGTCGTTCCCTCCCAACACCCGTCGCCAAATAGCCTGCGAATGCTCGCCATATAAGTTTCAAATCAAGAGTCCAGTGTGGGCTTTCTGAGAATCAAATGGCTTTCTCATGATCTTAAGGTTCCTTTAAATGACCACTCGGGTGAGGTGCTGCAGGGCTGCCGGCTCCCACAGAACCATATCCCGGGAAGGATCCTCAACTTCAGGCAAGGCAAGGAAGCAAAAAATATCTAGGAATATTAGGAATGGGAGTAGGCCATTCAGCCCCTCAAGTCTACTCCACCACTCAATTAGATCAGGGTTGATCGGCACCTCAGCTCCATATCCCTTGATACCCTTACCCAACAAAAATCTATCGATCGCAAGCTCCAATTGTCCCTCAGCATTCACAGCCTTTTGGGGGTGAGAATTCCAGATTTCAATGGCCCAGAAATTGATCTCGCTCTGTTCCCGTGGGGGTAAGGAGCAGGCGCGATCTCTCACTCCGCGTTGGCTTTTTCAGATCCAGCTCGCACGAACTTGATGTTCTAGACATCAGCTGGGCAGTGCTTGCGTATCCCACCGGCGTAGTGAATTCGTGCGAGCTGTGGGATCACGTGACTCAGTTAGAGCCAATGGCAGCACACCATCTTCCATTCATAAGTTTCACATACGTGCTGTGAAAGCTATGAATCTTACACACCCCCAAAATAACAGCTAAACCTCAATTAAATTTTTTTTAAAAAACCATCACATTAATAAAATAAGTATAGTTAAATAAATTAACCATTTTAAATAAAAAATTAAATTTTTGAAAAAATTTAAAATCTTTTAAAAAGTTATAAAAATAAACTTACCTGTCTTTAAAGTCTCTAAAAAAGATATACCTGTTAAAAAAAATTCAAAATAATACTTAATTCACTACTTACCTTGTTAAAAGTGGGTCTTACTCCTTTTTTCATTTCTAAAATCTTCCGTCCTTACCTGCGCGTCCAAAGCACTAAGTGCACAGCGTGCGCGCAGCCTGTAGCGCGCACGCGGTGCACCGAGGAACCGCCCCCTTTTCCAAAGACCAAGTGCCGGTTTTCAGCGCGTGCGCAGTGCATGCAGAAAACCGGCAATTGGAGAGAGAATACGCGAGAGTACGCAGTGCGTACTCTCGCGTAGCAGCATCAATTTTTGGCCCAATGTGTTCTTAAATAAGAACGGTGCTAATGAGAGTTCAATGCAGAGCTGAACTTACACTAACTGCAGAGGCTATTATGACTATAATACCACAGAATATTACTGTAACGTGATTCACAGGTGTGTAGAGGAAGGAATTACTTTGCAGCTGGGAAGCATCACTGGCTCAGCAGAAATCATCAAGAAAGCAGAATTTAAAAACAATTTTGAAAGGTTAACAAAATATTCATTATAAATGTTATAACGCTGGAATTTGAAATCAAAACAGACGGTGAAAAATGTTTTACTCAACATTGAAATAGCTGAAGAAACTTACCGTATTTTTCATTGAATAATTCCTTCACTTGCTCTCTGAGTATCACCTTCTCTCCAAGTCGGTTTGCCTCTTCATCCTCTAAATTGTGAAAATTGACCAAAATGTTAAAATAATAATCACACTGACTAGATTCATGTACAGGTGCGGCATCAAAAAAATGCTGTAAACATTGATCACTTGGCTGGTCCCAGAACAGTGGAGATAAACCCCTGACGGTATTTCAAACCATCAACCCCTGACTTTCCTCACCAGTGATCTCGCACGGTATTTATACACCAGTAAATCCCTCATGGTATTTATACACCAACAACCTCTGTCGTCCTTTCCACGCTAGCAACACCCGACGGTATTTACACACCAGTGACCCCTCGCGGTATTTACACACCAGTGACCCCTCGTGGTATTTACACACCAGTGACCCCTCGCGGTATTTACACACCAGTGACTCCTGACAGTATTTACACACCAGTGACCCCTGACAGTATTTACACACCAGTGACCCCTGACAGTATTTACACACCAGTGACTCCTGACAGTATTTACACACCAGTGACCCCTCGCAGTATTTACACACCAGTGACCCCTCGCGGTATTTACACACCAGTGACTCCTGACAGTATTTACACACCAGTGACCCCTTGCAGTATTTACACACCAGTGACCCCTCGCGGTATTTACACACCAGTGACCCCTGACAGTATTTACACACCAGTGACCCCGGACAGTATTTACACACCAGTGACCCCTGACAGTATTTACACACCAGTGACCCCGGACAGTATTTACACACCAGTGACCCCTGACGGTATTTACACACCAGTGACCCCTCGTGGTATTTACACACCAGTGACTCCTGACAGTATTTACACAGCAGTGACCCCTCGCGGTATTTACACACCAGTGACCCCTGACAGTATTTACTCACCAGTGACCCCTCGTGGTATTTACACACCAGTGACCCCTGACAGTATTTACACACCAGTGACCCCTCGCGGTATTTACACACCAGTGACCCCTGACAGTATTTACACACCAGTGACCCCTCGTGGTATTTACACACCAGTGACCCCTCGTGGTATTTACACACCAGTGACCCCCGACAGTATTTACACACCAGTGACCCCTGACAGTATTTACACACCAGTGACCCCTCGTGGTATTTACACACCAGTGACCCCTGACAGTATTTACACACCAGTGACCCCTCGCGGTATTTACACACCAGTGACCCCTCGCGGTATTTACACGCCAGTGACCCCTCGCGGTATTTACACGCCAGTGACCCCTGGCGGTATTTACACGCCAGTGACCCCTGGCGGTATTTACACGCCAGTGACCCCTGGCGGTATTTACACGCCAGTGACCCCTCGCGGTATTTACACACCAGTGACCCCTCGCGGTATTTACACACCAGTGACCCCCTCGTGGTATTTACACACCAGTGACCCCTCGCGGTATTTACACACCAGTGACCCCTCGCGGTATTTACACACCAGTGACCCCTCGTGGTATTTACACACCAGTGACCCCTCGCGGTATTTACACACCAGTGACCCCTCGCGGTATTTACACACCAGTGACCCCTCACGGTACTTACACACCAGTGACCCCTGACAGTATTTACACACCAGTGACCCCTCACGGTACTTACACACCAGTGACCCCTGACAGTATTTACACACCAGTGACTCCTCGCGGTATTTACCCACCAGTGACCCCTCGCGGTATTTACACACCAGTGACGCCCGACATTTTCACACCAGCCTCCCTTCCCAGGGTTTACACAGCAGTGAATCCCCAAACACACAGTGACAGTATCTGGCCATTTGCTCTCATTCAAATCTTAAAAATTAAAATATCTTAACAGTTACAGTCAGAACCCTGAATGGATGGTGTATTTAACATATGATTCCTATTCATGCTGTCACACCTGAGTCAAGTTCTGCCTCAAGCATGGAAATAAATCACGAAAATAGAAACATTGGTTCAATTCTCCAGGTATCACAATGTTGAATATGTTGTAATATTGAGTCATGTTCAACAGTAGATGCTGCTGCAAAGTGAACTACCAGCACCTTATTCAAAACACTGAACAAAATAATTAGGAACCCACCCCGGAGCTATGCTTTTTGTTTTGAAGTCATCTCTGGCGAATTCTGTAGCACTCTTGGTTAATAAGCAGCAAGACTCCGTGGGGATCATTTAACGCTGCAGTCAACAACTCTCGACATAGGTGATCCACGTGGACCTTGGCCTCATCAGCAGAACGTTTCTTTGAGATCTTCGTGTGTCTTGCACCATATTCCGAGCAACAGGACAGCAGCTGACCCACTCCCAGGTAGCTAATTAGTGGCTTCAGCTACGTTAACCGCTAAGAGCAACCCACACCCTGATTTATCCCGGCCTCTCTTTGGGGAAAGCACCAGACCTCCACTGTCCCTCCTCCTGATTGTGCGGCCAAGATCTGGAACTTACTGCTCCAAGCCACTGTGCTGCCCCCCAAGTCCGTCCCTTTCCATGAAGTGCTGTCCTTGTTGGTTGTGCGATGTAAGTTATTAATGGATAAGACCTGGTTCAAAAACACATACTATGGGCACACAGGGGAGGAAGGATTTCATACTGAAAGCACTTCTAAGCCAACATGAGTACCATAAATGATCGGAGTAAAAGGGAAGGAAAGTGGATTTTATTCCCATTGCATCCATTTCAGAGCCCTTCAGGTTTACAGAAATACAACACAGAGTATCTGTGGGGAAAGTGAAACGGTTTGTTTCATAGTGAAAAATGGAACTACCTATTCGCCTTTGTGGCATGTGAACAGACATATTTCCGTATCTCTAAGTGGCCCTGTATACCCTTCCCCAGCTCCCCACCCCGCCCACTACAATGCAACCTCCAACTCACCGTGAGCTTTTCTCTGGAGCTCAGACATTTTCCACTTAACTGGCTCAACTAAAATTCAATACGAGTGCGTAAACTGTTTCAGTATTGTCCACAGGCCACGAGAGAGACTGTGGTCAACGATCAGAGATGGTTAATTGAACCGTTGGCTTCAGGATTGAGAAACCACACTTGGGGGCCATATCTTTTGCTTACTATCCAAGAGTGAGCAATCCTCATCTCACATGGAGCGATACTTGCCCTGTCAATGGAAGCAGTTAGCAGAACTATGATGCAATGCCCTCATGTACATTAAGAGGGCTACACTTGCAGTCGTTCAAGGTACAGTAAGGGGAATAGAGTGCTTACCCTGTAATGCAGCATATGCTTTTTCGAGTGATGTTATTCGTCTGGGTGCTTGGATGTGGAGAGAGCAGAAGAGAAAGTGCGAGAATCAATTTCAGTTACAAGTACAAAATCCTGTTATTAGAAAAAAATAAAACTCCTATTATTTAACTCCTGACTAAATACTACCTATTTATTCAAACTCCAGGTCATTATAAATTGAGAGCCAGTCTCACTCACTTGAATACTACACACCTCAATGATATTTAATCATCTTCAAAGTGGAGCTGATTAGATGGCCCGTCGGTCAATCCAATTTAATGACACCTGATAAACTTAAATTGGATTTCGAAGTTCATCTTCCCTGAGGCGGTAAACCTTGCTGTCATGCGATGCTCCATGTATGGATTCAGCTCACACAATTAAGGCAAGCAATTTGGAGTGATTCAAGATTATGACCTTCCAAGGAAGTCATATTAACTGAAACTTATCCTACTCAAATTGCACCTCTTTCTGGCTGATGCAGAATCAGCTTTGACCTTTGATGTCTGTGGCCTCGGACTATAGGGTCATTGCGTCTGAGAGGAGACAGTGGGGTGGGTTGAGATAAAACCGGGTTCAAGATACTTTTTGGAAATAGCACAGGGACCAAACAAATCCTGCTCCAGAGAATATTTCCACACCAGGATGAAGCGTGGTCAGGCTGGCTTCACAGATGTGGGCTCACTATCAGGTACTGAAAGTTTTCATGACCCAGGGAACACTTGTAAGCTTTTGGGATTTGCTTACATCAGAGGCGCACACAATTGGGTTCCATTATAATGGACACCTGCCTGACAGCTACTTAATTTTATCAACACACTGAGCAACAAATACTGACTGACTGAATACCTGTTGGTTAAATCTAGCAAAAGAGTCGACGTATGTAAACAGCTATACAATATCGGTAGATGGGATGTAGGGCTTTGTGCGGGCAAGGACGCGGACTGAGGTGTTTAGGAAGGTGGAGGCAGGGAGGGTAGCTAGGAGAGCATTAGGAAAAGTCATGGACGCTGGTTTCAGCAATGGTGAGGGTTGGGAAGAGGTGAGAGCGGAGGAACGCAATACCGTGGAAGTGGAAGAAAGCGGTTCTGGTAATAAAGCAGATGTAGGGGAGAGAAAACTGAGTTTAGGGTCGAGGCGCAAGGCAAGTTTTGACACTTTCCAACTGCCTGAGGTGGCAGCTGGGGAGGTTAATTGAGTCAAGGGTAGAAGCGTGTGGGTGCTCACCGGAGCCAAGAAGAATGAATGGCTTTGGTCTTGCTAACTTTGAGCAGGAGGAAATTCTGGCTCATCCAGGTCTTGATGCTGGACAGTTGGAGAGCGTAGCATTTGAATTGATTGAGGAAGGCAGAGAAATAAAACTGGGTGTCGGCAGTTGACTTCATGCTTTCTGATGATATTATCAACAATAAATGGGGAAGGAGGGGGACGAAGGACAGATCCCTGTGGCCCCTGGTGACGGTGCAGGCAGAGGAGAAACAGCTGGAAGCAATTTATCCCCTGCGCTATAACATGGGAGCAGGAGAAGGTGGTAGCCTGGAGGAGAAGAGATGCTGGAGGACGATGGAACAATCAACAGTATCGATGGCAACGGGCAGGCTTATGAGGACGAGAAGTAATGTAAAAAAATCACAGTCACGGAGGGTGGAATTTGTGACTTTTACAAATCCTGTGGGGGGGGGGGGGGGGGATTATGAGAAAGGTGAGTATAAAGGTGGGAGTATAGTTGTGAGGTTATGATGTGTTCGAGGGCTTTGGAGAGAAAAGGGAGATTACAGATAGGGCAGTAGTGGGAAATTAACAGATGGGTAACAGTGGGTTTCTTGAAGGTGAGGTGATAATAGTAGTCTTGACACAGATGGGGATAGTGCTGGAAGATAAATGCAGGTTAATGATGTTTGTAAAAATGGGGCAGAGGAAGTGAAGTTGGGTGGTCAGAAGCTGGTATTAAAATAAGCTACAATATGGCCCAGAGAAATTTGGAAAAATATAGCGATATGCTGCACGATATTGCCTTGGACAGGAGCCTCAATATGGACTTCGTGGAATCACAGAGCACAGAAGGAGGCCATTCGGCCCATCGTGCCTGTGCCGGCTCTTTGAAAGAGCTGTCCAATTAGTTCCACTCGCCTACTCTTTCCCAAAGCCCTGCAAATATTTCCTTTTCAAGCATTTATCTAATTCCCTTTTTAAAGTTACTATTGAATCCGTTTCCACCGCCCTTTCAGGCAGTGCATTCCAGATCATAACAACTCGTCGCGTAAAAAAAATTCTCATCTCCCCTCTGGTTCTTTTGCCAATTATCTTAAATCTGTGCCCTCTGGTTACCGACTGGAAACAGTTTCTCTTTTCAACAGGTTTCCACAAGAGTCTCATAGCCCAGCTCTTCCAGCGAGTCTACTTTAACTGCCCATTGCACATATATTTAGAGTCATGAAACTGCTAGTTGCTTTGCCTGCTTAGGAATAAGTTCTGTCAGAATTACTTTTGGACGAATGTTGCTTTCTGCTGCACATTGGGCTAGAAATCCGATGGCGCCCGGAGTTGGTCTGGCAGGGGGCGGGACGCACACCACGGGCGCCTGTTACACGTGATATTAGTGCAGCCTGATCATTTTAATGATGCTACCCACGCTGCTTATTGGCTGCAAACCTGTAGGGGGCTGGATATCGGGCATCTATTTTATTCATTCATGGGATGTGGGCGTCGCTGGCAAGGCCAGCATTTATTGCCCATCCCTAATTGCCTTGAGAAGGTGGTGGTGAGCCACCTTATTGAACCGCTGCAGTCCGTGTGGTGAAGGTACTCCCACAGTGCTGTTAGGGAGGGAGTTCCAGGATTTTGACCCAGCGACGATGAAGGATCGGCGATATATTTTAAAGTCAGGATGGTGTGTGACTTGGAGGGGAACTTGGAGGTGGTGGTGTTCAATATTCCCTCATTTTTTTGGGTGCAGGCTCATTCGCAGTTATGCACATGCACAAAACTTTACACTGGAGAAGTCAGTCCCGGGCTGCGCAGGACCGGTAGTGAGCAGCGCAGCTTATAGGGAACGTTGGTGATGTTCCCATACGGCTGCTGCCCTTGTCCTTCTAGGTGGTAGAGGTCGCGGGTTTGGGAGGTGCTGCCGAAGAAGCCTTGGCGAGTTGCTGCAGCGCATCTTGTAGATGGTATACACTGCACCCATGGTGCACTGGTGGTGGAGGGAGTGAATGTTTAAGGTGGTGGATGGGGTGCCGATCAAGCGGGCTGCTTTGTCCTGGATGGTGTCGAGCTTCTTAAGTGTTGTTGCAGCTGCACTCATCCAGGCAAGTGGAGAGTATTCCATCACACTCCTGACTTGTGCCTTGTAGATGATCGAAAGGCTTTGGGGAGTCAGGAGGTGAGTCACCCGCCGCAGAATACCCAGCCTCTGACCTGCTCTTGTTGCCACAGTATTTATGTGGCCGGTCCAGTTAAGTTTCTGGTCAATGGTGACCCTCCCAGGATGCTGATGGTGGGAGATTCGACGATGGTAATGCCGTTGAATGTCAAGGGGAGGTGGTTAGACTCTCTCTTGCTGGAGATAGTCATTGCCTGGCACTTGTTTGGAGCGAATGTTACCTGCCATTTATCAACCCAAGCCTGAATGTTGTCCAGGTCTTGCTGCATGCGAGCATGGACTGCTACATTATCTGAGGAGTTGCGAATGGCACTGAACACTGCAATCATCAGCGAACATCCCCACTTCTAACCTTATGATGGAGGGAAGGTCATTGATGAAGCAGCTGAAGATGGTTGGGCCTCGGACACTGCCCGGAGGAACTCCTGCAACAATGTCCTGGGGCTGTGAAGATTGGCATTCAATCACCACAACCATCATCCTTTGTGCTAGGTATGATTCTAGCTAGTGGAGAGTTTTCCCCCTGATTCCCATTGACTTCAGTTTTACTAGGGCTCCTTCATGCCACACTCGAGCAAATGCTGCCTTGATGTCAAGGGCAATTACTCTCACCTCACCTCTGGAATGCAGCTCTTTTATCCATGTTTGGACCAAGGCTGTAATGAGGTCTGGAGCCGAGTGGTCCTGGCAGAACCCAAACTGAGCAACGGTGAGCAGGCTATTGGTGAGCAACTGCCGCTTGATAGCACTGTTGACAACACCTTCCATCACTTTGCTGATGATTGAGAGTAGACTGATGGGGCGGTAATTGGCTGGATTGGATTTGTCCTGCTTTTTGTGGACAGAAAATACCTGGGCAATTTTCCACTTTGTCGGATAGATGCCAGTGTTGTAGCTGTACTGGAACAGCTTGGCTAGAGGCGCGGCTAGTTCTGGAGCACTAGTCTTCAGCATTACAACTGGGATGTTTTCGAGGCCCATAGCTTTTGCTGTATCCAGTGCGCTCAGCTGTTTCTTGATATCAGGTGGAGTGAATTGTAGTGGCTGAAGACTGGCTTCTGTGATGGTGGGGACCTCAGGAGGAGCCGAGATGGATCATCCACTCGGCACTTCTGGCTGAAAATGGTTGCAAACGCTTCAGCCTTGTCTTTTGCACTCACGTGCTAGGCTCTGCCATCATTGAGGGTGGGAATGGTCATGGAACCTCCTCCTCCCGTTAGTTGTTTCATGGCCCACCACCATTCACGACTGGATGTGGCAGGACTGCAGAGCTTTGATCTGATCCGATGATTGTGGGATCGCGTAACTCTGTCTATAGCATGCTGCTTCCACTGTTTAGCATGCATGTAGTCCTGTGTTGTAGCTTCCCCATTTTTAATTTTTAGGTACACCTGGCATGCTGTTCTGCACTCCTCATTGAACCAGGGTTGGTCCCCTGGCTTAACAGTAATGGTAGAGTGAGGGATATGCTGGGGCATGAGGTTACAGATTGTGGTGGAATACAATTCTGCTGCCCATGGATGCCCAGTTTTCAGCTGCTAGATCTGTTCTGAATCTATCCCATTTAGCATGGTGGTAGTGCCGCTCCACACGATGGAGGGTGTCCTCAGTGTGAAGACGGGACTTTGTCTCCATAAGGACTGTGCGGTGGTCACTCCTACCAATACTGTCATGGACAGATGCATCTGTGACAGGTAGATTGGTAAGGACGAGGTCAAGTAGTTTTTTCCCTTGTGATGGTTCACCACCTGGCGCAGGCCCAGTCTGGCAGCTATGTCCTTCAGGACTCGGAAAGCTTAGCCACTCTTGGTGATGGACATTGAAGTCCCCCACCCAGAGTACATTCTGTGCCCTTGCTACCCTCAGTGCTTCTTCCAAATGGTGTTCAACATGGAGGAGTACTGATTCATCAGCTGAGGGAGGGCGGTAGGTGGTAATCAGCAGAAGGTTTCCTTGCCCTTGTTTGACCTGATGCCATGAGACTTCATGGGACCCAGAGTCAATGTTGAGGACTCCCAGCGCCACTCCCTCCCACCTATATACCACTGTGCCGCCACCTCTGGTGGGTCTGTCCTGCCGGTGGGACATACCCAGGGATGGTGACGGAGGAGTCTGGGACATTGGCTGAAAGGTATGATTCTGTGAGTATGACTATGTCAGGCTGTTGTTTGACTAGTCTGTGGGACAGCTCTCCCAATTTTGGCACAAGTGCCCAGGTGTTGGTGAGGATGACTTTGCACGGTCGGCTGGGCTGGGTGAGCCTTTGTCATGTCTGAAGCCAGTGCCTAGGTCGATGCCGGGTGGTCCGTCCGGTTTTATTCTTATTATTGTTTTTCGTAGCAGTTTGTTACAATTGAGTGGCTTGCTAGTCCATTTCAGAGGGCAGTTAAGAGTCAACGACATTGCTTTGGGTCTGGAGTCACATATAGGCCAGACCAGGTAAGGACGGTAGATTTCTTTCCCTAAAGGGAATTAGTGAAGCAGATGGGTTTTTCTGACAATCATAGTTACCATTACTGATACTAGCTTTTTATTCCAGATTTTATTTAATTAACTGAATTTAAATTCCCCAGCTGTCGTGGTAGGATTTGAACTCAGGTCTCACGAATGATTAGTCCATGCCTCTGGATTACTAGTCCAGTAACATAACCAACATGCTACCATACCCCAATTAAAGGCAGCCAGCACCTCTTAAAGGGGAGGTGCATTCTGGCTGCATACAGCAGGGAAACACGGTGGCATAGTGGTTAGCACTGGTGCCTCACAGCGCCAGAGACCCGGGTTCGAATCTAACCTCGGGTGACTGTCTGTGTGGAGTTTGCACATTCTCCCCGTGTCTGCGTGGGTTTCCTCCGGGTGCTCCGGTTTCCTCCCACAGTCCAAAAATGTGCGGGTTAGGTTGATTTGGCTATGATAAATTGACCCTTAGTGTTAGGGGGGGGATTAAATATGTGGGGTTATGGGGATAGGATGGGATATGTTAGGGGGAATTAAATACGTGGGGTTATGGGGCTAGGGTGGGATATGTGTACTGTGGGGATTAAAGCAGGGACAGGGTACTGGATTTGAATGATCAGCCATGATCGTATTGAATGGTGGAGCAGGCTCGACGGGCCGAATGGCCTACTCCTGCTCCTAGATTCTATGTTTCTATGTTTAAACACTTCTGAATGAATGGCTGAAGAAAGCAGTGAGAGGGCACCAAAATTCTCTGATGCTGCCTTGGAGACCCTGGTGTAGGCAGTGGACAGGAGGAGTGACATCCTCTTCACCCCCCGTCCCCCTCCCCACAGGGGTCAGGAAGCCCTCCAGGCATCAACTCAGGAGAGAGTGGGAAGAAGTTGCAGGACTTGGATCATTGCACCCAGGACATAGCTGAAATGTTGCAAGAAATTTAATGATCTAACTAGAGTTAAGGTGAGAATACGTCTCTCATACTCACTGCTGACAGCTGCACCACGTATAACCTCATTAATAGCAACACTGACAGGACTCACGACTCCCCTCCCCAACTTCCCTCCACTCTCCTACAATCACTACACCTCCTTCTCTTCATACTCACACACTCACCACGACTACAACCCTCACTTACCCACATCTCACACACTGACTATCAGCTATTCTACCATGACAGCCACAATCTCCAAACAGCTCACAAGACACTCACTAACACACACCCTTCTTTCTTGCAGGAGAAGGTGGCACCGGGGGCAGGCCAGTACACCCTCACTCGCCTCAAAGAAAGTGTGCTTGCCAACATGGGCAAGGGCAGAGTTGAGGCTGTGGCTATGTTGGAGGAGACAACAACAACAAGAACTTGTATTTATATAGCGCCTTTAACATAGTAACATGTCCCAAGGTGCTTCACAGGAGCGTTATCAAACAAAATTTGACACCGAGCCATATAAGGGGATATTAGGACTGGGGTCAAAGAGGTAGGTTTTAAGGAGCATCTTAAAGGACGAAAGAGAGGTAGTGAGGCGGAGAGGTTTAGGGAGAGAATTCCAGGACTTAGGGACTTGGCAGCTGAAGGCACGGCCGCCAATGGTGGAGCAATTAAAATCAGGGATGCTCAAGAGGCCAGAATTGGAGGAGCGCAGAGATCTTGGACGGTTGTAGTGCTGGAGGACGTTACAGAGATAGAGAGGGGTGGAGGCCATGGAGGGATTTGAAAACAAGGATTAGAATTTTAAAATTGAGGCGTTGCTTAACTGGCAGCCAATGTAGGCAGTAATGCCAACCCCCACCATCTCATAACGCATGAGACAAACTCTTAAAAATCATAAGATTTGGTAAGAAATCATGAGTTGCAATTTTTTTTGGTTTATAAATCTCATTAGTGGCTTTATTAAATCTTTAACAGGTCACAGCTCTTTACAAAACCTATATTACTGCATCTGAAAATGCTTTACAAAAAACTTTATAAAAATCCTAACCATTATCACCACCCTCCAGCTGGTGCCCAACACAACACAGTCCCTGCAGCTGCCAAGCAACAAAACCCAAAACACCTTCCCATGGAGACAGGAGCTGCAATCACCCTCGGTGAACATTGATGTGATTGGTGATGTGAAAACCTTTATCTTCCCTTCAACTGAAAGGGAACCCGACAGGTTGAGCAACATGTCTGTTGAATACTTCACGGTGCGACACCTCCCTGCTCTTCCTGGAGTGGGATTAGGCTCGGTGGCTCCTGTTGGGAACCCTGGCACTTGTTTCAAGGGGTAACCCTCCACCGCCCGCCTGCTCACTGCACAGCTGCTGAGTGTTTCAGGGTTTTTTTTCCCTCCCCCTCTGCTGTTTACTGGCCTGTCTGCACGGACCCCAGTTTGAGAACCACTGGATTATTCTTCCATTATCCAAATACATGGGAGGGCTGCTGTCATATCCAATTAGTAAATTATAATAACAAGAGTGTTCTGATTGACCTTGGGCAATGCTACATTACTGGATATTGGCATATAACGGTTAACTGGGTGTGTGGGCTTACCTACAGGAATTACTTTTGTCACTGGACTCAAGGAAACCATCTGGTGCAGCCTAAAAACTTGAACATCCTCCTCATCGCCCTCCTCTCTCCTGTACCCCCATCCATCTATCAGTCTCCTCCCTTCTCCTTCTCTTCTCTCCCTCTCTCCTTTGTCTCTCTCTCATTCTTTTCTTTTTTCCCCTTGCCTCTGGTCTCGCTCCCCAACCCCTCTGGTTTCTCTCTTCTGTCCCCTCCTTCCATTCTCTCTTCCTCACATCTCTCAAGTCTGTCCCCTCCTTCCATTCTCTCTTCCTCACATCTCTCAAGTCAATCGCTCTCCCATCTCGCTCATCTTTTTTTCCCACTACCACTCAGTTTCTTTCTCTCCTCTGTCTCCCCCCTTCCTCTTTTCCCTCTATCTCACTATCTCTTGTCCTCAGGTGTCTACTCCTCTCTCTACCTGCCCGGTCTCTCTCTTCTTCCCCCACTCTCTCCCACACTCATCTCCCCCGGCCACGTCAATTTCTTCCTTTCATGTCTCCATCCCTCTCTCTCCCCCCTCCACTGGTCTCGATCTCTTCCCCCCTCCTCTGAGTCTCGCCCTCTCGTTCTCTCCCTATCTCTTGCATTCCTCTCTCTGTACCTCCATCTCTCTCTCCCATTCCTCTCTATCTCCATCTGTCTCCCATTCCTTTGTACCCCTTCTCTCTCTGCATCAATCTTTCCCCACCTCTTTCTCTGTACCTCCATCTTTCTCTCCCATTCCTCTCGCTGTACCTCCATCTCTCTCCCATCACTTTTCATAAATCTGTCTCTCTGTACTCCCATGTCTCCCTTTCCTCTCTGTACCTCCATCTCTCTGCCTAGCTCTCCCATCTCTCTCTCTCTGCCTCCATTTCTTTCTCCGTCACTCTTCGCCAATATCTCTCTCTCTACCTCCATCTTTCTCCCATTCCTCTCTGTACCCCATCTCCCTTCACTCTGCGCCATCTCTCCTCCCCCCACCCAACTCTCACCAGATCGCACTCGCTGACTCTGCCGATTCGTGAACAGGTGAATGGTGCAAAGCAGTGCATTGCGGCAAATACAGTTCTCACCAAGCCCGACTTGTGCGGCTCCAGACGGTGTTATGACGAGAATGGAACTACATCTCTCAGCCTGCCCAGCGAGCTGGACTCTTCTGCATAGTGTGTGGCCGAGCGCGCACTACTGGTTTGCTCAGCGTGTTAACAATATTGCAGACAAAGTTTAAAATCGTGAGTTTTCTGAGGTGAATGACGAGATCACGAGGTGGGCTGAATTTTCATTAAAAATCGCGTGTCTCACAATTAAATCACAAGAGTTGGCATTACTGTGTAGGTCAGCGAGCGCTGGGGTGATGGGTGAACAGGACTTGGTGCGAGTTCGGACACGGGCAGCAGAGATGTCGCAGTGTTTCTTCAACCTAATCCTCTTTGTCCCTTCTAACTTCACCCTTACCCCCCACACACACACACTGCAATGACAAGTTGCAGATACTTTGACAGGCCACTTCTCTCTCTGCTCTCCCTTCACACCACAAGCTAATCCTTGTCCCTCTCAAGTCTCAGGTGTTAAGAATGTGGAAGCCATTGAGCCAGTCAAGGAAGAGGAGGCAAGTCTTCAGGAAGAAGCACTGTCACACAGATACTGGCACCACGCAGACTTTAGAGGCTAGTTTAGAGGTGGTGTCTACATGTGGTGATTTACTGGGCAGAAGTGTGCAGGAGCTAGGGCAGGTGGATAGGATGGCATAGGTGCCAGCTCACCAGAGGGCAAGGTCGCATACTAGTTTTGCTGCAGAGGACTCCGATACAGAATTTGAGCATCCAGGCTACCAAAGAAGTCTGATGGGCATCTACCAGGAACTGCTAGATGCACTGGACAGCCTGCCTGAGAGCTTGCGCCCAATGTCGCGGAGCATGGAGGAGTCCAGCTCCAACTTGTCTCAAGGCTTTGTGCAGACCATGGAGACCATTCTTTCCAACATGGACCGAGTGGTCAGCTCCATTAACACCACAGTGGCACCCACCATGATGGAGCCACTGCTGACAGCTCTGAGATCTTTGCCTTTGCCTTGCTTGGGGAGGAAGAAAAAACTTGCATTCATATCGTGCCTTTCACAACCTCAGGTGTCCCAAAACCAATGAAGTACTTTTAAAGTGTAGTCACTGTTGTAATGTAGGAAAACAGTTCAGATGGTTTTGACGAAGGGTCATAGACCCTGAATGGTTAACCCTACCTTCTTCTCGCCACAGATGCTGCCTGACCAGCTGAGTGTTTCCAGCATTTTCTGTTTTTATTTCAGATTTCCAGCAGTATTTTGCCTTCTGAGGATCTTGCAATTCTTTTGTTGGGACACAGGCAGCCAGTGGCACTGGGTGAGGATAGGTTTGATGAGTGTGCAGGCCTTGTGGGAAACGCAGAGTTGTGGATTAGCTGAATGCGTAGAGGGTGGAAGCAGAGAGGCCAGTGAGGAGGGCTTTAGAGAAATCAATCTTCAAGATGATGAAGACGTGGGCCTGTAATGCGGTCCGTAACGTATGTAGTGTTGAAGTGCTTCAGGTGCTGGCACCTCGTATTATCGGGCACAGAGGTCAGAGACCTACTCCATGCCCAATGTGCACTGTGTCTGGCAATGTGACCTCGAAGCAGTTTGAGCATTTAGAGCCTGCAGGCAGCTTGTGTGCAAGGCTGATTAACGGCCTTTCATATAAATTAGGGCAAACTCTGCAAGGCCCTTCACTAATGTTTAAC
This sequence comes from Squalus acanthias, assembly GCA_030390025.1. Lineage (NCBI taxonomy): Eukaryota > Metazoa > Chordata > Chondrichthyes > Squaliformes > Squalidae > Squalus > Squalus acanthias. The sequence continues at coordinate 36,916,931 of CM059448.1, read as the reverse complement.
AGAGCTCCTTAAAGAGGGCTTTTGTAGAAAAATAAACTGCAGCCATTGCCTGCTGCTTATTTTTCACCTTTAATAATGCTGCAGAGCTGGGAGTTGTTTCTTAGCCTGTCCTTAAGCACAAAAGGATTTTAATCTGTGCAATCATCTCCTTAAAGCTGTTTCCATCTGCCACACTGGCCTCTTGGCCCAGGGATATTTCATACTGCGGTGCTCTGTTTTTTGCAAGGTTATGGAGGAGGTGGTGGAGGTGAGGAGGGGGCCCAGAGGAGGAGGTGGTGAGGAGGGGGCCCAGAGGAGGAGGTGAGGAGGGGGCCCAGAGGAGGAGGTGGTGAGGAGGGGGCCCAGAGGAGGAGGTGGAGGTGAGGTGGGGGCCCAGAGGAGGAGGTGGAGGTGAGGAGGGGGCCCAGAGGAGGAGGTGGTGGTGAGGAGGGGGCCCAGAGGAGGTGGTGGTGAGGAGGGGGCCCAGAGGAGGAGGTGGTGAGGAGGGGGCCCAGATGAGGAGGTGGTGGTGAGGAGGGGGTCCAGAGGAGGTGGTGGTGAGGAGGGGGTCCAGAGGAGGTGGTGGTGAGGAGGGGGTCCAGAGGAGGTGGTGGTGAGGAGGGGGTCCAGAGGAGGTGGAGGTGAGGAGGGGGTCCAGAGGAGGTGGAGGTGAGGAGGGGGCCCAGAGGAGGTGGAGGTGAGGAGGGGGCCCAGAGGAGGTGGTGGTGAGGAGGGGGCCCAGAGGAGGTGGTGGTGAGGAGGGGGTCCAGAGGAGGTGGAGGTGAGGAGGGGGTCCAGAGGAGGTGGTGAGGAGGGGGTCCAGAGGAGGAGGTGGTGAGGAGGGGGCCCAGAGGAGGTGGTGGTGAGGAGGGGGTCCAGAGGAGGAGGTGGTGAGGAGGGGGCCCAGAGGAGGTGGTGGTGAGGAGGGGGCCCAGAGGAAGCATACCATCCAGGTAAATTGGCACCTTCTGTGCTGATTTAGGAACCGCCCTTACGCTGTTACCTGTCTGTACAGGCCCAGACATTTTGCACCTGGACATGCTGGAAGACACTTCCATGTGGTGACAATGAATCCCCGAGGAAACTGTCAAGGAACTGGGATCAGTCCTGCAGCCACACCGGCAAACCACATCCAGGTCAGGGATGTGTCAGTAGCTGCCAACTTAAGGTAACCTTTGAACTCTGACTCCACAGAGTCCTTCCAAGTCACATCAGACCAATGACAAATTTCCAATCTACAGCTGCCATATTTGCATGGGCTACTCAAGTCCTCCATTTCCCCCCACAACCATACAACATTGCCCTGCAATATAACTCTTATCAAGAGCCAGGTGACATATCTACCCAATCACTGGTCACTCGGCTAGAGTGGAAAGGCAGGTTACTACAGACAGTTACTTTAGCGCCTGAACCATCCAATTTACAACAGTCGTCTCCACATGCACCACGTAACCTGGTCAAATAAACGACTTTGGCCATTGCCCACGGCCTTGCATTGGGACCCACGAATACAGCAGCTTTCTTCCCCAACTACCACACGCTGCCCCATCTCAAATCAAATGTTGGGGCACATCGCAGTTCCAATTATACCAAATTTTATTGGTCCTAACCGTGTGTGGTGCTGGCATGTTCAATGTGCTAACCCTTTGTGAGGATATATTCTGTCTTCTATTTCCTAACCGTGTTCTGTTTCTCAATGTTTCCTCAGCTGGAGGGGGCATGAGGTGGATTGGAAGTGGTCCAGTACCCTCGCGTGCCTGGTCAGTGGATGGCCCTGCAACTACAAGTGTCACAGGTTTTGAGGTGGTGGCTGCCTTGTACTGAACCTTCTCTGCATTCCTTTGGGGCAAGGCAGCGAGCTGTTACAGATGTGGCATCATCCGGAGAGATATCTCCTTCACCCATGCCAGCTCCTGCCATTCTGCTGTTGCTGGGCACTCCCTCAGCATACCCAGACACCTGTGTGGGTAGAGGCCTGTGGGCAGCAATGAGGTGTTTCAAGCCCTGCGTGAGCTAGTTCCCCAACATGATGAATCTTGACGAGACAAACTACTGTGAAACGGAGCTCAAATTCTCCAGGACACCAGTCAGAGCATTTATGATGTCAGTTAAGCCTAAGCCAAGGGGTGCTGTGCTGAAAGAGGCTTCTTGTCACTACATGAAGGGTTCATGTTGAATGTCCAAAGTACGTTTGTAGGTAGGTCCTGAGAGATCTCAATACCTGGGCTCAGCAGCTGAGAAATGTGCAACAGGTGCCTGCACTTGTGTTCTGTGCTTCCTCCTGAAACTCAGTATTGATCCCCCTCCCAGGAAGGATATATGTGTTTGACACTGTAGGAGTGGGCGACGGAGGGTGTATGAGGAGCTCAGATCGGGGCCGGTCAATGGGCGACGGAGGGTGTATGAGGTGCTCAGATCGGGGCCGGTCAATGGGCGACGGAGGGTGTATGAGGAGCTCAGATCGGGGCCGGTCAATGGGCGACGGAGGGTGTATGAGGTGCTCAGATCGGGGCCGGTCAATGGGCGACGGAGGGTGTATGAGGTGCTCAGATCGGGGCCGGTCAATGGGCGACGGAGGGTGTATGAGGTGCTCAGATCGGGGCTGGTCAATGGGCGACGGAGGGTGTATGAGGTGCTCAGATTGGGGCTGGTCAATGGACGACGGATGAAAAGAGGATGTTGCACAATATTAATAATAAGGCCCTCTTGAAGCATGGCAAGTCAGTGCAGTTCGGCCTCTATGCCGCAATGTGAGGGGTGAATGAGTGACTGATCTGTGCCTCAATTCCTGGTACTGGCAGAGCTCTGTGGTAGGACTCATAGAATTACCCTTTATAAATACAGGCCCAAAAACTTGTCTTAAATGAAAACAACTCTGTCTGTGTGAACACAACCTACCATGAGGGGTGGTCTCCTGCTATCCAATGGAACACAGCCCATAATACCACCAGTGAGGGGTGGTACCCAGCTTCCCAGTGGAGCATAGCCCATAATACCACCAGTGAGAGGAGCTCTTCAGCTGCCCAGTGGAGCATGGCCCATAATACTGCCAGTGTGACATACTGGAGTTTTTTTTAGTTTTACGTTTGTCCTTCTTGCACAGTTGAAGAGTTTCCTCACTCAGGACAAGGGGCTCCCTTTATTATTATTATTATTATTATTAATAATAATATTGACACAGACAGGTGATGAGAGGATCAGATATGATGCCAGCTCTCTCCCTCAAAGGTAAATTTTATGAATTTGTGTTTCCAATGGGAAGTTTCACCCACCAGGAGCGCACATCGGGAATTTGGGATTGGGAATTTGTAAATCACCCTTTGCCCTGTGTTTCTGGGATGAGCCCTACCTGTTCCTGGCACCTGTCTGTACCACAGGAAGAGGGAGAGAGCTGGCAGCATATCTGATGCTCTCATCACCTGGCGACGTCCCATTCCTGAACACCAAGGGTAGCTCTTTACCACAGGCCCTCGGAGATAGGGGGTAAAGTGCCCTCTTAGCAGCTTTGTGGATTTACCATTACCATCCAGGTTTGAAGTACAATGGAAGTAATTAATGCTAAGAAGTCATTATTTATGCATAAAAATATCCTTACCAGGTTTGGGAATGAGTCCTTGGAAAGGCCTGTAAAATGACAAAAGCATACAAGTTTGAGAAGATTGCAATACTATCAGAATGCAGGGTTACTGGGCATGTGACATTCCCCAATGTATAGCAGCCGCCATTAAAAGGGGCAGCTTATAGAAAACAGCCTTAAAACAGTAAAGAACACAGCTACACGTAAAACCCTTGCACACTTGGAGTTCCTCTGCAGCATTTATAATGTGTGTGTTAATGGACCAGGTGCTACACTGGATTAAACATTGCCCTTTCACCTGGGATGAAAGCTTCCTCTCCCTGCTGGCTGTGCCCACCGCTCCTAAACTGGGAATAAGCAGCAACCATGTTCAAGAGGTCACAGGATTGTCAGGGTCTAAGGCACAATTTTGGGGCCCAGTTGTTTGATGTTCGGGCCGAGCCTCAGCACAGGTGGGTAAATGCAGCAAAGTGACTTGATCTCTTTGGTCCAGAATGATGCATCGTGGGTTTGTATCCATAATCCTCCGGCTGGTGAATTCCCAATTTCGATCCCACTAACGTGACCCCAACTTGAATCTTTATTGGTACATTTTGGCAAAAGAAAAGTTAGGAAACACTTCTACACTCAAAGAGTGATAGAAGTTTGGAACTCTCTTCTGCAAACGACAGTTGACGCTGGGTCAATTGTTAATTTAAAATCTGAGATTGATAGATTTTTGTTAACCAAAGGTATTAAGGGATACGGGGCAAAGGCGGGTATATGGAGTTAGGTCGCAGATCAGCCATGATCTCATTGAATGGCGGAACAGGCTCGAGGGGCTGAATGGCCTCCTCCTGTTCCTATGTTCCTAAAAAAGGGTAATAATTATACTTGGAAAGGGAGAAAGCTGGGTGATGTGGAAGAGCAGAGGCATTGGTGGATTCAGGTTCACCAGACATTATAAGTATCACCACGTGGATAAGGCCACCAAAAAGCTAATGGAACGCTGGGCTTTATGGAAAGAGGTATAGAATATAAAAGACGAGATGTAATGGCGAATCTATATAAAATCTTAATAAGATGTTGGAGTACTGTGTGTAGTTTGGGGCTCCACGCTAAAGGAAAGATGTTGAGGTAATAGAGAAAGTACAGCACACATTCACTAGGATGCTGCCTGGTCTGAGGAAATACAAATACAAAGAAAGACTTGGAAAATTGGGGCTGTTTTTGTTAGAACAGAGGAGATTACAGGGTGATTTGATAGAGGTGTTCAAAATTGTGAAGAGATGGGACAGAGTAGATAGAAACAGACTGTTTCCAATAACTGAGGAGCTAGAATGAGAGGACATAGATCGAAGATTAAATGAAAGAGATTTAGGACAGAGAGCAGGAGAAACTTTACACAGAGGGCTGTGAGGCTGTGAATTGCACAACTGGAGTTAGTGATTGAAACAGAGACCATGTCAACAATTAAGAATAGCCATCATTTACTTTTCTTGGACATTTAACTTCTGAGTTCATTCGATCAATTAGTTACTTCCAGCTCCCCAGTTACCGTTACCTGGTTACTTACAGCTCTCTTGTTGTTTTTAACCTAGTTACTTACAGCTCCCCAGTTTCTATTACCTAGTTAGAGCTCCCCTGTCGCCATTACCGGGTTACTTACAACTCCCTTGTTGTCTTTACCTGGTTACTTACAGCTCCCAGTTGCCGCTAACTAGTTACATACAACTCCCCAGTTGCTGTTACAGTACCTAGTTACTTACAGTTCCTAGTTGCCGTTACCTGGTTATGGTGAATTTGATTTTGTCGGCCACAGCCAAGATTCGCTCCAAGTTCTGGGATCCAAACGTGCAGGGTTTTCGGAAAGGAATGCCAGGTGGAAGCCCTTCAATTATAACCGAGCCGGGGTTGCTTTTGATACGTTTATATGGAACTTGAACGGGGTATTTTATACCTAAAGCTTCCCCTGTAAATAACGAGAAGCGAGACAATAACGGTAACATCTCTCCAATGTTTACGGAGGGCACGAATCAACGTAACTAAGGGGTGGCACAGACGGCTGGGACACAGTGTATTGCCTCACATGGTGAGTTACCAAACTCAGCTGCCATATTGAAAGGGGGGAGCACCGAGCAGCAGCAATTCTCCACAGGTCATCCTTTCCAACACTTAATACATCAAAAAACAAATCGGTGCATCCTTAAAATCATCAGTGAGGAGACAAACTAGCTTTATGATCAGGTTAGCATTAGTTAACAATTCTACAAAGTAACTGTCTTAATCGAGGAAATCAGAGAATAGTACAGCACAGGAGGCGGCCATTCGGCCCATCGCGTCTGCGCCGGCTCTTTCGAAGAGCGATCCAGTTAGTCCCACTACCCCGCTCTCTCCCCATATCCCTGCAATTTTTTCTCTTTCAAGTATTTATCTAATTCCCTTTTGAAGGCTACTATTGAATCTGCCTCCACTACCCTATCAGGCAGTAATTATAACTTATAACACTGCTGGAAACCCATTTAAACAAATGAGCCTAGAAATGACTGCTGCGATATTAGTTCGTAGGTGCTTAACATACTATGGAATTCCTCTGTCCATTATTTTACCAGAAACACTGGGGCAGTAATTGGACCTTACTGTGTCCATTTTGCGGGTGTAAAACAGATGCCACAAAGGCCAATTTTTGGGTACCAACGTCCTTCAGTCTTTCAGTATGCCTGAAAGACATCCTACCCGATAGTGGGTCAGGCCATTTTTCAGGCTTCTCTGGTGACCGCCTGAAACAGGCGCAAGGCCCCTTACATATGTAAAAATAAGGGACTCAACGCCTGTTTCTGGAGCTTGGGATGAGCGGAGCAGGAACCAGTCGCTTTAAAGCCAATGAATTGCTTCTGAAGTGTGGTCACTGCCGTTCTGTAGGCACATGTGGCAGCCAATTTATGTACAGTAATGTCCCAGAAAAAGTAATGAGATAAATAATTTGCTCTGGTAGAGTTGTTTGAGGAGATTGACCAGAACACCGGGGAGAACCCCTTGACTCTTCGAACAGTGCCATGAAATCTCTTACGTCCATTTGATCAGGCGAACTGGCCCTCAGTTTAATGTCTTATCTGAAAGACGGCACTGCTGAGAATGCAATGCTCCCTCACTGGAGTGCCAGCCTAGATTATGTGCTCATCTCCTTGAGCGGGACTTGAACTCTTGACCTTCTGACTCAGATAAAAGTGCGATCAACTGAGCCAAGCAGGTGCTGTATTGGCTGAACCTGTGCTGTGCTGTGCTGGCCTGGATCCCTGGGACTGCAGTAAGTTTACCGACTTCCTCATACTTCTGCTGTCACTCAAGATTAACAGGAGAATGGAAAACAATGCTCAAGAATCCCTCGCACAAACAGGTAACAGGCTGTAACTGTCCATTAAACACCCTCAAATTCACTCAAAACAGTAACTTACAGAAATTCAAAAGCAGAACACTGTTCCAGAGAGGAGCACATAATCCAGGCAGACACTCAGTGTTGCACTGTAAGATATGACGTCTTTCGGATGAGAAGTCAAACCCCGTCTGCCCTCCCAGATGGATGTAAAAGATCCCATGGCAATAATTGAAGAGCAGGGGAGTTCTCCCCTGAGTTCTGGACAATATTTATCATTCAACCAACATCACTAAAAACAGATTATCTGGTCCTGGTGTATCTCATTGCTGTTTATGGGACTTTGCTATATGCAAATTAGCTGCCATGCTTCCTACATTCCATCAGTGACTACACTTCAAAAGTATTTTGTTGGCGGTGAAGTACTTTGGAACGTCCTGAGATAAAAGGTGCGATATAAATGCAAGTTCTTCCTTTGGGTCAGTCTAAATCCTGGCCAAATGGGGGGAAAGACACAAACTTGCCCCCAAGTAAACTTGACTTTTGGTCAATTAGATCTCCAGGTACTTTCAGCAGCAGGTCAACAAAAGGGTGTGATGGAGTTCAAACTCCGGAGGGAATATGAAGGTGTGAAAGGTGGCTCGTGTGTAAGGGGACCCATGTATAGTGTGACCCGTGTGCTCTTTGACTAAGTTTGTGGCCACCCGTGCTAATATCTCCTTCCTTGGCTAGGCATCCATCAGTTGAGAGTGCCTCTGAAGTGCCTTAGGATTTTCTACATTAAAGGTGCTATATAAATGCAAGCTGTTGGCGTTGTCCTCTCTCCAAGGAACGGATATCTTTAAAACATTTAAAAAAATAACTCACTCACTGACCCATTGGCCTCGATTTTAACCCCCAGGCGGGAGAGGGGCTAAAGTATTGGAATCGCGCAGCCTGGTCCCGCTGATTTGCAGATACTAACAGGCCTTGGTTAAGATTTATCCACCAATGAAGCACCAGTGCTGAGAACAACCCTTCCCAAACCCCCAGACCCACGAAACTCAAACAAGAATAAAGCAATTAATAAAAAGAAGAAGAGCAGATAGGACTGGGATGCTCGGGCCTCTGGCCACAGTTTGATCACCCCTGGTCTAAACCAGCTGGTCAGAAATTGGGGGCAGATTTTGCTCTTTGCTGTGGCTGGGGAATTAGCTTGAAGAGGCGACAGTGGCGGGGACCCACTACGCCAGGTCTGCAGCCCCACTGCGCTGTCCTGGGATGTCCTGGTGCTCTCCAGCAATAGGTCCCTGTGTTCATTATCTCGTGGGATGGGAGGGGCGTTCCTGTCCGTCGGCCTCATTTTTGCTGTTGGGCGGCCTTGTCTAGGGAGGCCTGAAGGAAGCTGGTGCAATGGCCTGCTCTCAGAACCCCATGGGCTGGAGTGTTTGCAGGGGTTCTGTGGACGGACCAAAGACTTCACAGGCAATTTAAAAATAACCCCTCCCCCACCCACAACCCAATCCACCCCCCGCCCCCCCCCCACCCCTCCAGCAAATCTAAAGGCCTTGGGGCCTTCAGATGCTGCTTTCCAGTAGCGGCCAGGTCTGAAGCTGCAGATCCTTCAGGCCAGGCCTGGACCTGATGTTCAGGTACAAGGCCCAATTGGGGCAGGGGGAAAGGCGGGCAGCTGCCCCCCTACACTTGCAGTGTGTCGCAGGTGGTCCCTGCCTGCCGGGGGCCCAGAAAGGAACGTTTACTGTGAGGCAGCGTTGTAGGAGAACAAACTGTCGCCATGGTAACAGGCAACTGACTCACGCAAGTACCAGCCGCATCATAATAGCACAGGCTTCCCCTGAACAGGTTGCAGGCCTTACACTCTAAACATGGAGACCATTGCAGAAAGACTGAAATTACCGTATTTGCGATTGAACAGGTCCTGCACTTGCTCCCGTAGATTGTTGGCAATGTCCACTCTCGTGAGCTTCGCATCATAATTTTCTGCAAAAAACAAAATGACAACAACTAGAGCTGAGCTCCAGAGTACAGAGAAACCAAAGTATGGGTGCCCACAAGGGACAGACATCCAACTTTTACACAAGTCACCTGACAAGGTCCCAGAACATGTTTCACACAGATTACAGGGACGTGTATTTTCTGGTCTTAACTGGGAACACACGTTGGAGCTGCTGGTTTGTGCACCACCTGCAGTCTGAATGGCTATAGGCCTGGTGCACAGGATTTTGATAATACAGTTGCAGGAGCTTAATGGCTCATTGCTCTTGCGGATAATTTATGTTCACAGAGAGCGTGCAGTAAGTGCCACCTGCCCCTAGCATAAGTACTGGAGTGAAGGGCAATTCAAACTGCCTTCACCAGTGTCCGAGAGACTAGACCAGCTTTCACTTTAAATATATCCCTCGATAATGGACGGAGTTTTATTCCCAAAGGAACAGGACTCCAGCTCTGCCGATTCTCTGCAATCATGTTTGCTGGCTAATTTTCAGAAATAACTATACTGACCTGCCTGGCCGGATGCCCACCATCATCCAGCATTCATTTCAGGCATCAAAACTCCCGAGTACTCAATGGCTTCAGAAAACGGGCTGTAGCTCAGGTCACGTGTGAATCGCACTCGAATCCCAAGAATGGGTTGTAAACCCCCCCCCCTCACACAAATCACTCTCCTCTTTAGGCATTCCTGGGTCAAACACCATTCCTCAGCCACAACATCCTGTGACACACAGTGCATGGCACAACCCATTGGAGCATCAGTGGATTCCTCCACCGTGCCACCCAAGCAACGAGAAACTGTCATTTGATTGAAAATGAAATGAAATGTCCTGTGCTAAAATGACACACCGTTTCGTGTTGCGGATGCGACACCACTTGACTGGTGTGAAACTGCTCCGAACTCAGTTCACGCGTGGCCGGCACAGCCATTAGCAAACCTACTAACTCGCCCCCATCCTTGTGCGAGATTCTGATCTCCCACCTCAGGTTCGTGATCTCACACTTAAGTGCACTGTCCCATTTCTCCTGCTTTTGAGACAAAACTGGGAACTCAATGTAGCTGCAGCTATCCCAGTATCCAAAGCACCAGTGAGCGCCTTCTATCAAACGTCAAGGAACTATAGTTGAATAAATGTTGTTGGCTCCCCAGCAGATATCCCGTTGGTGCTGTTAACAAACTTGTCAATACGGTCTCCTTTCAACTAGAAAAACGCAGCCCTCGCTTCTCTTGAAGTCAGCGATACCTGTCTACCCAGAGAGGGAAACAGGTAGAACTCAGCTTGTAATTATGATCTATCACGTGCACTCAAAGTCACTGAGTGGCTCGATCAGGTAAGCTCAAGATACAGGATGACTCTTCCTTACCTGGGATCGTCACTTCAATGATGTTGAGGGAATTGTTTGATTTATTTCCATCTGAATTTGTCAGGTGCTTAACTGTCGCTTTATCTGGTGTTTCTAGTTTAATAAAGAAAAACTGACATTAGTGTGAAAGTAAGATTGTGCCACTGGTGAATTTTTTTTTATTCGTTCCTGGGATGTGGGCGTCGCAGGCAAGGCCAGCATTTATTGCCCATCCCTAGTTGCCCTCGAGAAGGTGGTGGTGAGCCGCCTTCTTGAACCGCTGAAGTCGGTGTGGTGAAGGTACTCCCACAGTGCTGTTAGGGAGGGAGTTCCAGGATTTTGACCCAGCAACGATGAAGGAACGACGATATACTTCCAAGTCAGGATGGTGTATAATTTGGCAGGGAGCTTGGAGGTGGTGGTGTTCCCATGCACCTGCTGCCCTTGTCCTTCTAGGTGGAAGAGGTCGCGGGTTTGGGAGGTGCTGCCGAAGAAGCACTGGCGAGTTGCTGCAGTGCATCTTGTAGATGGTACACACTGCAGCCACGGTGCGCCGGTGGTGGAGGGAGTGAATGTTTAAGGTGATGGATGGGGTGCCAATCAAGTGGGCTGTTTTATCCTGGATGGTGTCGAGCTTCTTCACTGTTGCTGGAGCTGCACTCATCCAGGCAAGTGGAGAGTATTCCATCACACTCCTGACTTGTGCCTTGTAGATGGTGGAAAGGCTTTGGGGAGTCAGGAGGTGAGACACTCGCTGCAGAATACCCAGCCTCTGACCTGCTCTTGTAGCCACAGTATTTATGTGGCTGGTTCAGTTAAGTTTCTGGTCGATGGTGACCCCCAGGATGTTGATGGTGGGGGATTCGGCGATGGTAATCGGTTGAATGTCAAGGGGAGGTGGTTAGACTCTCACTTGTTGGAGAGTCATTGCCTGGCACTTGTGCGGCGCGAATGTTACTTGCCACTTCTCTGCCCAAGCCTGAATGTTGTCCAGGTCTTGCTGCATGCAGGCATGGACTGATTCATTATCTGAGGAGTTGCGAATGGAACTGAACACTGCAATCATCAACGAACATCCCCAATTCTGACCATATGACGGAGGGAACATCACTGATTAAGCAGCTGAAGATGGTTGGGCCTAGGACACTGCCCTGAGGAACTCCTGCAGCAATGTCCTGGGGCTGTGATGATTGACCTCCAACAACCACAACCATTTTCCATTATTAAGTCTCTTCTTCCCCCCCCACAATAAACTCTCACTTCCTTCAGTCCCCATGAGGTCACATCCTTTTCTTAATCCGTCACTTATGTTGGCTTTTACGATGCATTTAAGGGGAAGTTAGATAAGTACATGAGAGAAAGAAATAGAAAGCTATGCTAACAGGGTTGGATGAAGAGGGGTGGGAGGAGGCTCGTGTGAAGCATAAACACCGGCATAGACCAATTGGGCCGAATTGCCTGTTTCTGTGCTGTAAATTTTATGTCTTAGGGAGTCTGATAATGGCACCATCGTCCGACTCCCTCGTCTGAGCAGCTGACTCATAGACCCATGAGAATCTGGAACTATGATTCTTCGATCGGTTTTCGCAGCGTAACCTGCTGGGAACCAGAACTTCCAAGTGTGGAGTTAAAATGGCAAAAAGCAGCTTGTATGATTATTCTCAGTGAGGTACATGAAATTCAGGCAAGGTGGAGCCTATTACCAGGGTGACTCACAGAACAGGTGTCAGCTAATAATCAAAGGTCCTCGGTGCTTTAAAAACATGTCGTTTTGCTTTACCCCTGTGGAAATTGTTTTTAGCAGTTTCCTCTATATTATTCTGTTTTGTGAAAAGAATGTGTTTTTATTGTGGCCCTGTGTATAGAAGTAATTTCAAAAAATGTTCCAATATTTCTTGTAGCTGGTATCTGTTCCCTTTCGTGAAGTGGTTTAGTCCCTTTGCTGCTCATGAAGTGGTTTAGCCCATTGAACATTTGAAGGGGCTGAGGTGGCCTGGCAGCCTCTTGCTAATTGGTTGTGAGTGAAGTTCTGCTCATCTCTACAGCTGTGTGCTGTGCGTGAGAGCTTTCCTGCAGCAATGGGGCACTTGCTTCATTTCAGCTGCCTTGAGTGGAACAGCAAGAGATTTCACTTACAGTAAATGGGCTTTATTGCAACACCCAAGAAATCGGCAACTGCCTCTAATTGGCCTAAAAGTGATGGCTTTCTGGCTGTGCTTACAAGCTGCATCATTATGGGTATAAATATAAAGGGATATAAATAGTTTATATCTAAATGAATGGACAGTGGGAGTGAGTTACAGGCAAGAATCTAGTCGAGGGGGTCCAGAGAAGTGTGAGGTAATGCATTTGGGGAGGGCTAACAAGGCAAGGGAATACACTATAAATGGTAGGACACTGAGAAGTGCAGAGAATCAGAGGGACCTTGGAGTGCATGTCCACAGATCCCTGAAGGTAGCAGGTCAGGTAGATAAGGTGGTTAAGAAGGCATACGGGATACTTGCCTTTATTAGCCGAGGCATAGAATATAAGAGCAGGGAGATTATGCTCGAACTGTATAAAACACGAGTTAGGTCGCAGCTAGAGTACTGCATACAGTTCTGGTCACCACATTACAGGAAGGATGTGATTGCACCAGAGAGGGTGCAGAGGAGATTTACGAGGATGTTGCCTGGGCTGGGGAATTTTAGCTATGAGGAAAGATTGGATAGGCTGGATTTGTTTTCTTTGGAACAGAGGAGGCTGAGGGGAGACCTAATTGAGGTGTATAAAATTATGAGGGGCCGAGATAGAGTGGATAGGAAGGACCTATTTCCTTAGCAGAGAGATCAATAACCAGGGGGCACAGATTTAAAGTAATTGGTCAGAGGTTTAGAGGGGATTTGAGGAGAAACTTTTTCAGCCACAGGGTGGTGGGGGTCTGGAACTCACTGCCTGAAAGGGTGGTAGAGGCAGAGACCCTCATCACATTTAAAAAGTACTTGGATATGCACTCCAAGGCTACGGACCAAGTGCTGGAAAGTGGGATTAGGCTGGATAGCTCTTTGTCAGCTGGCACGGACAAGATGGGCCGAATGGCCTCCTTCTATGCTGTAAATTTCTATGATTCTATGATTGTTTCTATATAGAAAAATGTATAGTGGAAGTGATTACATGCTGAAATCTAATTGAGGTCTTCCGATGCTTTATGTATAGAGTAACGGATGCTTGGGAGCGAATTACTGGCTGGAATCTAATCGAGGGGTTCAGATGTTGTACATATTGATGAATGGATACCTGGGGGAGAGGTTTATTAGTCGTCCAGCTATGAAATTGCATCACACTAACCTGCCTGGATCTGCCTCTTCAGTTGTGTTGCTTCATCTTTCACACAGTCATGGGACTCCTGTGTTGCCGCTAGAATAAACACAAAGATAGTAAAAGTGATCTCAAATCCTTCTCCTAATGTCCGTTTGCTTCAACTATCAATCAGTCTGACTTTTTCATTTTGGATGACACAAGGCTAAGCAAACAAGAGTGTTTTTCCACCGAGCATTTCTCAGTCAGGTACAGCACAGCAGATAGAGCGCTCTCCAGTATCTCCTTGACCTCGGAATAACACACAACCCAATAGCTCTACTCTTGTTGGGTTGTACACCATCTATCCTTGCAGTCTGCCCAACTAAAATTAAAGGACACTTGTGCAAGAACTCCTGTCAAATTGGAACAAGATTGAGCCTGGCCTGTCACTGCACTCAGGACTGCAATAAAAAGTTGGGCTGGATGCAAGCCGTTCCTTTTACTTAGCAAATCATCCTGCACATCATGTGTAGGGCATTAGATATAATGAAACTAACTGGGACATCTTTCTGAAGACAGTTTGGAACTCCCTCCATCTTTGCTCCTCTCTCCCTAATTTCAAAAGCCTTCTAAAGACTTTTATCGTCAACCCTGCTTCAGCCTTCCCCGCCCACCCCTTCACTCCATTCTCTTCTCTCCTACTCGGTCCCCATTTCATCCTCTGATCCCTAAAGCACTTTGGAGGTCTTTCCTGTCGTTGTACATCAGCGGATCCTTCGAGCCCCCTTGCGCCACATCACTGGATCTGCTATCTGTAGAATAAGCTTTGCTGAGAGAAGGCTGAAGTGCAATTGACCAACTCTGCTGAAATCACAAACTCGCCTTGTTTGTGTCATCACGAGAACCCCGAGGTCGTGTTAGAACTAAACTCTCTGAGCTTGTGCTATGTATAATATAGTGACTGTAACACATCATTGTTTTGTGTGACTGCAACAGCTGAGACAGATAAGATGTGTGGTGACGTCACGCTCAAGTGATTGAATGACTTGTGGAATGCAGTTTATATCATTGCACCAAGTATCTTCTTCTTCTAGGCAGTCCCTCGGAACCGAGGATGACTTGCTTCCACACTAAAAATGAGTTCTCAGGTGACTGATGAGTCCAATGCGGGACCTACAGTCTCTGTCACAGGTGGGGCAGACGGTGGTTGAAGGGGCGGGTGGGTGGGGTGCTTGGGTTGACGTGCGCTCCTTGCGCTTGGCTTCCGCTTGCTCTCGGCGAAGAGACTCGAGGTGTTCGGCGCTTTCCCGGATGCTTCTCCTCCACTTTGTGCGTTCTTGGGCCAGGGATTCCCAGGTGTCGGTGGGGATGTTACACTTTTTCAAGGAGGCTTTGAGGGTGTCCTTGAAGCGTTTCCTCTGCCCACCTGGGGCTCTCTTGCCGTGCCGGAGCTCCGAGTAGTGCGCTTGTTTTGGGAGTCTCGTATCGGGCATGCGGACAACTCCCAAACCAAGTATCCACCTCACCACTCAAAGGTCTGTGGAATTTGCTGCCCCAGGAAGCTACATCATTAAATAAATTTAAAACAGAAATAGACAGTTTCCTAGAAGTAAAGGGAATTAGGGGTTACGGGGAGCGGGCAGGAAATTGGACATGAGGCTGAGTTCGGATCGGTCGAGGCCCTGTGGGTGGCGTAGCGGGCCCAGGGGCTGAGTGGCCGGGTCCTGCTCCTACTTCTTGTGTTCTTTAGATTTGAGGTTAGGATCAGATCAGCCATGATCTGATTGAATGGCGGAGCAGGCTCGAGGGGCCGATTGGCCTACTCCTGCTCCTATTTCTTACGTTCTTAAAAGGTTCAACGGTGACGACTGCAGGATTTTCTCACCTCAGCTGCTGCCAAGTTTTACAGCTTAGGCTCAGTCACGTGACTGGAAGGGAAAGACCAAAACTAACACCAAAATGAAAACCTCCTAAAGGTGGATGACACTGATACCAGGGTTCTATTTCTGCATTCATGGTCCAGTTCAATCCTTTGTGCTACATTGTTTATTTTGCAAACCTGTTTAGCTCAGCCAAGAGCTGCTGATTGGGTCTTAACTCTTTAAAGTCGGGGTGCGCTCGTTTCTGGCTTTTTCATCAAGATTTATATTCTTTGTTAAATCAGCTTCAACCCAAGGTACTTTTCAAACCGGTTTGCTTTCTCAATATTAGAGAGTCTGGTGCAGGTTGACCCATGTGTGGAAGCATGAAGCAGACATTTTATGCAGATTTGCTCACAGTTGTGTGACAACAACAAAGATAACAGGAGATGTGAGCGCCCTCCACACCTGTGTCTGAATCCCTATTGCCTGTTTATTACCAGGTCTTATCTATCCTTATCTTCCACGCCTATGTAACTTCAGTTTTCCCTGTGTCCATTAGTGTGGGTGTTTTGGCTGCCACTCCGGACCTGAGACCATCACTTCTATTTCCCCTCTTTTCTTCTTCCACTTTATCCCTCCCAGGCCCCTCTCTTCTGTCATTGTGCCTCATTTCAATTTCGCCCCTCTCGGGTACTCTGCCCTCCCAAATCGCTACCCCCAACCCTTCAACACTCCTTCACCTTCCTTCTCTCCTGCCAGTGTCTGAGGCTTGACTCCCTCTTAGATAAGCTGACAGCTTCCCTCTAGGGTCCATCGAGGCACTCATCGCAGCCTCTATGAGCAGCAACCCAAACTGCCCCATCCTACTCTCTCGCCGACATTCCCGCCCAGCTCACCCACTGGGGCCCAATCTTTCCTACCTCTTTCCTGTCCCACTTTCCCCCCCCCCTACCAATGCTGACCCCGTGGACTCTGCCAGCGGATCAGCCATCACCGACCCTCGCCCCATCTCCCTCCAGGGTGTACGTTCACTTGTGAACAAGGCCCTCGCCATCCATGAGCTTATTGTGGATGATTGCATCAACATCATGGCCTTAACGGACACCTTCCCCCTTAATGAAACTTACCCGCCTGGCTATACCTTTCACCACCTGCTCCGCCCAGACCGCCGCAGTGGCGGTGTGGCTCTTATCACCAAATCACACCTCGGTCTGTCCCCTACTCCTCTAGCACCTTCTCCTCCTTTGAGCATCTCACCTTGTTCCACCCCTCTTGCCTCTCATTTAAAATTCTCGTTCTCTCCCTCCATATAAACTCCCCTACCCATATTCACGGCTACCCCCTCGACCTCACCAGCGCACGTGGCCTCGCTATTCCGATCGGGTCAATCACACATAAGGCCATCTCTGCTCACTTCCTTGTATCCCTCTCCACCCACATCCCCCTCCCCCTCCTAACCCTACTGCTGCTGCCCCTGGAAATAACTCTCCCAACTCGCTCACAACTGCACTTGCAAATTTCCAACTGTCTAGTGTTTGCCCCTCCATTCACCACGACATTTCTGCAGCTGATCTGCTCAATCACAAGCCTCACCTCCACCTTTGATACCCTTGTCCCCATTAAAACCATTACTCTCTGTCACCCTGGTCGTTCCCCTGGTATGGCCCTCATCTCCGTTCCCTTAAGTCCAAGAGTTGCAGACATTAGCCATTCATCACCAGATCTGGCTGGGCCACATAAAGCACAACCAGGTCCTGCTCTCTTCGGCCAAAACTGCTCACTGTTTCAGGATCATCCCTGCTTCTCTTCTCCACCACAATCAAACAGTCTTCTTAAACCCCTCTCTGCTGCCTCCTCCACCCTCACCTCCAACAACAAGTGCGAGGAGCTCATGGACTGCTTTGTCACTAAGATCGAGACCGTCCATTCAGCAGCCTCTGCCGCTTCCCTCCCTTCCCCTAGCTCACTGGGCCAAACTTCTCCTAAGATTCCCCCCTGCCCTAGCCCTGAACTTGCATCTTTCTTTAGTTACTCTCCTGTCTCCCATCATAAAAGAAAAAGACTTGCATTTATATAGCGCCTTTCGCGACCTCAGGACGTCCCAACGTGCTTTACTGTGACCTCTCTGAGCTCATCTTGTCCATGGGACCCACCTCCTGCTCCCTCGACCCTATTCCCACCAAACTGCTGACCACCCAACTTCCCTTCCTGGCTCCCATGTTAGCTGATATTGTTAACGGTTCTCTCTCCTCAGGTACTGCTCCCTCTCCCTTCAAATCTGCCGTCAACATCCTTCACCCCTCCGTCCTTGCAAACTACTGCCCCATCTCCAACCTCCCTTTCCTCTCCAAAGTCCTTGAACGTGTTGTTGCCTCCCAAATTCTGGCCCAACTTTCCCACAATTCCATGTTTGAATCCCTCCAATCAGGTTTCCGCCCCGCCACAGTCCCGAAACGGCTCTCATCAAAGTTACAAATAACATCTTACGCGACTGCGACCCTGGTAAACTATCCCTTCTCATCCTTCCCGACCTGTCTGCAGCCTTTGACACAGTTGACCACTCCATTCTCCTCCAACGCCTCTCCACCATCGTCCAGCTGGGTGGGGCTGCACTCGCCTGGTTCCATTCTTATCTATCTAATTGTAGCCACAGAATCACCTGCAATGGCTTCTCTTCCCACTCCGGCACCGTTACCTCTGGAGTCCCCCAAGGATTGATCCTTGGCCCCCTCCTATTTCTCATCTACATGTTGCCCCTTGGCGACATCATCCGAAAACACAGCGTCAGTTTCCACATGTACGCTGACGACACCCAGCTCTACCTCACCACCACCTCTCTCGACCCCTCCACGGTCTGGGATTAGTCAGACTGCTTGTCCGACATCCAGTTCTGGACGAGCAGAAATTTCCAATTAAAGACTGGGAAGACCGACGCCATTATCTTCGGTCCCCGCCACAAACTCCATACCCGAGCCACCGACTCCATCCCTCTCCCGGCAACTGTCTAATGATGAAACACACCGTTCGCAACCTTGGTGTCATATTTGGCCCCGAGGTGAGCTTCTGACAACATATCCGCGTCATCACCCAGACCGCCTACTTCCACCTCCGTAACATCGCCCGTCTCCGCTCCTGCCTCAGCTCATCTGCTGCTGAAACCTTCATCCGTGTCTTTGTTACCTCCAGACGTGACTATCCCAACGCACTCCTGGCCGGCCTCCCAGCTCCACCCTCCAGAAACTTGATCTCTTCCAAAACTCTGTATCCTACCTCGCACCAAGTCCCGCTCACTCATCACCCCTGTACATTGACTCCCGGTCTGGCAACACCTGAATTTTAAAATTCTCATCTTTGTTTTCAAATCCCTCCGTGGCCTCGCCCCTCTCTATCTCTGTAACCTCCTCCAGCCCTACAAGCCTTCGAGATCTCTGCACTCTTCCAATTCTGGCCTCTTGAGCACCCCCGATTTTAATCGCTCCACCATTGACGGCCGTGCCTTCACCTGCCTAGGCCCTAAGCTCTGGAATTCCCTCCCTAAACCCTCTCCGCCTCTCTACCCCGCTCTCCTCCTTTAAGACGCTCCTTAAAACCTACCTCTTTGTCCAAGCTTTTGGTCAGCTGTCCTAATATCTCTTTATGTGGCTCGGTGCCAAATTTTGTTTGATAATCGCTCCTGGGGACATTTCACTACATTAAAGACATTATATAAATGAATGTTGTTGTTCATATTGTTTTTAGAGGCCACAGTGCCATCAAGTGGTGGATGTAAGAATAGCAGTTACCATAGTGACTCAATGGGCAGACAACATCACCACCTCAAGAATTTTATAAGTTAGATATGGATTCGGATGTGATTTTATGAATCTCCTCTTACCATTTTTAATTATAAATAATTAGGATCTCACTGCATTTCTAACCTCTCTCCCTCAATCCAATACTCAGACCTGAAACACTGCTGCAGATTTCTACACCAAGATTAAAAGACCCTCAATTCTGCAGGTCTTATCACTCAATGTAAAAAAACTATAAAGAAAAATCACCTTCGTGCACATTACTGCTCATTAAGCAGCACAGTGCCGGAGTCCTATTCAGGACATATGTTTGAGTTTCAGGCTACCCACTGGCTGACATCTCTTGCTAGCCAAGTAGGCAGAAACACAGTTCATGTTATGGGGCCCAGGCGGTTTTGTTTTGTAGGACCTAGGCCATGAACAGGGAGAGGGAGCAAATCAGGAAAAAAATAAACGGATGACAATGTACTATTTGAAACCTGGACCGTCAGAATTTAAAGGCATATCGCAGGCCTGTCCGATCATTGACACACGGGGCTAATTCCATACAAGGATATGCCTGAAAAGATTTCACAGCACACAGTGATCTGCAGCTCCGATCAACTGCGATATGGACCACTACAAAAGCAGATTCATTCTCCTTACTTTCCCTCTCGACCCCCCTCCCCCGCATAGCAAGTTGGTGACGGTGGAGATCCTTTAAGGGGTCAGGGGAGGCAGGGAAGGACTCACATTGGGCTGCCCGAGTGTAGGCCCAGGCAGTCAGCTTCAGGACAGGGTCCGGGAGTGGATCTTCAGCTTCTCCGCTCAGCCGCAGAGATGCACGGCATGGAGGGAAATAGGCAAGAAAATGGGTTTTAAAATATTTTAAACTGAGAGAGAGAGAGAGAGAGAGAGCAAATAATCCAGGTTGAGTGTTGGACTCTGTTTTGGTACTTTTTAAAAACTCATTCTCAGGATGTGGGTGTCGCTGACAAGGCCGGCATTTATTGCCCATCCCTAGTTTCCCCGAGTTTGATAAAACTGAGTGGCTCGCTAGGCCACTTCAGAGGGCAGTTAGGAGTCAATCACGTTGGTCTGGGACTGGAGTCACATATAGGCCAGACCAGGTAAGGACGGGAGGTTTCTCTCCCTAAAGAACGAGCGAACCTGTTGAATTTTTACAATTCTGATCGCCTCATGGTAATTTTTACTGAGACTAGATCTTTATTTCCAGATTTTCTTTTACACTGAATTCAAATTCTCCAACTGCAAGGATGGGATCTGATGTGTCGCTACTTGTTGTGTGACACGGTACAGCCTGCTTTCTTACCTCCCGTATTCGTCCTCTCCTTACATGATTCTTGCACTTCCTCAAGTAGGAGTTGTGGCCTGTGAGTGTAATATTAACATATTAATGGGGAACTTAACTTTCATCTCATAAAAAAACTGTGTCCTGTGTATTTTAAAAATAAAAAAAAGCATTCAGAGCTGAAATCCCTCTGTCAAAAGCCCTGGACCAGGAGATTGATCTTAAAATGACAATAGAGTGAACCTATTTTCCACTGCTGGGTGGGGTTGCGGAATACGCCACCTCATTTCCTGTCGGTAGTGCATTGTGGGTACAATGCCATCACCGTGGACAGTTAGTGTTTCGCAGTCACCTCATTCCCAAATAAAGCGGACGTTCATTAATTTTCTCATGAGCAGAAATTTGGAGGGAAGTTCTCGAACTATGTTCACAAAAATACAAGGGTCCTTAAGCTAGCTAAATCCTTTCTCCCTGGGAAGAAAAGATGGATGCAACGTAGGGGCATGAGCTATTCAATAAAGGGAGCTGGACATGAAGGAGATCTTTCTGTTGAGGCTGAAGATAGCAAGGGGATATGATTTTTGAACTAAGGACTGGACTCTTTTCATATGGAGATTCTTAATTCAACAGAACGGTTGAAATCTGTCAACATTTATATTTATCGTCATTGATTCCATTGCTGACTGGGTTTTTCGTAATTTCCAAGAGACTTTCAAATAATGTTCACATACACACTTCTTTCTACTCGACACTTCGCAGCAGCCTGGCCTCAAGATTGAATTCAACAGCCTCAAGCCTTTAACCACAGCTCTCATTTTCTCTCTGACAGCGGGTGCCGCTGATATAGTTCAGTGGGTTTATCATCGCCTCCAGGGATGGGGGAAGGGCCAGACAGGTGCTTGGGGGTGGGGATCCCCCCATCAGCATGCCACCGGTGGGGGGGGGTCCTGGTGCTGACCCCACCAGACTCCTGGGCTGCTACTCTTTGCCAGGTTTCCATGCTCCCCCTCTCCAACTCCTGCTTCAACTACTCCCACATTCTCTGGGTTTCTGTATATGCCTTTTACTCCTCTCTGATCTCGCTCATCCTGCCTCCTTTTGTCTCACACTATCTATCACTTCTGTCAGTTAACCATCTCCCGTCCTCCTCCCAGTCACCTGACAGCTCATACTTTTTTATTTTCTTGTGTGCCTGCTCCTTTGTTACGCCCTTCCTCTTTCCTCCGTATAACCTGTTCGTCTGTACTCTTATCCATTTCTGATGAAGGGAAATTGCTTGAAACATTAACTTTTGTTTCTCTCCACAGAGGCTGTGGGTTTCCAGCATTTTTTGGGCTATTGTTTTGTGTCAGATTTCCAGCTCTACGGTGCGAGTTATTTTGTTTCACAAAAGCACTGCCCTGAGTGAGTGAGCGGGGTGGGGGAGAATTTTTGTTATCTCAAGACTTGCTCGAGGGTCATTAACCTGTTAATTGTTTGTCTCGTTTCTAAGGATTCTTACCTTTTGATGATAAACTGAATGCTCTCACTCACTTCTAAAATCTTCTGAAGTTTGGAAATTCCAAAGCAATTGGGTTTCCTGAATGGGATGCCCTCTGGCAAACCATCCACAAACAGGTCTTCAGGATGGGACTGGAATTTCAAATATGGAATCTTCACTGGATCGGCGAATCCCATCGCTTCACCTGAAACAGAGAGGACAGTTACAACACCATCAATAGGTAAATTGGCCCAAGCCTCACAGAAGTGTTGTAAGGCTGGAGATCAGCTGGCGGTCAGAATCCCATCGCAGGCTTGGTTTTATTGCTTGCGCAAGCTACAAATTTACTTTGAAAAGGAGGGAACTTCTCATCTGCTTTGTGCTGACTGTGCTTTGTGATGTCAGAAAACGAATGTCTCAGATCGTGCCTGCTGACATCACTCTCTGATGACATCACTTTCTGATGACTCTCGCCTGTTGACCTCACTCTCTGATGACTCTCACCTGCTGACATCACTCTCTGATGACTCTCACCTGCTGACATCACACTCTGATGACTCTCACCTGCGGACATCACTCTCTGATGACTCTCACCTGCTGACATCATCTCTGATGACTCTCACCTGCTGACATCACTCTCTGATGACTCTCACCTGCTGACATCACTCTCTGATGACTCTCACCTGCTGACATCACTCTCTGATGACTCTCACCTGCTGACATCACTCTCTGATGACTCTCACCTGCTGACATCACTTTCTGATGACTCTCACCTGCTGACATCACTTTCTGATGACTCTCACCTGCTGACATCACTTTCTGATGACTCTCACCTGCTGACATCACTCTCTGATGACTCTCACCTGCTGACATCACTCTCTGATGACTCTCACCTGCTGACATCACTCTCTGATGACTCTCACCTGCTGACATCACTCGCTGATGACTCCTGCCTGCTGACATCAATTACTGGGCAACGATGATGACTATTTCTTCACATGTGACAACAGTTTAGCCAATGATATGACATTTCAGCCCCAAAACACAGGAAGTGCTTTCATCCATATCTTTCTGGTGCTGGTACTAAAGGCTTCATCATACAAAGCAGTCAGTGATAAGAAAGATAGAGGATTAATCTTTATTTCCCACCATTTCATCCTTCTTAAAAGGAGAAATTCATCCTGGTGAATTGTGGCGTAATCCAAAATGGGATAATGGACACTCATCACCCTCTCTCAGCCACATCTCCTTCATGGAGTTACTGCTTTAAATGTGCAGGCTCGAGGTGCCCAGAATTGACCCAATGTGACATTATAATGTTCCACTCCAGTGACATCATAATGATCCACTCCAGTGACATCATAATGTTCCACTCCAGTGACATCATAATGTTCCACTCCAGTGACATCATACGTTAGTTTTCCCGCCATCCTCACTCCTGATGTCAGTGTTGTGCAGAAAGTCAATGTGTTATGTTGGGGGAGAGGAAGGGGCTCCGACAGTGTAGCTGCTCCCAAACACTGTGTGATACTGAGGGTCTCAAGCCTCTGATGCAGCTCTATGTGATGAGTGGTACAAATCAATTAACAATGCCTTCGAACTCACCGTACTTCCTGTCAAAAAGGTTCTCCACCTGTTTCCTCAGTTGTACAGTCTTTTCATTCCACTCTTCTAGAGGAAAGAACAGTGTCAGAAATTGAGCCATATAATGGCTGGTAACTATCACAAAACAATATAGAAAGATCCCAGACTGTCCCGTTACCCGCTCACTATCTGATCCATTACCCTCTCACTCTCTGTCCTGTTACCCTCTCACTATCTGATCCATTACCCTCTCACTCTCTGTCCTGTTACCCTCTCACTATCTGTCCCGTTACCCTCTCACTATCTGTCCCGTTATCCTCTCACTATCTGTCCCGTTACCCTCTCACTATCTGTCCTGTTACCCTCTCACTATCTGTCCTGTTACCCTCTCACTATCTGTCCCGTTACCCTCTCACTATCTGATCCGTTACCCTCTCACTATCTGTCCTGTTACCCTCTCACTATCTGTCCTGTTACCCTCTCACTATCTGATCCGTTCCCCTCTCACTATCTGTCCTGTTACCCTCTCACTATCTGATCCGTTACCCTCTCACTATCTGTCCCGTTACCCTCTCACTATCTGTCCTGTTACCCTCTCACTATCTGTCCAGTTACCCTCTCACTATCTGTCCTGTTACCCTCTCACTATCTGTCCTGTTACCCTCTCACTATCTGATCCGTTCCCCTCTCACTATCTGTCCAGTTACCCTCTCACTATCTGTCCAGTTACCCTCTCACTATCTGTCCTGTTACCCTCTCACTATCTGTCCTGTTACCCTCTCACTATCTGATCCGTTACCCTCTCACTATCTGTCCTGTTACCCTCTCACTATCTGATCCGTTACCCTCTCACTATCTGTCCTGTTACCCTCTCACTATCTGTCCTGTTACCCTCTCACTATCTGTCCTGTTACCCTCTCACTATCTGTCTTGTTACCCTCTCACTATCTGTCCTGTTACCCTCTCACTATCTGTCCCGTTACCCTCTCACTATCTGATCCGTTACCCTCTCACTATCTGTCCTGTTACCCTCTCACTATCTGTCCTGTTACCCTCTCACTATCTGTCCTGTTACCCTCTCACTATCTGTCCTGTTACCCTCTCACTATCTGTCTTGTTACCCTCTCACTATCTGTCCCGTTACCCTCTCACTATCTGTCTTGTTACCCTCTCACTATCTGTCCTGTTACCCTCTCACTATCTGTCTTGTTACCCTCTCACTATCTGTCCTGTTACCCTCTCACTATCTGTCCCGTTACCCTCTCACTATCTGATCCGTTCCCCTCTCACTATCTGTCCAGTTACCCTCTCACTATCTGTCCAGTTACCCTCTCACTATCTGTCCTGTTACCCTCTCACTATCTGTCCTGTTACCCTCTCACTATCTGTCCCGTTACCCTCTCACTATCTGTCCTGTTACCCTCTCACTATCTGTCCTGTTACCCTCTCACTATCTGATCCGTTACCCTCTCACTATCTGTCCTGTTACCCTCTCACTATCTGTCCTGTTACCCTCTCACTATCTGTCCTGTTACCCTCTCACTATCTGTCCTGTTACCCTCTCACTATCTGTCCTGTTACCCTCTCACTATCTGTCCTGTTACCCTCTCACTATCTGTCCTGTTACCCTCTCACTATCTGTCCTGTTACCCTCTCACTATCTGTCCTGTTACCCTCTCACTATCTGTCCCGTTACCCTCTCACTATCTGATCCGTTCCCCTCTCACTATCTGTCCTGTTACCCTCTCACTATCTGTCCCGTTACCCTCTCACTATCTGATCCGTTACCCTCTCACTATCTGTCCCGTTACCCTCTCACTATCTGATCCGTTCCCCTCTCACTATCTGTCCTGTTACCCTCTCACTATCTGTCCCGTTACCCTCTCACTATCTGATCCGTTACCCTCTCACTATCTGTCCCGTTACCCTCTCACTATCTGATCCGTTACCCTCTCACTATCTGTCCCGTTACCCTCTCACTATCTGATCCGTTACCCTCTCACTGAATGCCATGTTACTTTTCCCAGTAACTTTCAACAGATACTTATCCCAATACCTAAGATGTCAGTTCGGCTCAGTGGTAACATTCTCATCTGAGTCAGAAGGTTGTTGGTTCAATCCCTGCTACAGACTGGGACACATAATCGAGGGTGACACTTAAATGCAGTACTGAGGAGTGCAGCACTGTCAGATGTGCCATCTTTACAGCTGAGACCAAGGTGTCCTTCTCGGTGGTCTGACCTCTCAGGTGGACATAAAAGATCCCACAGCACTAACATGAGGAAGAAAAGGGGAATTCTTCAGAGTGTCCTGGCCAATATTTCTCCCTCAACCAACATCATTAAAAACTGATTCGTTGGTTATTATCTCATTTCTGTTTGTGGGATGTTGCTCTGCATGAATTAGCTGCCTCGTGACGACACGTCAAAAGTACTTCGTTGGCTGTAAAGCACTTTGGGACATCTTGAGGTGAAAGTTATTTTATAAATACAACTTCTTCTTTCTTTTAATACATTCTTCTCCCAATACCTTTCAATACATTCTTCTACTCAATTTAAATAGTTTTTTTTTTTATTCGTTCCTGGGATGTGGGCATCGCTGGCAAGGCCAGCATTTATTGCCCATCCCTAATTGCCCTTGAGAAGGTGGTGGTGAGCCGCCGCCTTGAACCGCTGCAGTCGGTGTGGTGAAGGTACTCCCAACAGTGCTGTTAGGGAGGGAGTTCCAGGATTTTGACCCACCAACAATGAAGGATCAGCGACATATTTCCAAGTCAGGATGGTGTGTGACTTGGAGGGGAACTTGGAGGTGGTGGTGTTCCCATGCGCCTGCTACCCTTGTCCTTCTAGGTGGGAGAGGTCACGGGTTTGGGAGGTGCTGCCGAAGAAGCCTTGGCAAGTTGCTGCAGTGCATCTTGTAGATGGTACACACTGCAGCCACGGTACGACGGTGGTGGAGGGAATGAATGTTTAAGGTGGTGGATGGGGTGCCAATCAAGTGGGCTGTTTTGTCCTGGATGGTGGCGAGATTCTTGAGTGTTGTTGGAGCTGCACTCATCCAGGCAAGTGGAGAGTATTCCATCACACTCCTGACTTGTGCCTTGCAGATGGTGGAAAGGCTTTGGGGAGTCAGGAGGTGAGACACTCACTGCAGAATACCTAGCATCTGACCTGCTCTTGTAGCCACATTATTTATGTGGCTGGTCCAGTTAAGTTTCTGGTCAATGGTGACCCCCAGGATGTTGATGGTGGGGGATTCGACAGTGGCATAGTGGTTAGCACTGTTGCCTCACAGCGCCAGGGACCCGGGTTCGAATCCGGCCTTGGGTGACTGTCTGTGTGGAGTTTGCACATTCTCCCTGTGTCTGCGTGGGTTTCCTCCGGGTGCTCCGGTTTCCTCCCACAGTCCAAAGATGTGCGGGTTAGGTTGATTTGGCTATGATAAATTGACCCTTAGTGTTAGGGGATAGGGTGGGATATGTGTCGGTGCAGGCTCGATGGGCCGAAATGGCCTCTATCTGCACTGTGGGGATTCTGTGATTCTGTGAATGTCAAGGGGAGGTGGTTGGACTCTCTCTTGTTGGAGATGGTCATTGCCTGGCACATGTGTGGTGCGAATGTTACTTGCCACTTCTCAGACCAAGCCTGAATGTTGTCCAGGTCTTGCTGCATGCGGGTATGGACTGCTTCATTATCTGGGCAGTTCTCCCAATACTTTTGTTGTGCTCTCTGCACTAACCATTCTATCTCATAATCACAAGCTCGTTTTGAGAGTGCTTTCTGCTACCTGCCTCGATGACAGTAACAGTCACAAACTACTGACCTTCCACCATGTGTTGAGCCTCCTGGTTCGAGACATCGTCCTGTGCAGCATCTGTGATGGGGCGAGGGGAACACACCACTTTAGTTATCGGCCACCAGTAATATTTTGCAGGACGGTTTCAGTGTTTTTTTAAAAAAAACTTTCTCTGATTGAACAACAATTTAAAGTGTAACTGGCCTTTTCATCGAGCCAATTATTACTAGCCAGCACTGTTCCCAGAAGGTTAGTCATTAAAAAGTAGCTTGAATAAAGAAGACAGACGAGATTGCAGTCACCAGACTCAGCGATAGTGACTTCGCTAAGCCACTAAGCAGAGCAGCTCACACTCCGGACTGAGCTTGGTTCTCACAGGGCCCGCTCTTGATCCATCATGGAGTATCATGGCAGTGAATATGCAAATGTCTATAAACTGTACCTTAGGGAAGACTCCCAGTTGAAGGATGGATGTAGATTGGGGGATGCGGGGATTGGGGGAGAGGAGATATGTGGTGTAAGGTGGATTAAATCCATAATATAATGCACTTGTTGGGTATGATGTGATGTAGTTTCCACATTCTGTTAACATGCCACATACTCGATAAACATTCACCTGTGACCAGTTTAATGGGAGCAGGGTCTATTATGGATGTGGACATGTTCACGTTTAGCCTGTATTCGCAACAAATGTCATATTAAATACTAGCGCACAGGACTCGCACCCACAGTATGCGTTGGCGCGGTGATAGCCCGGCAGGGGTGAGGAGAAGATCTCTACTCACTCGGGGCTCCCTCTGCTGGCCACACACTTCTCCAAAAAGGCACATCTGCTGGTTGTGTCCACCAATGGAGCAAGCTGATGGTGAAACGTCCCAACATTGGGAGGGGATGGGGGTAGGCAGGGGAGACGTATTACAATTTACAGAGAATTCTGCTGTGTTACTGAGTTACAAAGCGAGGTCAGGTACCTGTGGGAGATTCAGCCAACACATCGGGCTCCTCGGAGGTTGATTTATCGGATAGGTTTTCACTGAGATCTTCCGAGGCAGCATTTGGATCTGTCAGTAGAAGCAGAAAGTTGGGTTATCTAATGAGAGTGAAAAAGTCGGCCCTAAATAGGCAATCCAAGGCTTTGTATAACCCTGATCACTTGGCCCGTGTAAGGTCCATTCCTAGTATTTCATTCAGTGCTGTCACTTTAATAACACAGCACCAGTAATTAGACAGTAGCAGGTACGTGTAATTTATTATCACATGGTTTGTCACATGGCTTAGTTTGAGCATGCTCAGTTCGCTCTGGCCTAGTAAACAAGCGCCTTGACTCATCCTGTCTCTGTCCTTCATTTGTTCTACCCACATATATTACAGTACAGATGCTGGACATACCTGTGGTATGTCCCTGCAGATTTCTCTCTCAGGCTGCAGGAACCACCTGACTTCCCTGCTCCTCACCGTCAGTGCACAGCCTTTTAAAATAAAAGAGGCCTCTCAAAATGCGTAGCATCAATCAGCAGCAATTGTAACCTTGTGAAAACGTTTCCATCAGCCATCTGATCCCTACAAGGAGGGCCTTCTTTATCCAAGCAAAAGGTGCAAATGGCCTGAAAATAGGACACTGATGCTGAAAATGTTCGGCAGATGTGGCTCTCTGTATATTTTAAGTGACAAGACTACAGAACTGGAACAAGGACAAAAATCTGGCCGTCTCATCTCTCGTGCTTGCTCAATTTCAGGGATAAGATGCCCCACAGCACAAACTAAAGCCTACCACTTGCCCAGTACACGCTCCACCAACCCTGGTCCAGCAAGCACCGGCGGGGTGGGGGGGGGGGGGTCACTCTGCTTTTTAAGACTTGCACAAAGGACAGACGAGAGAGCTCCAAAGGTCAGAGAACCAGGATGTGGCACTTTGATGCTAGTATTTCCCTGCAGAAATCCTGGACTGGTACAGAATGCTGAGTTACAGAGGTGACAGCGCCCCTGTCCCTGGCATAAACATGGGGATTTGGCTTTAACATTTGCAGCTCTTATGCTGCTGCTCGGTCATAATCTTGTAGCGAACAGGCAGCCTGTGCACATGTCTCTGGCGTAGTAGAGATGGAGACCTGCATTTTATAAAGTATTTATAGAATCTTACTGAACAGTAGGAGGCCATTCAGCCCATCATATCAGTGCCGGCTCTCTGAAAGATCTCTCCACTTTGTACTATTCCCCTGCCCTTTCCCCAAACCCTGATAAATGTTTTCTTTTTAAAATATTTATACACTTCCCTTTTAACGACAATTCTAGATTCTGTTTCCATCACTGTTTCTGGTTGGCTATTTATTCCATGTCCTGAAAACCTTCTGCACAAAAGATAAATCTCCTTCATCTTAAATTGGTGTCCTCTAGTTACTGACTCGCTGACCAGTGGAAACAGTTGTTGCTGATTTACCTCATCAAAAACCTTCATAATGTTGATCACTTCTATTAGAACCAACTTTGTTCTAATGAATAAAGTCCCGGTGTGTCTCTTTATATTTAAGGTAACATCGTAGTAAATGTATTCTGCACCCTCTCCAATGCCTTGACATGCTTCTTAAAATAGGGCGGTCAAAATCTGGACGCAATATTCTAACTGCGGCCTTAAATGAACAGGCTTTAAAACTTAATCTCTGACCTTTCACGTGCATGTTTGGAGTGTCTCACTCGTCAATGTGTAAATTTGTCCACAAGTTCTCACAAGTGAACCATACGCCTGTCAGGAGTCAACGGCTTTGAAAGATGGAGGGAGCAGAGAAGAAGAAACGAGGCCAGGAAAGCCGGTGATGACAATTTTCAAAGACCCCGGGAACTGAAGCCGCTGGGGTTAGCGCCGGCACCATTAAGGTTGGAGCTTCTGTCTTTCATTTTACAAACTAATCTCCAAATTATTTCTGCTGCAAAAGACAATCAAAAGCTTGCAGTCAGATTCCACGTGACTGCTCACAATCTGTTCATCAATTGCCAACATCACAAAAACAGATTATCTGGGCATTTTCACATTGCTGTTTGTGGGAGCTTGCTGTGCGCAAATTGGCTGCCGTGTTTCCCACATTACAACAGTGACTACACTCCAAAAGTATTCATTGGCTGTAAAGCACTTTGAGACGTCCGGTGGTCGTGAAAGGCGCTATAGAAAGGCAAGTCGTCGTCTTCTTCTTACCATCCAACAAGCCCGGATTTATTTACTTTTTACCTTGAACAGTAATCTGAATAATTTCTGAATCTTCTGGCTCTGTTTTCACTTTTTTCAATGTCGACAGATCAATGGAGGCACCTGCGAACAGAGGGAGAAGAGGAAATTGACTTTCAGAAAACCCGTGGCACACTCTACTGGGTCACCATGGCTTGGATTTCAAGGGCCAGAGGACACAGATTTAAGGTGATTGGCAAAAGAACCAAAGGCGACATGAGGAAAAACTTTTTTACACAGCAAGTGGTTAGGATTTAGAATGCACTGCCTGAAAGGGTGGTGGAGGCAGACTCAATCGTGACTTTCAAAAGGGAATTGGATAAATACCTGAAGGAAAAAAATTGCAGGGCTACGGGGAAAGGGTGAGGGAGTGGGACTAGCTGAAGTGCTCTCGCAGAGAGCCGGCACGGGCTGAATGGCCTCCTTCTGTGCTGAAACCATTCTATGATTCTATGCTCACAAACTGGGAGCGGGGGGGGAAGTCAGATTAAAGATCCAGGTCCCTGGGTGGTACAGGATGACGTGCTTTGCCATGGGGTGTCTGACTGTGTGTTCATGGCCACAAGTTCCCTTTCAGTGACCAATCCCAGCTGCTCGGGGGGGGGGGGGGGGGGAGGCAACGAGCCAGGCATGACCCGAGAGGGAAGAAAGAATCAGAGGGTTCGACAGTCTGCCTCTTGCACGTCTCCTCGCAGCCCGTAGTCATGCAGAATTATTCGTGGATCCTGGGATCAGCTTCCCGTCCTCCCTCTACCACTGGGACTCATGGGAGACTCAAGGAAAGACAAAGAGGGGGGAATAAAAATTTAGCAGTAGCTCGCTAACCTGCTCCTTCCAACAAAACTTGATCACGGACTCTCCTCAAGCTATTTAACCTTCTAATAAAAGGTTCCTCAATTTCAAACATGATTCAACAGAACTCCAGAATATGTTATCAATCTCACCCCCAGTTAACGGACTACTTTCCCCAAATTATGTTGCAAGGTCCCAACCCAACAGGATGCATCATACTCTGTGTGGTATGCGATCTCTTGTCTATGCGACATTTCACTCTATAATCTTCAGCGCCCTCTCTTTTAATAGATTACAGAGTTTAATTGATACCACAAGGAGCCTGTTTCACACATCTATTATCATGTGGAAAAATGAATTTCTTCGAACCCCCCACTCTAAGGCTATTTTATTTATACAGATGCCCTTTAGTTCTGTGCTGACAACCCAAGTCAAATAACCTGCAACATCTGCACTGCCATCTCTCTCAGTGCAGACATGAAAATTACCATCAGTGATGCTACTATACAAACACCTCTGTCTAATCCCTCTCTCCACTATTAACAGAGGGGTTAATGCGTTTAAAACAAAACTAGGGTATGCCTCTGTTAAAGTAGCAGAAAGAGGAGATATGAGTTAGCTGTTTGCAGGACATCACCAGCAGTCATTTCTATGCTGAAATCGCTAAAGGTTTTAGTGATAATTAAGAAACAGAATCACAGCCAAGGAAACAGGAATTGCACAAACGTTTTTGTCAGTTTAAAAATACATAATAGAGGGTATAAAAACAGCATGTCCTCAGCTGCAGGCCCTCCATAGCGAGAATGAGCATCGTGCGATGGGGCGGGGCCATCTTCCTCTCCCACTCTTCCATAGAAACATAGAAACATAGAAACATAGAAACATAGAAACATAGAATCTAGGAGCAGGAGTAGGCCATTCGGCCCGTCGAGCCTGCTCCACCATTCAATACGATCATGGCTGATCATCCAAGTCCAGTACCCTGTCCCTGCTTTAATCCCCACAGTACACATATTACACCCTACCCCCGTAACCCCACGTATTTAATTCCCCCTAACATATCCTATCCTATCCCCATAACCCCACATATTTAATCCCCCCCTAACACTAAGGGTCAATTTATCATAGCCAAATCAACTCTCCTGGTCATGTGTCATTTGTGCGTGTATGTGTGTATATTGTGTGCGCGTGTGAGTGTGCGTGAGTGTGCGTGTGAGTGTGCGTGTATGTGTGCGTGAGTGTGCGTGTATGTGTGCGTGTGAGTGTGCGTGTATGTGTGCGTGTATGTGTATGTGAGTGCGAGTGTCTGTGTGTGTCGGGGGGGAAGAGGACTTAAAGAGAAACTGGGTGGAGTTTGCTTGTAGAAAGTAGGCCCAAGCCTCCGAGTGCTTTCCGAACCTCGAGACTCTCAATACACCTTTATGCAAGAATGATGCATTGTGGAATCTAACATCCGGAAGCTGAGAAGCTGTGCAAATCACTAAAAAAAAACACATTTACAGGAAGGCCGTGCAATTTTCAAAGCGGCTGTAATGCAGCTATCACACAGCTACTCACCCATTTCACTTTCTTTCATCTTCGTAGACCTGATAAGAGAAAAACACTTTTCAAAATCCAACACTTTATTGTACAGGGTAGAACCTAAAGAGTCGGGAGACAAAACAAACAGTCAGAAGACTTTGTATTTGTGTCTAATGTTGGGAGGCATCTGCACAATGAGTTGAACAGGGAGGGCAAACAATGGATTACATTTCTAAAATTAGGTAATTATATACAGCACAGAAACAGGCCATTCGGCCCAACCAGTCTGTGCTGGTGTTTATACTCCACACGAGTCTCCTCCCATTCCATCTGCCTCATCTCAGCCTTTCAGCATATCTTTCTATTCCCTTTGCTCTCATGTACTCATCTAGTTTCCTTTTGAAAGTATCCAAATTATTTGCCTCAACCACTTCCTGTGGTAGCAAGTTCCATATTCTAACCACTCTCTGAGTAAAGAGATTTCTCCTTATTTCCCTTTTTGGATTTATTAGTAACTATCTTGTATTTATGGCCCCTATTTTTGGATTCTCCCACAAGTGGAAGTGGAAACATTCTCTCCACATCTATGTTGTCCAGCCCATTCATAATTTTAAAGACCTCTATCAGGTCACCTCTAGAATCATAGAAAGTTACAGCACGGAAGGAGGCCATTTCAGCCCATCGTGTCCACGCCGGCCAACAAACCAGCCTAATCCCACTTCCCAGCTCTTGGTCCGTAGCCCTGCAGGTTAGAGCATCCCAAGTGCACATCCAAGTACTTTTTAAATGTGGTTAGGGTTCCTGCCTCTGCCACCCTTTCAGGCAGTGAGTTCCAGACCCCCACAACCCTCTGGGTGAAGAAATTTCCCCTCAAATCCCCTCTAAACCTTCCACCAATTACTTTAAAGCTGTGCCCCCTGGTTTTTGACTCCTCTGCTAAGGGAAATAGGTCCTTTCTATCCACTTTATCTATGCCCCTCATAATTTTATACACCTCAATAAGGTCTCCCCTCAGCCTCCTCTGTTCCAAGGAAAACAGACCCAGCCTATCCAGTCTTTCCTCATAGCTAAGATTCTCTACTCCCGGCAACATCCTTGTAAATCTCCTCTGTACCCTCTCTAGTGCAATCACATCTTTCCTGTAATGCGGTGACCAGAACTGCACGCAGTACTCTAGCTGAGGCCTAAATAGTGTTTTATACAGTTGAAGCATAACCCCCCTGCTCTTGTATTCTATGCCATGGCTAATAAAGGCAAGCATTCCGTATGCCTTCTTAACCACCTTATCTACCTGGCCTGCTACCTTCAGGGATCTGTGGACATGCACTCCAAGGTCCCTTTGTTCCTCTACACTACTCAGTGTCCTACCATTTAATGTGTATTCCCTTTCCTTGTTAGCCCTCCCCAAATGCATTACCTCACACTTCTCCGGATTGAGTTCCATTTGCCACTGTTCTGCCCACCTGACCAATTTATTGATATCTTTCTGCAGTCTGCAGCTTCCTTCTTCAGTATCAACCACACAGCCAATTTTAGTATCATCTGCAAACTTCTTAATCATACCCCCTGTATTCAAGTCTAGATCATTGATATATACCACAAAAAGCAAGGGACCTAGTACTGAGCCCTGCGGAACCCCACTGGAAACAGCCTTCCAGTCACAAAAACACCCATCAACCATTACCCTCTGCTTCCTGCCTCCGAGCCAGTTTTGAATCCAACTTGACACTTTGCCCTGGATCCCATGGGCTTTTAACTTCGTGACTTCTCTTTTCTAAAGCAAAAAGCCCCAACCTGTTCAACCTTTCCCGACAGCTGTAATCTCTCAGTTCTGGTACCATCCTTGTAAATCTTTTTTGCACTTTCTCCAGTGCTTTTATCTCCTTTTTATAGTATGGAGACCAGAACTGTGCACAGTGCTCTAAGTGCAGCCTGACCAGGGTCCTATACAAGTTTAGCATAACTTCACTATTTCTGAATTCTATACCCCTAGAAATAAATCCCTGCACTGCAATCTTGGACCTTGCTAAACTGCACTGCAATCTTGGACCTTGCTAAACTGCACTGCAATCTTGGACCTTGCTAAACTGTACTGCAATCTTGGACCTTGCTAAACTGTGTTCTAATCTTGGACCTTGCTAAACTGTGTTCTAATCTTGGACCTTGCTAAACTGCACTGCAATCTTGGACCTTGCTAAACTGCACTGCAATCTTGGACCTTGCTAAACTGTGTTCTAATCTTGGACCTTGCTAAACTGTGTTCTAATCTTGGACCTTGCTAAACTGTACTGCAATCTTGGACCTTGCTAAACTGCACTGCAATCTTGGACCTTGCTAAACTGCACTGCAATCTTGGACCTTGCTAAACTGTGTTCTAATCTTGGACCTTGCTAAACTGTACTGCAATCTTGGACCTTGCTAAACTGTGTTCTAATCTTGGACCTTGCTAAACTGCACTGCAATCTTGGACCTTGCTAAACTGTGTTCTAATCTTGGACCTTGCTAAACTGTACTGCAATCTTGGACCTTGCTAAACTGTGTTCTAATCTTGGACCTTGCTAAACTGTACTGTAATATTGGAGCTTGCAAAACTGCACTGCAATCTTGGGACCTTGAGATAACTTTGTTACACTGTTACTTAACTAAACCAGCTAATGCGGAGACACTGTGCTACACTTAAACTACTATTGTGGCGATGATGATGTGATCTTGATTAATAGTGAACATCCAGTTACTTCTGCAATCCTCAATAGTTAAGTGCACGGTAGTATTAATGGGGTTACAGATGTTGTTAAATAAAGTAGTGTTAGGTTAATGCAACTTTGTGTCTGACTTCATCTTTAATGACTGGAGTTAATCACACTTCAGTCAGTGTTACATTGTGGCCCTGTTGTAATTGGTTTGGCTTGGGTAAGCATCATATAATTTGGATTGAGTTACGTGAGATAGTCCAAAGGTGAACTAATTCAGGCATTTTATAAACAATTAAACATGAATGGCAGATCCAATCTTCTGATATGTGCATGCTATGGAAGGAAGAAAGATTTATCCAATACTCTTTTAACTAATATAGATTAGATATTGAAATTTTAGATAAAATATTTCTTGTATATTGTTCTGATGTTAGCATTCATCTATCTGATTTAATCCACATATTTGTAGAAAATTATTTATGCAATTCTTAATATTTCTGTACCAATTTAAAATCCATCCATCAAGTGTGTAACAAGTTCCACGATAGCCTATAAAAGTAATTTATTTTTGTTTGAAAAGTGCATTATGAACCAGTTCAGTTGTCATGGAGTGAGTGAGAGACTGGAGGTGGTTCCTATATCTGCAAATAGGTGATTGTGTGGGTAGCCTGTGTGTGAAGCAAGTGTATGTGTAAGTGAGTCAGTGATGGATATAATGTAGACAGTGTGAAGAGACATTAAAATATGAAGGTGCTCCTATAAATAATGGAGGGATTATATTGGTGATCAGTCTAGCATTGATTAATGTTGGGAGGAAAGGGTTACCTGTGATAGGATTTCTTTTCTTCAATTATATAATGAGATGATTAATTAGGTGTCAGCCGTGGCTCAGTGGGTAGCACTCTCGCCTCTGATTCAGTAGGTTGTGGATTCAAGCCCCACTCCAGAGACTTGAGTATATAATCTAGGCTGACACGCCGGTGCAGTACTGAGGGAGTGCTGCACTGTCGGACGTATCTTCGGATGAGGCATTAAACCGAGGCCCCGTCTGTCCTCTCAGGTGGTCGTAAAATTTCCCACGGCAATATTTGAAAACGAGCAGGTAAGTTCTGGGAATACTGTCCTGGCCAGTATTTATCCCTCAACCAACATCACTAAAAACACATGACCTCATTATTGTTTGTGGGACCTTGATGTATACAAATTGGCTGCCACGTTTCCTACATTACAACAGTGACTGCACTTCAAAAAGTACTTCATTGGCTGTGAGGCGCTTTGGGACGTCCTGAGTTTGTGAAAGGAGCTATAGAAATGCAAGTTCTTTCTTTTTAATTACTGCTCAGATTAAAGGCTGATAAAGTTATCCATTTCCTACCGGCAGATGTGGTTGTTGGGGGTCATGTCTAGCGTCATTGTTCTTTGGGGATCTTCATCCAAAGGGGAGTGGCCATCTTGCTTGGAACCTTCCCGTATGTATTTGGTCCCTATAACAAACAGAAGGCTCACTTTCTTAAGCTGCCTTTGTAAGAACCGCTTGATTTTGAGGCTTACAATTACACAAAAGAATTGAGTGATGTGATAGGAGAGTATTTTCTCACCAATGGCCTGCTGTGGTTCGAAGGACCGATCATAACAAGGTCCCTCTGCAGAGGTTGCAAAAAAGTAAAATAATTAAAAAATATTGATTGTAACTGGGTCATTAAACAAGGCAACAACACATGTACACAGCACTAAAATTGGCGGTGGTTGGGGGGAGGGGGGGGATTTAAAAGTTTCGATATTTTAAATTTAAAACAAAATGCAAAATGATGTACTTTCGATGGACTAATATTAAATGAATAGAGATCCTGATTGCTGATCCTGAATGATCTGATTACAGCTGGGCTGGTGCTACTGGGGAAAGTAATGGCCTTGGTGCCCGGAGTTCTGGCAGGGGGGAAAAAGGTCGGGGTTCCCGATCCTGAATGTTATCCAGCGACTCCTGCAGGAAAACGTGTGACGTAAGAAAACTACTAGGCACTTGGTCTAAGCGTTAAACAAAGCGTTAATCAACTGTTTTTCAACATGGAGATCTAGTTGTGTCCTTCACTAGTTCCTGTTGAGGAATGTCCTAAGCAAGCTGGGCCCATGCCCGAGTATTTATACTCTCCCTGGACAGCGCCACCAGCAGGCCGCCCAGTATTACTTCATACATGAATGACAAGATTCATGTCAACGTGCATGTGTGAACAGCGGGCAAGGACGGGATTCGGCTCAGCTGTGATGCCATCCACAGTTAGAGTGACCGTCCTGCTCACAGTAGTTACTGGGTCACCACCCAAGAATCAGCACTTCAGGAGGGGAGAAACTGGGAACAGAAAAAAAATACCCCAAACAAGACATTTAATCTCCATAATTAATGTACATATTTGAGGTCATCCCACTATCCTGTACAGCCAGGGAAGGACCAAGTTCATCCTGAGTGCCTTTGAAGAGTTGCGGCTACAACTCCAAGCCCTGCACCCTGCGAAAGCGGTTCCCCACTAGCAGTGCAGGATTGTGGAGTTACTCCTGTTATTTCCCCAATTTGCTGTGATGGGACTTTAACACTGGTGGGATGTGGTTCTTTGGCTTTCTGTTCCTTAATGTTCGTCCGTGACATCTGCACATAGCGGCCGCTCAGAAAGATTGGGCAGATGCAGTATAATGTGGATAAATGCGAGGTTATCCACTTTGGTGGCAAAAACAGGAAGGCAGATTATTATCTGAACGGCAATAGATTGGGAAAAGGGGAAGTGCAACGAGACCTGGGCGTCCTTGTGCACCAGTCGCTGAAGGTAAGCATGCAGGTGCAGCAGGCGGTTAAGAAGGCAAATGGTATTTTGGCCTTCATAGCGAGAGGATTCGAGTACAGGAGCAAGGATGTCTTGCTGCAGTTGTACAGGGCCTTGGTGAGACCACACCTTGAGTATTGTGTGCAGTTTTGGTCACCTTATCTGAGGAAGGATGTTCTTGCCATGGAGGGAGTGCAGCGAAGATTCACCAGACTGATACCTGGGATGGCAGGAATGACGTATGAAGAGAGATTGGGTTGATTAGGCTTATATTCGCTAGAGTTTAGAAGAATGAGAGGGGATCTCATTGAAACTTATAAAATTCTAACAGGACTAGACAGACTAGATGCAGGAAGGATGTTCCCGATAGCCGGGGAGACCAGAACCAGGGGTCACAGTCTAAGGATAAGGGGTAAGCCATTTAGGACTGAGATGAGGAGGAATTTCTTCACCCAGAGAGTGGTGAACCTGTGGAATTCTTTACCACAGAAGGCAGTTGAGGCCAATTCATTAAATATATTCAAGAAGGAGTTAGATATATTTCTTAAGGCTAAGGGGATCAAGGGATATGGGGAGAAAGCAGGGACAAAGTACGGAATTTGGATGATCAGCCATGATCGCATTGAATGGCGGAACAGGCTCGGGGGGCTGAATGGCCTACTCCTGCTCCTATCTTCTACGTTTCTATGCACAAACCCGGTCAGGTTTGCAAAAGAGTTACTGCCTTTGCAAACTTCTGCATCTAAACAATAGACTATTGCATGCAGCAGGGGCATTTCTATCTGCCTGCTAGAATCCTTTCTAAAACGATGAGAAACGTACGGAGGACTTGTGTAGCTCCCATAATTACATTGAATTTACAGCACAGAAACAGCCATTCGGCCCAACTGGTCTATGCTGGTGTTTATGCTCCAAACAAGCCTCCTCTCACCCTACTTCATCTCATCCTGTCAGCATATCCTTCTATTCCTTTCTGCCTTATGTACTTATCTAGCTTCCCCTTAAATGTATCTATGCTATTCGCCTCGACTACTCCATGTGATAGCGAGTTCCACATTCTAACCACTTGCTGAGTAAAGATGTTTCTCCCGAATTCCTTAGTGACTATCTTATATTTATGGCCCCTAGTTTTGGACTCTCCCACAAGTGGAAGCATCTTCTCTACATCTACCTTATCGAACTCCTTCATAATTTTAAAGACCTCTATCAGTTCACCTCTCAGCCTTATCTTTTCCAGAGAAAAGAGCCCCAGCCTGTTCAGTCTTTCCTGATAACCTCTCAGTTCTGGTATATCTTTTTTACACCTTCTCCAGTGCCTCTATATCCTGTTCATAATATGGAGACCAGAAATGTTCACAGTACTCCCAGTGTGGTCTAACCAAGGTTCTATACAAGTTTAACATAACTTCTCTGAGTTTCAATTTTATTCCTCTAGAAATGAACCCCAATGCTTTGTTTGCATTTTTATGGCCTTGTTAACCTGTGTTGCTATTTTTAATGATTTGTGAATCTGTACCCCTAGATCTCTTTGCTCTTCTAGCCCATTTAGACTCTTATTTTTCAAGGAGTGACGTAAGAAAACTACTAGGCACTTGGTCTAAGCGTTAAACAAAGCTTTAATCAACTGTTTTTCAACATGGAGATCTAGTTGTGTCCTTCACTAGTTCCTGTTAAGAATGTCCTGCGCAAGCTGGGCCCTTGCCCGAGTATTTATACTCTCCCTGGACAGCGCCACCAGCAGGCTGCTCAGTATTATTTCATAAGTCATGAATGACAGATTCATGTCAAGGAGTATGTGGCCTCCTTATTCCTCCTACCAAAATGCATCTCACACTTAGCTATATTGAAATTCATTTGCCATTTACACGCCCATTCTGCAAGTTTATTCACATCTTCTTGTATTTTGTCGCAGTCTTCCCCTACACCCCCCAATTTGGTGTCATAAGCAAATTTTGAAATTGTACTTCCGATTCCCGAGCCCCCAAAATAGTTTATGTAAATAATGAACAACAGTGGTCCCCGCACCGATCCTTGTGGAACATCACTTCCCACCATTTGCAAATCAGAGTAATTACCTTTAACCCTATCTCTCTGTTTTTCTGTTCTGTAGCCAGCTAGTTATCCATTCTGCTACTTGTCCCCTGACTCCACATGCTCTGACCTTAGTCATGAGTCTACTATGTGGTACCTTTTGAAAATCCAAGTATATTACATCTACTACATTACCTATATCTACTCTTTGTTACTTCTTAAAAGAATTTAATAAGGTCGGTCAAGCATGGCCTTCCCTTTTGAAATCCGTGTTGGCTATTCTTTATTATATTTTCGGTTTCTAGGTGTTTTTCGATTACATCTTTGAGTAAAGATTCCATTATCTTTCCTATCACCAGCATTAAGCTAACTGGTCTATAGTTCCCTGGACTTGTTCTATCTCACTTTTAAAATATTGGAATAACATTAGCTGTCCACCAGTCCTCTGGCACTATTCCCTTTTGCAATGAAGTTTTATAAATATTTAATAGTGCCTCTGCTATCTCTTCCCCAACTTATTTTAGTATGCATGGATGCAATCCGGGGGTTTATCTTCCCTAACTTAAACTAGTTTATCAATTTGGCAGCAAAATTAAATTTGTGTCATGGTCTCATGCCCATTTGGAAGGTTGTGCTGTTTGGCAAAAATGGGAAGCCCAGCTAATCCTGACTCTCGAAACCATTAACCTTGGCATAAAATGCCCCAGGTCTGACTATATTTTGAGGTAAGCAAATGTTATATTTGAAAACCTCTTGCGCAATGAAGGATCAAATTACAGAACATGAAAGCAGCAACGTGGTAGATTTAACAAGGCTGAAGAGTTTTATAAACCGTACAAAGAGTCAGACTGTGCTGTTTATTAATTGCAAGTCACGGGGCTTTTCGCCGCTCCCCTCCCGCCAGCCCCACCCCTGAGGGATAATAACTGACACAGAGGGAACAATAAGAGCACCTGTCTTTCTGTGGGTAGCTGCAGGCTTGTGGAGTGAATATAAACACAGTGCTGAGTGTATTCATTCTCCTGGAATAAATAGGCCAGCTCAGCAGTGGGGGTCTCTCTTTGCTTCATAGCTGACTAGTCATTCATTTTCTGGATAGATTCGCGGCGAGGTGCTCCCTTTATAGACTAATGCAACACAACTGTTTGAAGCCAGAGAGATGATCTTTTTTGGGAGCCTAATGCATTGCAAAGAGGAGCAAAGAGCAGTACAGTGGCGAGATGCTGGTCTCACAATCTGGAGGTCACCGATTCAAGTGTCCAAGTGGCTTGACACTCCAACCTTGCAGCGTGAATAGCTTGGGCAGTTCGGAGGTAGACCACTGGGACAAAAATGTGTCTAGGCCTCATAGAGGTCCGAGCTTCAAGAAAGCAAGCGTTGCTGCCATTTGGCCAATCATCCACCGACAGAGGGAACAGTCTAGGCCACCCTACTGCTTGACTGAAGGAGGGTATCCAAGAACGACATGCGCAGCCACCTGTAATTCATTCAACAGGAGCTTAACTGGTAACTTTAACACTAACATGGAAGTCCCATCAAATCCATCCATCAAAAGTGACCGCTGAAAGAAAGTTGAGATGACAGCACTGATGATGTACATCTCGACAGCACAGCTCAGGATCTTATCAGGAAATAGAACGCCCACCAAGCCCTACCTGGCTTTACCAGGTGACAGTGTTGT
This sequence comes from Squalus acanthias, assembly GCA_030390025.1. Lineage (NCBI taxonomy): Eukaryota > Metazoa > Chordata > Chondrichthyes > Squaliformes > Squalidae > Squalus > Squalus acanthias. The sequence goes on along the minus strand of CM059448.1, from coordinate 36,874,857 downwards.
CCACCATTCACCTCCAGCTTACCTGTCAGAACTCGTTCATCAAACATCCTGCAGGAAATGGAGAAAAATTTTAAAAAGGTAAATTTGGCATTTATAAAAGACACAAGCATTTCAAATCAGCACAAACCTTCAGCTTTAGTGACTAAAACTGTTACTAAGATCAGCGGCCAGCCAACCGGCTGCACAACATAGAGCAAAGAGCAGAGGGCGTGTGAGAATGCGGCCAACACACCTGATCTTATCATCCACAACGGTGTCAGATGTGAGCTGGTCTCACGAGAGACCACATTATAACACCTGCTCACCCCAGCAGCCAGAAACCCAGCAAGAAGTGGAAATTCAAAACTTCTGGCTTTCATTTTCTTCAATGCCACTCATCTCATGAGCTTCCCCCGCCACTCTCCCCTCACCGTCACTGTAACACTTGGTCAACTGATTGGTGGTTCAGATGCTCTGCATGAACAACACTTCACTCTTCACTCGGCTAAGTAATTGCTCACTATACATGGGTGTGATATTATAAATCAGTCAAGGGTTATTTAAATAAAACTGGGTATGTCCAAAGAAATCTCCGACTTATGCATCCAAGTTCTTGAACTGATGAGAGAATGAGGGATGAGAGAGCAGCAGAAGAGAAACAATGGCTGGAGATGGGGAGGATCAAATTCATTTTTAAATAATTTATATAATATTATTAAACCAGCACTGAATGCTGCTTCTGGACTGTTGACACTGCTGGAGACTGATTTTTTTTAAATTCATTCACGGGATGTGGGCATCGCTGGCAAGGCCAGCATTTATTGCCCATCCCTAATTGCCCCTTGAGAAGGAGGTGGTGAGCCGCCTTATACAACTGAGTGGCTTTTCAGAGGGCGGTTAAGAGTCAACCACATTGCTGTGGGTCTGGAGTCACATATAGGCCAGACCGGGTAAGGATGGCAGATTTCCTTCCCTAAAGAACATTAGTGAACCAGGTGGGTTTTTATGACAATCCGGTAGTTTCATGGTCACCATTACTGATAATTAAATAAATCTGGAATAAAAAGTAACAGAATTTAAATTCCCCAGCTGCCGTGGTGGGATTTGAACTCAGGTCTCTGGATCATTAGTCCAGTAACATAACCACTATGCTACCATACTGAAATCAGAAAACCAGTCACCCTTCTGAAATACTACAGCAGGGAGTTGAGCTCCTCCCAATGGTGTACTTGGCAGTGTGGAAGTGAGTCATACAGACCAGGAAAGCTCCAGGTCTGACCCCCAATCTGTGCCGTTAACTGACCTCAGCAAAGTGGTGGCAGGAGCACTAAAGCTAGTTACAGTGACCCTGGGCTTGGGAGTCAGTCAGTCAGAACTCTCACTCCTCATCCCTCTAGAGGTGGGGTGCTTCATTATTCACGTAACTAAAAAATAAACACCCTCTCCTTCTACCCCTAGTAAGACCAGATGGTCTTCTGTCCTGCGACATCAGCTGAAATGACAGATACAATATGCAGCCCATCACATCATCTCTGTCACGCCCGCTGTCTGGGATATGGGGGACAGGTAGGGCTAGTTGCCCTAGAGGGTGTGCCTGGCTTCTGCAGTCCCCATTCACTTGGGTGGGGGAGCACAAATCAGCTGGCGGTGAATGACTTACTTTTAGGAAGATTATGTTTTCAAATGGGCAGATTGATGGCACCATCCGCAATGACAACCAAGGTGTACCGTTCCTTTAATAAGATCTAAATCAAATTACTGATCGAATGCAACGCAGACCAGACCCAAGTAGCATTTAGCCAGCCACCCTCCAAGCCAGCTGTATACTGCACAGTGTTACCCCATCCCATCCTGATATCCACATTTTGTAAATCGTGCTTGAATATTCCAAGAGCTCCCTGCCCTCAACATCAAGGGGAAGCAGCAGCACCTCTGGACAGATGTACACTGAGAGGGTGTACAGCTGGTGCCCTGTGACAAAAGTGTAGTATTTGTGTCTGTCTAGTTTTCGTTTTGTACCTTTAAATACAGTCACCACATAAGCAGTTTAATAAACCAACTGCAGTTCAAGTTCTTGTACCAAGATTAGCTCAATGCACTCTTTCAGTTTGAATTATTTCTCTAATGCCTGCAACCAATGAATCTTCTAACATTGTATTGTTAAATTTGGGACATGAATTTGAACTGTGGTTGGTTATTAAACAGCTGTGACGGGATTTAAAGGGGCAGCCACCAAACCTAAGCCAGACTGGCAAAAATACTACATATCTGTCACACGCGCAACTCCCTCTATGAACAGCAACCATGAAACTAAGTTGGCGCATTGAAAGGCAGTCCTTTCAGCTCAAACTATTCCGCACCCCAACACGCAGACCAGCAGGATAAAAGTAGGTGCCTGGAATTCCGTACGTGTGTGAATTCCCAACATTTAGTAGCACCTTTGTGGGAGAGCAACGAACAGAGGCTAGCTGCTTCCCCACAGGGTGGAAGGGAAGTTTGGGTGGCGAGTCACCTTGGTTGCTCTCGAGCGCCTCCTTCTGGCCGCTTACAGAGCGGAATTGGTAGTGGGCTGGAAGCAGCGACCCACGATTGGTGTCTGGTGTCCAGGGAGTGGAGACTACAGTTTGAAAAGGCCGCAATTCCATCAGCCTCTATTGTGATCTGTACAAAATGGAATACGTCATTGAGTCTACACAACATTTTAGGATAATTATCGAAAGAAGCAAGTGAAGCCGAATCTGAAACATGACTGGGATCTAAATCCACAATTATTACCAACTCTCCTGGTGGCCTCATAAGTAAAGGAACCACCCGGTGTAGAACTGAGTCATAAAAGCCAGAAGCTCCCAGGTTTAAATCCCAGAGGCCAATTTTAAGCCACCACGCCCATTGGGAAATTGGCCAGATCGGGTGCAGCAGTGGTTTTACATTGAAGCCAGCGGAGAGCAATATTGGGCGGGGTGTAAAACCAACGATCCACCCGGTCCCGTGGGCTTCCCACCCAACAAGTCAGGTTAAAATTAACCCCACAGTCTCTGCTGAATGAGTTTCTCTCAGCATGGGCTATCTGCTGGGCGTTACAATTGGCACCAGCGCCCCTCAGAAGGGCAGAATCAGCCAGGATTCCAGCTCCTGATCGCTATCCAGCGGCACCTACTGGAGAACGACACGGGAACGCTGGATTAGACTTGGCTATGATGCCACCTGCAGCTGGCCAGCCTGCTGGCAATCATTGTGTGGGCTCACACACCGTTCTACGTTGAACTTCATTTGCCAATTATATGCCCATTCTGCAAGTTTATTAAGGTCTTCTTTTAATTTATTGCAGTCCTTGAAGGGAAAAAATTCCCAGGGCTATGGGGAAAGAGCAGGAGAGTGGGAATAATTGGATAGCACTACCAAAGAGCTGGCACAGGCACGATGGGCTGAATGGCCTCCTTCTGTGCTGTATGATTCTATGAAGGATGGCCATTAAACAAAGTACCACCAGGCTGCTGGCACCAATGGATCAGTATCAAAGCAAAAAAAATCTATCTTCATGAGTTTAAAAAAAACAAAATTCCAATTCACATTTTTTTTTTTTAAGACCAGAGCTTTAGAGGAAGAATTTTGAAAGGATTGGGATTAGGATTGTGAAGATCGGTCTACCACTGGTGGAATCCCTCGCAGTACAAATCCCAGAGAGGCTCTGGGGCCGACACCTTCTGGACCCAGCTTACCTTTTAATAACAAAGCGGACTTTATGTCTTGCTTCCAAGATCCGTTTCAATTTGGGAACTCCATAAGTACAAGGTCGCTTGAAGGGAATTCCTTCCGGAATCCCTATTATTTCCACTGCCTCTGGGTCGCAGGCAATCTTCCTGTACGGAACGGGAACCATATGATCCAAGCCTAAGGCCTCAGCTACAAAAAACACAGATGATGCCAGTTTAAAATATGTTAATATTTCCCAGCTTTCTGAGCAGTGCATGGGCATTCTTACATACATAGAATTACAAAGAATATACGGTACAGAAACAGGCCAATCAGCCCAGCCAGTCCATGCTCCACCCGAGCCTCCTCCCTTCCTTCTTCAACTAACTCTACCAACATCACTCTCTATTCCCTTCTCCCTTATATGCTTATCTAGCTTCTGCTTAAATGCATCTATACTATTGGCCTCAGCTACTCCATGTGGTAGCGAGTTCCACATTCTCATCACTCTCTGAGTGAAGAAGTTTCTGCTGAATTCCCTATTTGATTTCTTGGTGACTATCTTATATTGAAACATAGAAACATAGAAGATAGGAGCAGGAGTAGGCCATTCGGCCCCTCGAGCCTGCCCCTTAATGGCCTCTAGTTTTGCTCTTCCCCACAAGCGGAAACATTCTCTCTGTATCCACTCTATCAAAACCTTCCATAATTTGAAAGGCCTCTATTTATTCTGGTCAAGAACCATTTTTTGTTGAAGAAATCCGAAAGATATACAGACACAATTAAAAAGGGTAAACTGGGTAGTGTGGCACGGTGCCTGGCGGTCGACTAGACGGCATGATTTGAGTGCCAGCCTCATTTGATGCAGTGGGCGACTTTCGGCCGTTCTCGATCACACTGCTCACTGAGGAAACTCTGCAACATCATCAAATGGACTTACTGACCTTTTGCAAAATGTACCTCACTGTATCTCTGGCGCCTGGAATATATTTTTCACTTGCCCACAACTCCCCAAAGTTTAAGGTATAGCTTAATAAGTGGTTCTAATCTCTACAAACATGGAGCGGGGGGGGGGGGGGGGGGGGGCTATTGTAACAGCAACTAAACAAGAATGAAAGTTCTGCACAAGTGAAATGTTTTTAAGCTGCCGTTGGATCTCCCCTGGCATTGCTCACGTTTGGCGTGTGAATCTGACTGGTCCCTTTCAGGGCTATGCTCCAACTGAACACCTCCAGGTGATTGCTGCTGCTCAAACTGCTGCTCAAACTGCTGCTCAAACTGCTGCTCAAACTGCTGAAGTCAATCAGAGGGAAATTGTCACTGCTTGTGACATTGCAGGCTCCAGGTCAATGACTCATTCTTAAAATTGCTTTATAACTCTAACTAAGGCCGACACCTTGAAGTGTAGCATCTGGTGTGTGAGGGATGCACATGAGACACACACCTTTTAACTATTCTTCAATTTGAATTTGTGAAATTGAGGGACATCACTGCTGGGGAAATGGAACTTTTTGTACTCAAGAGTCCAGATGAAGTGCTTCCAATTATAGAAATTTGCACCTACTCACAACCGGATTAAGATGAACTCTAAATAACAACAGAAAACGCTGGAAAAACTCAGCAGGCCAGGCAGCATCCGTGGAGAGAGAAAGAGAGTTGACGTTTCAGGTCGATGACCTTTCATCAGAACTGGGAAGAGCTGGAAATCAAATAGATTTAAGGCCAGGGTAAAGCTGGGAAAAGGGGGAGGGGATAAAGGAACAAAGAAGGAGATGAAGAGACATTAAGAGACGTTAAGAGATATGCAAGGCTAGAGGTGGTGTTAATGTGACAGATTAAGGCTGAATGAAGTGTGAAATCTACTGGCAGAATGAAGGACAGCTGCCAGTTTCTAGGAGGAAAAAAAAAAGGTGGGGGGGACAAATAAAAGGGTGGATAAAATAAAATATAAATGTGATTGGAGCTGAGGTTATGATCTAAAATTGTTGAACTCGATATTGAGTCCAGAGGGCTGCCCTCTGGACTCAATATCGAGTTCAACAATTTTAGATCATAACCTCAGCTCCAATCACATTTATATTTTATTTTATCCACCCTTTTATTTGTCCCCCCCACCTTTTTTTTCCTCCTAGAAACTGGCAGCTGTCCTTCATTCTGCCAGTAGATTTCACACTTCATTCAGCCTTAATCTGTCACATTAACACCACCTCTAGCCTTGCATATCTCTTAACGTCTCTTAATGTCTCTTCATCTCCTTCTTTGTTCCTTTATCCCCTCCCCCTTTTCCCAGCTTTACCCTGGCCTTAAATCTATTTGATTTCCAGCTCTTCCCAGTTCTGATGAAAGGTCATCGACCTGAAACGTCAACTCTCTTTCTCTCTCCACGGATGCTGCCTGGCCTGCTGAGTTTTTCCAGCGTTTTCTGTTGTTATTTCGGATTTCCAGCATCTGCAGTATTTTGCTATCGTAAGATGAACTCTAATCCATCTCATTTTAATTTTTCCCCAGGGATTTGACTTTTTCCTTATTTTGTGAATGAGAATTTGAGAAACAGCAAGATAAGTGTGTAAATATTGGTGGATTGTCTCAAAATAATCAAACAACCAATCAGCATGCTTTGTGCCCTATGGATATGCAGTCACAATCTTCCAATGAATTGCAGGATCAATTAAAAAAATATATCCACAAGATATATACCAGCCCACCTCTGAAAATAACATCCTGTAAACTCCCCATTTGGCCGACAGAACTGGCAGGCTCTTCTATAATTCCATACCTTGAATGCGGCACGCAATTATATTTACCAAAGTTTGTGATGATGACTACTTCTCTGCAGACACCTCACCTGACACACAGTTAACTACTTGAAAGAGTGAATGGAAAACAGGAAAAGGACCTCATAGGTGTACAGGTATTTACAGAATAACCAGCTGTCAGAAATGAATTACATCATTGGTTTGGGGATTGTGTGCAGACTGATGATTTTTACAATCATCAACATACTCGCAGCCCTCAGAACCAGACATAACCTGTAATAAACCCCCGGGCCTCCACTGACCAATCGCCCCGGGCCTCGCTGACCAATCGCCCCGGGCCTCCGCTGACCAATCGCCCCGGGCCTCCGCTGACCAATCCGCCCGGGCCTCCGCTGACCAATCGCCCCGGGCCTCCGCTGACCAATCGCCCCGGGCCTCCGCTGACCAATCGCCCCGGGCCTCCGCTGACCAATCGCCCCGGGCCTCCGCTGACCAATCGCCCCGGGCCTCCGCTGACCAATCGCCTCGGGCCTCCGCTGAGCAAACTCCCCGGGCCTCCGCTGACCAATCGCCCCGAGCCTCCGCTGACCAATCGCCCCGGGCCTCTGCTGACCAAACCCCCCGGGCCTCCGCTGACCAAACCCCCCGGGCCTCCGCTGACCAAATCGCCCCGGGCCTCCGCTGACCAATCGCCCCGGGCCTCCGCTGACCAATCGCCCCGGGCCTCCGCTGACCAATCGCCCTGGGCCTCCGCTGACCAAACCCCCCGGGCCTCCGCTGACCAAACACCCCTGGCCTCCGCTGACCAAACCCCCCGGGCCTCCGCTGACCAATCGCCCCGGGCCTCCGCTGACCAATCGCCCCGGGCCTCCGCTGACCAATCGTCCCGGGCCTCCGCTGACCAATCGCCCTGGGCCTCCGCTGACCAAACCCCCCTGGCCTCCGCTGACCAATCGCCCTGGGCCTCCGCTGACCAAACCCCCCGGGCCTCCGCTGACCAAACCCCCCGGGCCTCCGCTGACCAATCGCCCCGGGCCACCGCTGACAAACCCCCTGGGCCACCGCTGACCGAACCCCCCGGGCCTTCGCTGACCAAACTCCCCGGGCCACCGCTGACCAAACCCCCCGGGCCTCCGCTGACCAATCGCCCCGGGCCTCCGCTGACCAATCGCCCCGGGCCTCCGCTGACCAATCGCCCCGGGCCTCCGCTGACCAAACTCCCCGGGCCACCGCTGACCAATCGCCCCGGGCCTCCGCTGACCAATCGCCTCGGGCCTCCGCTGACCAATCGCCCCGGGACCAGCAAATCGTGTGCAATCCTACTGGGATTCAGCAGCCTGGTTGATTAAATTCTGGGGCAAATATGCATGGGAATCCATGGGAATTTAGATTGAATATCTTTTCAATTTTATTTTTGGAAGATCAAAGTATACAAATTTCAAGACAGTCACCCTAATGTGTTGTGCATGTTTCATTGGCTCGATCACCGCGCATCAATTCACAGGGACACTCTTCCCCTGTCCTAGCTGTAGACGAAATGGGATTGCTCTATGAGGCATATGGAGTGAAGTTTTCAGATACTTTTAAAAATAACTTATGCACTATGTATACAGATTGGAAAATTTATGATGTAGAGAGAGTTGAATAGGGCATTTATCATATGCATAGAGTGGACTATATTAATTTAGACCCCTCTTTAAAAACGTTTAATGGAAAGTATTGGTAGAAAATCCAAATTGCCCAGCTCCTCCCAGAATGTATCATTTCTCACCCTAATCTCATGTTTCCATTCATTTCAATGGGATTAACTGAATCGGATTTAAAGCGACAGCACAATCCTGACACAATTACTGGCAGCTATGTAGACTCAGATCATATCACCTGCTGTGTCTGCAAAAAACAAGACTGTACGTGAAAACCGCAATGTTGTAATTTGGGATCCATCAGATGCAGCTCAAACTATTCTGGCAGCCGACGTGGGAAATGCAGTTTCAAGACACAGCCCTAAACTCCCAAAACTGTAGCAATGTCCCCAAACAGACCAAAAACAGAATGAACCAAAATTATCGAGCGTCTCAAACAGTTTAAGACGACATTCAGCAACCTGAGGTCTACACAAGGTGACTGTGGTATTGGTCCCATTGCCATCGCTTTTAGTCAGCGTGAGTTATAGGCATTTTCTGGAATACATAGTTAGCTCAAGCAGTACCTTGAAGCAGTGACTCACCGTATCTACTGTTGAAGAGGATCTGCACACACTCCCTCAGAATATTGATATCTTCTGTTTCTTTTATATACAAGTTCCATTTTTCTGAAAAATAAGATTGGAGATACTGTAAATCTCTCCCGCTTGGGAAGCCCTGTGAGTAACGGTTTGTGGATGTCCAGGCTTCCCTTACTCATGTAACGGGCCCCACCTGCACGGAGTTCAAATGTATACAGATGCTCCCTGTGTCATTGTTCCTTTACAGCAGTAACATGGGGTGGGGGAGGCTACATGTGTCTCAACCCCACCCCATTTCACCTGTGATGCTTGGTGCTTGGCAGAGTTCCTTCACCACATGTCTCTGGCCACATGCGTGGCCTGCACCAGTTGTGGGACGTTCGGAGAGCTGGGTCTCACCATGGTTTGCTCTGCTGCCAATGCTCTCCAGCCGAAGCAAGGGGACGTGATGCAACAGGGCTCATCCAGCGTCCACTGCAAGTGAACGGGCTCTTAGTAAAACTGCAGGAGCTAAAGCTTCAATGGAACGACTGGCCCGGACGGCTTTCTGTTATTCCTGTTCCAGTGGACACTGCCTGATCTCCACTCGATCGTTACCCGTGGTGACAGGACTGAAATAGGGAACTCACAATGTACGGAATTGCCAGCACAAACCTGCATCCCATCACTCCATGCTGCAGCACGTTGTAGCGTTCCCAAGAATAGACTTTAACTAAGACACGGTTTGGAATCCTGACCCTGGACAAAAAGACAGCAAATAGCATTGCTTTACAGTAACATGTAGAGCAACGCCCTTCAATGCACCTTGTGTCTGGTGCAACCTATTGCACTAACAGGAAATCACTGTACTTGCAGGAAAGCTATTATTCAAAGGATGAGAGGCCTACATCAGATGAAAGAATTTACATTTATATAGCACCCTTCACATCCCCAGGATATACCATAAAGCTTTACAGCCAATGAACTGTTTTTGACTTGTAGTTACTTTTGTAATACAAGGAAACACGGCAGCCAATTTGCACACAGCAAGGTTCCACAAACAGCCATGAGATAATGACCAGATAATCGGTTTTAGTGATATCGGTTGAGAGATACATCTTGACCAGGCCATCAGGAGAACTCCCCTGCTCTTCTTCGAATAGTGCTGTGGAATCTTTAACGTCCTCCTGAGAGGGCAGGTGGGACTTTGGTTTAAGATCTCATCCAAAAGACGGCACCTCCGACAGTGCAGCACTCCTTCAGTACTGCACGGGAGTGTCAGCTTAGATTATGTGCTTGGTCCTGGAGTGGGACTTGAACCCACAGCTTTCTGACTCAGTGGGGTGAGTGCTACCACTGCGCCATACTGACAATAGCTCATGAGAACTGCAGGTGGTGTGTAAGCCCTACTCGCGAGGGCAATAAGTTGTACAGTCAGCCTATTCCGTTTATACCACAAGCGTGACAGAAATGTGATAATGGGAGAAAGTCTCATTTGAAATTGCTCGATTTTATTTCCTGCTGTGTTATTGTAAATGTGCAGGGTGTTTGAATCTCTCTATATCTTGTGGAAAATCTATTTTAACTCTCTCCCTCATGACTCGCTGTTATTTTGGAAATCCTGTGAACAGCGATTACATCAATAAATAGAGTCACCTTCACACCCTTAAAAGAAAAGTACTCATCAAGTTGAGGAACTGGGGAGCGTACCCCAGTATCAGAGTCAAGTACTTGGCGACCGAGGGTAGCACAGCAGTATAAAGCTCACACTGCTCTGTGCCAACAAGCTGCCCCCTATCAGAACACCACTTAATATTTCCCCACACCAGCCTTCCTGTGTTTGCTCGGAATGAGACAGCCAACCTGGGGGCAGTTCGGTTCCCTGGCTCCACGCATGCACTGGAACCCAGTTAGAGACTCATTTCACACTCAGTCTTATATAATCCGTCAGGGAGAACGGAATTCATCTCATCATCCTGAACTGATTCACACCCATGCTAAATGCTCCATGGGCTACTAGTGAAAGAAAGAAAGACTTGCATTTATACAGCACCTTTCACGACCTCAGGACGTCCCAAAGCGCTTTACAGCCAATGAAGTACTTTTGAAATGTAGCCACTGTTGTAATGTAGGAAACATGTCAGCTCCCACAGCAATGTGATAATGACCAGATTATCTGTTTTACTGATGTTGATTGAGGGATAAATATTGGCCAGGACACCGGGGAGAACTCCCCTGCTCTTCTTTGAATAGTGCCCTGGGATCTATTACGTCCACCTGAGAGAGCAGACGGGGCCTCGGTTTAACGTCTCATCTGAAAGACGGCACCTCCGACAGTGCAGCACTCCCTCAGCACTGCACTGGAGTGTCAGCCTAAATTTTGTGCTCAAGTCCCTGGAGTGGGACTTGAACCCACAACCTTCTGACTCAGAGGCGAGGGTGCTACCCACTGAGCCACGGCTGACACTAGTGTAGGAATACTGAACAGGAATGAATCTGTTTTAAATGAGTTAGCGCCTTGGCTAAAACAGTGGAGAGGGGAATTTCAGGCGCACACGTTAAGCGTTTGTACGCTCGTCTCCCACGGCATAGTTCCTAAGCTCCTGGCCCTTCACTGCAGGGGAAATCAAGGGTTTATTAAATGCCGAGAGTAGTTAAAGAGTGACACCCTACCTCAACGAACCAAACTAAGAACACCAACAAGAGATGTAAGAGAAATGGGGTTCAAAAACTGACTGAACATCACTCAAGAAGTTGTCACAATATCAAAGGAAATGGGCAAGGACTCGTGAAGGCCTTTCAGTTAATTCGGTCGAATAGAATCATTATTTTCTAACAATGTCAAAGATTAAGTAGCTTGCACTGAATTCCAGGATGACCACAGTCTGACTGGCGACCCGAGCTGACAGCGCTACTGGTCCGCACTCACTTTGTGCAGCCAATGGGTATCGCAGGGCGAGCAGCTCTCAACCTCCCGTCCTGAAGAATCAGACACCACGGAAAAGCAGAGACTTCAAGTGAAGATTTCTGGCCTGTGGGTCAGAGTATTCCTTTTTTTAAAAAAAAGACACAATATACTTTGATATGAAGTACTGGGGGGCAGGATGTGACTTTCACATTTTCAGGATGCCCCAAGTGCTTTACAACCAATTAATTACTCCTGAAGCGTAGTCACTATTGTTTTGTAGGTAAACGCAACAGCCAATGTGCGCACAGCAAGATCCCACAAACAGCATTGAGATCAATGACCAGTTAACCTTCTTTGGTAGTGTTAGAATGATTTTTGGCCAGGACACCTGGGGGAAATGCCCATCTCTTCTTTGAAAAGGTGCCATGGAGTCTTTAATGTCCAGGTGAACAGGCAGACAGGGCCTGGGTTTAACGTCTCTTCTGTAAAACAACATAGCACTCCCTCAGTACAGCAGTGAAGTGTCAGCCTGCGTTGTGTGCTCAAGTGGAGCTTGAACCCGAACCCCACAACCTTCTGATTCAGGGGCAAGAGTCTGACCCCTTCAGTAATTCCCTCCTTCAACTGTGATGACCAGGATTGCTGCTCTTCATTTGCCTCTCATACTTAGGCAAACACTTTGGCAGGAGGAAGAAAGCTTTTGCAGTACAGCGTATCGTTACCTGACTGTGGTAAAGGAGCTGGGTCTAAAAGCTGTTTTTTTAAACTTTTATTTGTTCTATTGATCCATCCTCTTTTAAAAGTGGCGACGCCTACGGTGATAACATTCTCGGTGCAGCAGCAGCAGCAGCCTCTCCAGCATCTCACCCAAGTGCTCATACTTCACAAGTGAACTTGGACAATGAGTGCTGGCAGGCTATTCGACCACAGGGGGCAGCGTATCACAGCTGAGCTTGTTCCAGCCCTTGCACCTTCCAGCAGGGGCTACTGGACAGCACATGGCAGCTGGAACACTGACTGATTCTTCACCCGCCTTGGCCCAGAGGCTCTTAGGCCCATTGTAATGTCCTCAATACTATCCCGGCAGAGATCGGCAAACTCAGCACAGACCAGGGAACGAGCCTGCAACCTTGCTGGGCTGTGCACTCAACCCGATGCAAGGTAGTGCATTAACTGACTCAGGCTCCAGCCGGGCCTAAAGCTACAATTTAATTGATTTTCTGTGACAATCTTTGTCAGACCATACTAATGCAAGGCTAGGAAGTCACAGGTGTCACCTTTATCCCGCGCATAAACAGAGCATCAACATGGAGGAATTTATGGAGCAGGCACTAATTAAGTGCTGCCCATTTCGTGTTTCTCCCAAAACTGCCACATAATAGGCTTGCCAGCAAAGTTGAAACCCATGGAATAAAAGGGACAGTGGCTGCATGGATACGAAATTGGCAAAGTGGCAGGAAATGGAGAGTAGTGGTGAACGGTTGTTTTTCAGACTGGAGTTCCCCAGGGGTCGGTTCTAGGACCACTGCTTTTCTTGATATATATTAATGACTTGGACTCGGGTGTACAGGGTGCAATTTGCAGATGAAACAGACAAAACTCGGAAGTATAGTGAACAGCGAGGAGGAGAGTGATGGACTTCAAGAGGACATAGACAAGCTGGCTGAATGGGCGGACACGTGGCAGATGAAATTTAACGCAGAAAAGTGCGAAGTGATACATTTTGGTGGAAAGAATGAAGAGAGGAAATATAAACTGAAGGGTACAATCCTAAAGGGAGTGCATGAACAGAGAGACCTGGGGGTATATGTGCACAAATCATTGAAGGTGGCAGGGCAGGTTGAGAAAGCAGTTAAAAAAGCTTACGGGATCCTGGGCTTCGTGAATAGAGGCATAGAGTACAAAAGCGTGGAAATTATGATGAACCTGTATAAAACACTGCTTCGGCCTCAACTGGAGTATTGTGTCCAATTCTGGGCACCGCACTTTAGGAAGGATGAGAAGGCCTCAGAGAAGGTGCAGAAAAGATTTACGAGAATGATTCCAGGGATGAGGGATTTCAGTTATGTGGATAGACTGGAGAAGTTGCGATTGTTCTCCTTAGAGCAGAGAAGATTGAGAGGAGATTTGATAGAGGTGTTCAAAATCATGAGGGGTCTGGACAGAGTAGACAGAGGGAAACTGTTCCCATTGGTGGAAGGGTTGAGAACCAGAGGACACAGAGTTAAGGTGATTGGCGGAAGAACCAAAGGTGACATGAGGAAAAACTTTTTTATGCAACGAGTGGTTAAGATCTGGAATGCACTGCCTGAAAGGGTGGTGGAGGCAGACTCAATCACGGCTTTCAAAAGGGAATTGGATAAGTACCTGAAGGAAAAAAATTTGCAAGGCTACGGGGAAAGGGCGGGGGAGTGGGACTAGCTGAAGTGCTCTTGCAGAGAGCCGGCATGGGCTCGATGGGCCAAATGGCCTGCTTCCGTGCTGTAACCATTCTATGATTCTTTTTAAAACTCCTTCTGTGGTTCAGGCCGTGTAATGAACAGACGTGGGTAGAATCACAGAATCTTAAAAGTTCAGACGGAGGCCATTCAGCCCATCATCCTGTGCCAGCTCTCTGAAAGAGCTCTTCATTCCCTTGCCCTATCAAACTTCTCTTTTTTTAAATGCTATTATGGAATCTGCTTCCACCCGTTTCTAGTAGTGTCGACGTCCTAACAAAATAATTCTTCTAAACTCTCCCTTTGTTCTTTTGATGATTTTAGGTTTAGCTTTAGGAAATTAAAAGAGTTTTATTGAAAATTGCACAGCCTAGGCCTTCCAACACGGTAGCATAGTGGTTATGTTACTGGACTAGTAATCCAGCAGGCCTAGACTAATGATCCGGAGACGTGAGTTCAAATCCCACCTGGGGAATATTAATGCAGTTAATTAAATAAATAAAAATGAGTAAAAAGCTAGTATCAGTAATGGTGACCATGAAACTGTCATAAAAAACCCATCTGGTTCACTAATGACCTTTAGGGAAGGAAATCTGCCGTCCTTACCTGGTCTGGCCTATGTGTGACTCCAGACCCACACCAATGTGGATGGCCTAGCAAGCCATTCAGTTGTATCAAACCGCTACAAGAAACAATAATAAGACCTTCACCACACGGACTGTAGCGGTTCAAGGCGGCAGCTCACCACCACCTTCTCAAGGGCAATTAGGGATGGGCAATAAATGCCGGCCTTGCCAGCGACGCCTGCATCCAATGAATTAAAAAAAACATACATTTGTATTGGACATATTTAAATCTGGCGCCTTCCAGGGAGGGAGCAGGAACACAACTGATGGAGCAACAACAACTAGTGTACTTGTATTTATATAGTGCCTTTAACATAGTAAACATTCACAGGAGCGTTATCAAATAAATTTTGACACCGAGCCACTTAAGGAGATATTAGGGCAGATGACCAAAAGCTTGGATTTAAGGAGCGTCTTAAAGGAGGATGGAGAGGTAGAGAGGTTTAGGGAGCAAGAATCTATTTCTTTGCAAAGAGCATGGTGAGCCATCCAGAAGAATCATATGGCTGAGTAGTTGAGGGTTGTGGTGCCTTTTAAGCACCGCACGTGGTGCAGTGCAGATGCTGGAGTGTGCCTAAGGATCTTGTTCTTTCAGACTGTAGATCATTCTCCTCCTCAGCCCGAGCTTTCTCAAAGCTGATCTTCAGTGAGGCATCCAGAGCCACACTGATTATAGACATATAGGCAGGAGCTGGCAGCCCAGAAGGTCAGGGGCGGACAAACCGTATCTGCTAGCACTCCATGCAGCCACGAGACCTCAAGAGAGTGGGTTCCCTGGGCCTCACTAAAGATCAGCTCTCGAGAAAGCTCCTGCACATAATGACATCATGCACCCCAGTCAGAAGGGCCTCTACTCGCTGGATGTGCAAATGGGATATGACCACCACTGGAAAATCGTGCAGACACTTCCCAGGGAGCACGCCTTCCGTGACAGTCGTGTGAGCCCTGACTCAACCGAGGAAGAAAGAAGGGAGGAAGGCTAGTTTCCAGGAGACGGTTATCTACCGCAAACACAGCTCATGACATCCCTATGTAATCCCTGCACCCCAGAATAGCACAGTTATAATGAGGCACATGGGAATCTCCTTAAGTAGACATTTGGGATGCATAAGCAAGAATTCAGTTCCATTCAGCCAGAGGGATATGGGGCTGGGCAGGGGGAGGGGAGTCTTACAACACATGTTATAGTGGCAGTATATTATTGGCAGAGGCCTGACCTGAGAACTAAATGTGCTCACAGGCAGCAAGAAGCTCTGGAAGACCAAGGAGGACAATGCAGGGCAGGAGCCACAACAACAACAACTTGTATTTATATAGCGCCTTTAACGTAGTAAAACGTCCCAAGGCGCTGCACAGGAGTAGTTTAAGACAAAAAATTTGACACCGATCCACACAAGGATAAATTAGGGCAGGTGACCAAAAGCTTGGTCAAAGAGGTAGGTTTTAAGGAGCTTATTAAAGGAGGAAAGAGAGGTAGCGAGGCGGAGAGGTTTAGGCAGGGAATTCCAGAGCTTAAGGCCGAGGCAACAGAAGGCACGGCCATCAGTGGCTGAGCGATTATAATCAGGGATGCTCAAGAGGGCAGAATTAGAGGAGCGCAGACATCTCGGGGGGTTGTGGGGAGATTACAGAGATAGGAAGAGGCGAGGCCACGGAGGGATTTGAAAACAAGGATGAGAATTTTGAAATCGAGGCGCTGCTTAACCGGGAGCCAATGTAGGTCAGCGAGCACAGGGGTGATGGCCGAACGGGACTTGGTGCGAGTTAGGACACGGGCAGCCGAGTTTTGGATGACCTCAAGTTTACGTAGGGTGGAATGTGGGAGGCCAGCCAGGAGTGCAGTTTGTCACGGAGTGCAGATCGGAACAGAGTGTTAAACTGCAAGTTTGGCTTGGGCAGGGCTAATCAAGCTCTGAGCTGGAGAGCAGGTGAGAGTAATTAATTAATTAGGTGGTCTAATCTGGTTCTGTAACTGCTAGAGAGCACACTTATTTAAATCTCAGCAGTATCAATAAGGGAGGCTAGAGTGAGTGAGTGAGTGAGCGATCGATCTTTGTCAGCTTCCAGGAGAGCAGGAGCTAAAAAGCTGCACAAGAGGGGACAGAGAACCAGCATTGAGTATTTCTACATTCCAGTCACTAAAGTAAAAGTAAGGTCTCTAGTTTGGAGTAAGTAGTGTTTAAAGGGAAGTAAGTTCCCTAGTG
Source organism: Squalus acanthias (assembly GCA_030390025.1). NCBI lineage: Eukaryota > Metazoa > Chordata > Chondrichthyes > Squaliformes > Squalidae > Squalus > Squalus acanthias. The sequence goes on along the minus strand of CM059448.1, from coordinate 36,858,050 downwards.
TATTTAATATTCTTTAATTTAAAGGGAGTAAATTAAGGGTAGGACATGGCAGGGCAGCTCGGTAGTGTGGAGTGCTCCTCCTGTGCTATGTTGGAAGTCAGGGACACTTTAGGTATCCAGGGCGAACACATGTGCAGGAAGTGCCTCCAGCTGCAGCCACTCGAAATCCGCGTTTTGGAGCTGGAGCTGCGGCTGGAGTCACTGTGGAGCATCCGCGAAGCTGAGATCTTCGTGGATAGCACGTTTAACAAGGTGGTCACACCGCAGGTAAAGAGTGCACAGACAGACAGGGAATGGGTGACCACCAGACAGAGTAAAAGAACTAGGAAGGTAGTGCAGAAGTCCCCTGGGTCCATCTCCCTCTCTGACAGATTTTCCGTTTTGGATACTGATGGGGAGATGGTTTCTCAGGGAATGCAGCAAGAGCCAAGTCCGTGGCACTACGACTGGCTCAGCTGCACAGGAGGGGAGGAAAAAGAGTGGGAGAGCAATAGTGATAGGGGATTCTATCGTAAGGGGAACAGATAGACGTTTCTGTGGCCGCAGACGTGACTCCAGATGGTATGTTGCCTCCCTGGTGCCAGGGTCAAGGATGTCACTGAACGGCTGCAGGGCATTCTGAAGGGGGAGGGCGAACAGTCAGAGGTCATGGTTCACATTGGTACCAACAACATGGGTAGAAAGAGGGATGAGGTCCTGCAACAAGATTTAGGGAGCTAGGTAGCAGATTAAAAAGCAGGACCTCAAAGGTTGTAATCTCTGGATTACTCCCGGTGCCACGTGCTAGTGAGTATAGGAATAGGAGGATAGAGCAGATGAATGCAGTGGCTAAAGAGTTGGTGCAGGAGGGAGGGCTTTAGTTTCCTGGATCACTGGTTCTGCTTCTGGGGAAGGTGGGACCTGTACAAGTCAGACGGGTTGCACCTGAACCGGAACGGGACCAACATCCTTGCGGGGAGATTTGCTAGTACTGTTGGGGGGGGGGGTTTAAACTAACTTGGCAGGGGGATGGGATACGGAGTGGAGCTATAGTAGGGGGTGATGCACAGCCAACTATAGAGGAAAAAACAAGTCAGCCTAGAAGGCAGAGCAAATATGTAACGGCACAAGGGAGTATGGCAAGGCTAGATGGCATTTATTTTAATGCAAGGAGTCTTGCGAGTAAGGTAGATGAATTGAAGGTGTTGATGAACACATGGGAGTACGATATTGTTGCTATCACAGAGACATGGTTGAGGGAGGGGCAGGACTGGCAGCTCAATATTCCGGGGTATAGAATCTTCAGGCGAGACAGAGGGGGGTGTAAAAGAGGAGGGGGTGTCGCAATATTAATCAAGGAGTCAATTACTGCTGTAAGGAGGGATGATATCTTCGCAGGTTCCTCTAATGAGGCCATATGGGTAGAACTTAAAAACAAAAAGGGGGCAAGCACTTTGCTGGGAGTGTACTATAGGCCCCCAAACAGTCAGGGGGAGATAGAGGAACAGAGATGTAGGCAAATCTCAGAGAAGTGGAGAAATAATAGGGTAATAATAGTAGGGGATTTCAACTTCCCCAATATTAACTGGGATAGTCAGAGTGTGAAAGGCTTAGAGCGTGCAAAATTCCTAAAGTGCATCCAGGAGAGCTTTTTGAGCCAGCATGTAGAAAGTCCTACAAGAGAGGGGGCGGTACTGGACCTAATTCTAGGGAATGTAGCCAGGGCAAGTGGTAGAAGTGTTAGTAGGAGAGCATTTTGGTGACAGTGACCATAATTCAGTGAGATTTAAGGTAGTCATGGAAAAGGACAAAGATGGACCAGAAATAAATATTCTAAATTGGGGGAAGGCCGATTTTAATATTAAAAGGCAGGATCTGGCCAAAGTGAACTGGGATCAGCTACTTGTAGGAAAATCCACATCAGAGCAGTGGGAATCTTTCAGAAAGGAAATAGAGTACAACGGCAACATGTTCCTGTAAAGGTCAAGGGTGGGACCAACAAGCCCAGGGAACCCTGGATGTCAAGGGATATACGAGAATGGAGTAGGAAAAAAAGGGATGCTTTTTGAAGATAAAAGGACGAAACAATGGAAGCCCTAGAGGAGTATAGAAAGTGCAGGGGGGTACTTAAAAAAGAAATTAGGAGAGCGAAGAGGGGGCATGAAATAACACTGGCGGGCAAAATAAAGGAAAATCCCAAGGTGTTTTATAAGTATATTAAGGGCAAGAGGATAACCAGGGAAAGTGTAGGTGCCATTAGGGACCAAAGTGGCAATCTGTGTGTAGAGCCAGAAGATGTTGGTGGGGTTTTAAATGAATATTTTGCATCTGTGTTCACTATGGAGAAGGACGATGTAGGCATAAAAATCAGACAGGGGGATTGTGATATACTTGAACAAATTAGTATTGAGGGAGGAGGTACTAGCGGTTTTAGCAGGCTTAAAAGTGGATAAATACCCAGGCCCAGACGAGATGTATCCCAGGCTGCTGTGTGAGGCAAGGGAGGAGATTGCAGGGACTCTGACACAAATTTTCAGAACCTCTCTGGCCACAGGGGAGGTCGATAGTGGTGCCAGAGGACTGGAGAACAGCTAACATAGTACCATTATTCAAGAAGGGTAGTAGGGATAAACTAGGGAATTATAGGCCAATGAGCCTAACATCAGTGATAGGGAAATTATTGGAAAAAATTCTGAGGGACAGAATTAGTCTCCACTTGGAGAGGCAAGGATTAATCAAGGATAGTCAGCATAGCTTTGTCAGGGGGAGATCATGTCTGACCAATTTGATTGAATTTTTCGAGGGGGTGACGAGGTGTGTGGATGAGGGTAGTGCAGTTGATGTGGTCTACATGGACTTCAGTAAGGCTTTTGACAAAGTCCCACATGGGAGACTGGTCAAGAAGGTAAGAGCCCATGGGATCCAGGGCAACTTGGCACATTGGATCCAAAATTGGCTTAGTGGCAGGAGGCAGAGGGTGATGGTCGAAGGTTGTTTTTGTGACTGGAAGCCTGTGACCAGTGGTGTACCGCAGGGATCGGTGCTGGGTCCTTTGCTGTTTGTAGTGTACATTAATGATTTAGATATGAATGTAGGAGGTATGATCAGTAAGTTCGCAGATGACACGAAAATTGGTGGGGTGGTAAATAGCGGAGGGAAGCCTCAGGCTACAGGACGATATAGACGGGTTGGTCAGATGGGCAGAACAGTGGCAAATGGAATTTAACCCTGAAAAGTGTGAGGTGATGCATTTTGGGAGGACTAACAAGGCAAGGGAATACACAATGAATGGTAGGACCCTAGGAAGGACAGAGGATCAGAGGGACCTTGGTGTGCATGTACATAGATCCCTGAAGGCAGCAGGACAGGTAGATAAGGTGGTTAAGAAGGCATATGGCATACTTGCCTTCATTAGCCGAGGCATAGAATATAAGAGCAGGGAGGTTATGATGGAGCTGTACAAAACGCTAGTTAGGCCACAGCTGGAATACTGTGTGCAGTTCTGGTCGCCACGCTATAGGAAGGATGTGATTGCATTGGAGAGGGTGCAGAGGAGATTCACCAGGATGTTACCTGGGTTGCAGCGCTTCAGCTATGACGAGAGACTGGGCAGGCTGGGGTTGTTTTCCTTAGAGCAGAGAAGGCTGAGGGGGGACCTGATTGAGGTGTACAAAATTATGAGGGGCATAGATAGAAATGAACTTTTCCCCTTAGTAGAGGGGTCAATAACAAGGGGGCATAGTTTCAACGTAAGGGGCAGGAGGTTTAGAGGGGATTTGAGGAAAAACTTTTTCACCCAGAGGGTGGTTGGAATCTGGAACTCACTGCCTGAAAGGGTGGTAGAGGCAGGAACCCTCAACATTCAAGAAGCATTTAGATGAGCACTTGAAATGCCATAGCATACAAGGCTACGGACCAAGTGCTGGAAAATGGGAGTAGAATAGACAGGGCTTGATGGCCGGCGCGGACACGATGGGCCGAAGGGCCTCTTTCTGTGCTGTATAACTCTATGACTGAGTGCGTTGGAATAGTCAAGTCTAGAGGTAACAAAGGCATGGATGAGGGTCACAAGCAGAGCAACAGCTGATGCAGATCGGGAGATTGGTGCGTCACACTCTCACTGCCAGAATTCTTTGACTGAGCCTTACAGCAGTCACCACAACAGAGTTGTAACTCCTCCTATTGCTTTAGCTTATTTGTTTGGTCCTGTACATGCGGTGTTCCCACTGCTAATGCACTTGGCTGCTTTGTTGAGAATGAAAACCTGACTGCCATGTGCATCCTTTTTATTTGTGTGGTGGGTGCGAATGTGCTCAATGTGATGTATCACTGTGCTTTATCCTCGTGCTTTGTGGCCCGCGTCACTTGTAAGTGACCACCGAAAGGTACGGTCTTCTCATGGACTTCCTGGGAATCTGACTGGCTGCTATCGGCCTATATTAGCGCATCAATAAAGTCCTGAATCTGTGCCAGGAATCTCCTATGCTGCACTTGTTGTACGGGAGCTGCACGCTTTCAGGATCATCATCCCTCACTTGTGCAGATGGAATGTGTTAGAATGTTTTGAGAAGATTTGAAAAGTCAATCTATCCCAGCATTCCTTTCTTTTAGCATTTTTGTTGGTCGAGAAATGTGAGAGAAAGGGAAATCTTAATCTTGTCTCTATATAGGAACAAGAGACAGTTTGGAAACACAAGAGCAGAGAATGAAAACATCCAGGTCTGGGGAACGGGATAAACATTTGGCCTAAGCACTTATTGTATTGTAAAAACATAGCTTGTAGCACAAAGGCAAAGGCTGAAAAGATTAGAAGCTGGGCAAACACCTAAAAATGCGGGCTCAGCTATCCGTACAAACTACGTATTCACACCTACGTATTATGTAAGCACAGGCCCAGGTTGTATTACAGCATAATAGAACCAGGTCCCTTTTCAGGCAGAGCGTCCTCAGGAGGGTCAGGCACCACACACCCGCGCGGAGGGCGGGAGCTGGTCATTCTCAGGACATCGGAGAGCGTTCGAGGTAGTCGCAGCCTGGGAACCAGGTTGTATTGTATCGCACGTCATTTAATATAAATGGAAGACCAAATCAATCCGTGTAATAAAGCTTGTTATTATTAAAAAAAACACTCCTGCGTGAATCATAAGTGGAGTTATTGTCGACGGACTAACAACCCTTTGTTGCGACGGTAACCACTAAGAAATCCGCCAACGGAACGGGACTGGTGCCAAACTTGAGAACCAACATAGCAATTCTCCTGCTACGCAGGTAGCTGCTGGGAGCCACAGGTCCTTGCAATAGGCCACTGATCTGTGCAAGGCTGTTGCACTTCCATGAGGTCTCGGATTCCCTCCCTCATGATTATCTAGATTTTTTTCTCCTGGTGCATTGAAATGGCTTGGATTTTAGTCCCCAGTGCTTTGACAGCAGCGTGGGAACATTGACGAGAGATGTTCTTACTGTGCTTCCTGTCTTGAGTGGCTGAGGTCTCCACAGTGGATGCCAAATGCTCAATGGCAGAATGCAGTGCAGACAAGACATCCCTCAGGTGTAATATGGCAGAACACCTCTGGGTGGCAGGCAACCTTCCAGTTTGTATTGCAAAGGCAAGTGACTGGCGTTCCGACACCACCCTCTGTTTGAAAACTGAGCCGACGATGCCCGAATCCCACAGTGGCGCAGCAGGCTCAGCAACATGCTGGATCTCGCCCAGCACCAACCAGCCCTTGCTTGACTCCCAACACTTCCCTTTCCTTGCTCATGCTCCTTGCCTCAACTTGTTTTCGCCCTTTGGACTAAGATTCTCCGGAATGCATCTTTCAGGCGGATGCCGGGTTCAAGTGGTGAGGTGAGCACAAGGTCCGCACCTTGTTGTGAGGTCTAAGTGCAAGGCACTGGCATCACCGCCACTGGAATCTGTCGCTTCTGTGAAAGAAGATGCCATATTATGAGTCTAAAGGTGTGTTATCTATATTGCTGCAGTATGGTCAGTATATACCAGCTGAATGGAGCATTTCTTGACCATATTAAACATAATAGTACAAACCTGGAGCCTGGCCACATCCTTTGGCTTTGCTGCCCCCCATGCCCTCTAAGATCACCTTGTCTGCAAATGCTTCCTCGAATCACTGACCTGTCTATGGCCACAGGATATGAGAATAGATTGGCAACCAACATAAAAGGTAATCCAAAAGTCTTCTATAGGCTTATAAATAGTAAATGGGTAGTAAGAGGAGGGGTGGGGCCACTTAGGGACCAAAAAGGAGACCTATGCATGGAGGCAGAGGGCATAGCTGAGGTACTAAATGAATACTTTGCATCTGTCTTTACCAAGGGAGAGGGTGCTGCCACAGACCTAGTGAAGGAGGAGGTAGTGGAGACACTTGATAGGATTAAAAATTGATAAAGGAGGTATTAGAAAGGCTGGCTGTACTTAAAGTAGATAAATCACCAGGAGCAGATGGGATGCATCCTAGGATGCTGAGGGAATTGAGGGAGGGAATCTCGGAAGTACTGGCCATAATATTCCAATCCTCCTTAGATGCAAGGGTGGTGCCAGAGGACTGGAGAATTGAAAATGTTACACCCTTGTTCAAAAAAGGGTGTAAAGATAAACCCAGCAACTACAGGCCAGTCAGTTTGACCTTGGTAGTGGGGAAGCTTTTAGAAATAGTAATCAGGGATAAAATTAATAGTCACTTGGACAAGTGTGGATTAATTAAGGAAACCAGCACGGATTTGTTAAAGGCAAATCGTGTTTAACTAACTTGATTGAGTTCTTTGAGGTAACAGAGGGTTGATGAGGGCAATGCGGTTGATGTGGTGTACATGGATTTCCAAAAGGCTGTTCGACAAAGAGCCACATAATAGGCTTGCCAGCAAAGTTGAAGCCCATGGAATAAAAGGGACAGTGGCAGCATAGATACGGAATTAGCTAAGTGACAGGAAACAGAGAGTAGTGGTGAACGGTTGTTTTTTGGACTGGAGGAAGGTATACAGTGGTGTTCCCCAGGGGTCGGTTCTAGGACCACTGCTTTTCTTGATATATATTAATGATTTGGACTTGGGTGTACAGGGCATAATTTTCAAAATCTGCAGATGAGACAAAACTTGGAAGTATAGTGAACAGTGAGGAAGATAGTGATAGACTTCAAGAGGACAAAGACAGGCTGGTGGAATGGGCGGACACGTGGCAGATGAAATTTAACACAGAAAAGTGTGAAGTGATACATTTTGGTAGAAAGAACAAGGAGAGGCAATATAAACTAAATGGTACAATCCTAAAGGGGGTGCATGAACAGAGACCTGGGGTATGTGTGCACAAATCATTGAAGGTGGCAGGGCAGGTTGAGAAAGTAGTTAAAAAGGCTTACAGGATCCTGGGCTTCATGAATAGAGGTATAGAGTACAAAAGTGTGGAAATTATGATGAACCTTTATAAAACACTGGTTCGGCCCCAACTGGAGTATTGTGTCCAATTCTGGGCACCACACTTTAGGAAGGAAGTGAAGGCCTTAGAGAGGGTGCAGAAAAGATTTACAAGAATGATTCCAGGAATGAAGGACTTCAGTTATGTTCATAGACTGGAGAAGTGGGGGTTGTTCTCCTTGGAGCAGAGGAGATTTGATAGAGGCATTCAAAATCATGAGGGGTCTGGACAGAGTAGATAGAGAGAAACTGTTCCCATTGGCAGAAGGGTCGAGAACCAGAGGACACAGATTTAAGGTGATTGGCAGAAGAACCAAAGGCGACGTAAGAAAAAACTTTTTTACGCAGCGAGTGGTTAGGATCTGGAATGCACTGCCTGAAAGGGTGGAGGAGGCAGATTCAATCACGGCTTTCAAAAGGGAGTTGGATAAGTAACTGAAGGAAAGAAATTTGCAGGGCTACGGGGAAAAGGCGGGTGAGTGGGATTAACATAGAAACATATAGAAACATAGAAACATAGAATCTAGGAGCAGGAGTAGGCCATTCGGCCCGTCGAGCCTGCTCCGCCATTCAATACGATCATGGCTGATCATCCAAATCCAGTACCCTGTCCCTGCTTTAATCCCCACAGTACACATATCCCACCCTACCCCCGTAACCCCACGTATTTAATTCCCCCTAACATATCCCATCCTATCCCCATAACCCCACATATTTAATCCCCCCTAACACTAAGGGTCAATTTATCATAGCCAAATCAACCTAACCCACACATTTTTGGACTGTGGGAGGAAACCGGAGCACCCGGAGGAAACCCACGCAGACACGGGGAGAATGTGCAAACTCCACACAGACAGTCACCCGAGGTCAGATTCGAACCCGGGTCTCTGGCGCTGTGAGGCACCAGTGCTAACCACTATGCCACCGTGTTGCATAGCTGATTAGCTGAAGTGCTCTTGCAGAGAGCTGGCACAGACTCAACGGGCTGAATGGCCTCCTTCCGTGCTGTAACCATTCTATGATTCTACAGGATAAAGCCGCATTCTCCCGCAAAGAGACAATCAGTGCGCATTGACCGAGCATGCATGATGAGTAAACTCACTGCATCGTCTCCGGGACATCATAGATGATACAGTACATTACCTAGCCAGCATCTGTTTGAGGATGTTAGTTACTACCTCATTGACTATCATTAGCTGTGGTAATGCATTCAGATATTTAAATATATCTCTTTTACACCTGCTACTTCCCATCATGTCCATATATGTGCTGGTCAGGTAATTCACATTAACCTTCAGTGTTTACCGTGATGGTCAGCCAGTTTCGTGCACACTTCCTGTCATGTCTGGTGGGTCTGCTACAACACTATCATCCCTGGCATACTCTCTGGCTCCTGGCAGGGTGCTCACTTTTGAAGAGGGCATTTCACTGCTCCCTCGCACTGTCCAGTGTCTCTTCCTTCCTTCCTCCCTCCCCTGGCCCATTTCCACACAACATGGCACATTCCACAGCGGGACTGATGGAAGATGGTGCTTTAAATCCGTTCCCACCTCCTGTAAACATCAAGTTTAACTGAACAAGTGGCTCCACGGCATTACTCCGGCTGTCTTTTGTTGAATGGTTCATCAGTCGTGCGCGCAAACAAATCTGATCTTGTAGAAATCGCACTCTTCAAGACAGTGCGATCGTGCAAGTGCATTACAAGGTCAGGGAATAAAGACCATTCAGTTAACCAGTTCATTGAATAAAGAGCAATTCCACCCTACAGCGATATCGTTTAATCCAGAAAACAGCAGCAGGATTGCAATCCCAATTTAAAACATTATGGGGTCAGAAAAAAGCAAAAGATTTGGCGTGTAAATCATTAAAAGGTGCAGTCATAAAAGATCTTCGAGCAGGGGAGGGGATAAACGACTGTGGATTCCACTCTTGCACCTTGACTATCAGCGGATAAACCCTCAACACATTTAGATGAAATTTCTTGGTCCATTATTAATAGAAACGCTAATTCATTTAAAATTTACCCAGACCTATCCAAGACCTTTGGTGGAAGGTGAGCAGGTGTGGACATTGAGCGAGGAGAGGATTCGGCTCGGCTGTGCTGCCCTCTACGGTAAAATAGCCCCCCCCCCCCCCCGGCACCCAGCGTCTCTGCTCACACATGAGGAATGGGCACCTGACAATGCCCGAGGAACTGGACCCTGCCAGGAGTCTGGGCCAGAAGGAGAGGAGTGGAGAAAAGGGACAGAAACTTCGCCCAAAAGACTTGGGGGGAGAAATTCAATATCGCCCCATTTGGGTCGCAATTATCGGCCGGGCGTAAAGATTAGCGCCTGGCGCTAATCATCGCCACCGACTGCAAACTTGACTTTTATCGCCCCTGGAGGTGATTGGAGCGCTAAATCAGGCGCTTCACACCTGTCTTAAGGCGCAAAGGCCGAGGAGCGAGGCGCTACCTCAGAGCGCTGGCAAAGCTCATGTGATGTCAGTCAGCAATGGAACACACACACAATGGCATGGGCCAGTTCTTAAAGGGGAGGGTTGATCTTGCTTCCCATCCACATCCTGCTCATTGCAGCCTTGAATCTTGGCCTGGAGAGACCTGTACATCAAATCTGCTGGAAAGAACAATGGAGAGTACCAGAGAAAGAGCTCAGAGTGCAGCCCCCACAGTCTCTTCTAAATCGATACAAGGAATGGCAAATCAAAATGAACCTGCAAAGTGCTGCTCAGTACCCAAAACTCCTTCACACAGCGTTGAATCTCTCCAGAAGTCTCTCTCCCTCTCTCTCAGAATGCGTGGTTCAAAAATGGCACCAACAATAAAAGGCAGGAAGCGGTCGCCTTTAAATAGCGCTCCCCCAGTCCCTTCATGACTGCAAAACGCTCCAGTCAACCTGTCGTTGCTAGCGTCAGGCGGTAAGGCAGGGGGCGCCACTCAATATCCACTCCGGGGCGATACCGGGGCGTTGCGCACTCGACTGACGTCACGATCTGCCGGCGCAGGAGATCGTGGCGGTAGTGTCTAGCGCCGCCGCAAAATGTCTAGTTAATTTCGCGAGCGGCGCAAACATCGCCGCGCCTGGGCGCTAGATGATTTGCGCCCCATTAGCGCCCTCTTAAGGCGCTAACGGGTGGCGCAACCAACTGAATTTTTCCCCCAAGGTGTTAAAGTTCCAGCCATACATTATAAAAATGATGAAGTGTTAAGTACTGGATCGAGGAGGTTGGGTCTCACTGGTCACTTTATGTTGCGACATGGCAAATTGGTTCCGTTGGGTATTTGCAGTTAAGTGGTAAACATTCTAGAAGAATGCGGTTATGGGAAACTGGTTGGCACAGCAGGTTAGACACTGACCTTTCACCTCTGGGACCTGGGATCAGGTTCAACCCAGAGTGATGCAATGAACCTTTCCTCTGTCTGGAAAGGTGAAATGAGTTTGAGCAATCTCAGTCCAGTTCTTGGGATCTTTCTGACCCACCCTAAATTCACCACCAATTATCAACGTCACTCAGATATGCGGATGGTTGGAGTGGGAAATGGAATAAAATGTAAGTCGGGTCGAGAGAGCTTTACTCTGTATCTGACAGCACCTGACCTGAGAGTGCTTGATGCTGGCACCAGCTGCCTAAAAGTATCCATTGCTCAGCACCAACAAACCTGGGACCTTGCTGTGCGCAAATTGGCTGCCGCGTTTCCCACCTCACAACACTTTAATTTTTTTTAAAGTACTTCATTGGCTGTGAAGCGCTTTGAGACGTCCGGTGGTCGTGAAAGGCGCTATATAAACGCAAGTCGTCTTCTTCTTCTTGATGAGTAAACATAAAAATGGGCTTACATTTTCACTAAAAGTACTAAACAGAGGAAATCTTGACCAATACATTTACACTGTCACCACACGCAGTGACCAGAGGAATGCTTAGTCTGAGCTCATCATGTCCGCATTTCCCACTTTGGTTGGAAAATCTTTGCTGATCTCAGCGGCTACCTCTAAGCTTAAGTTTGAGATTCAGACTCCCTTACACCTGTCCCAGAAGGCGTTTCAAGATTCCCCACAGTCAGTCTTCTCTTAAACAGGCCCGTATTGACAGGAATTGATTCAAATGTACAATAGAAGGTGACATCAATCTTGTCATTCATGTGGAAATGACTTATGAAATAACACTGGGTGGCCTGCAGGTGGCGCTGTCCAGGGAGAGTATAAATACTCGGGCATGGGCCCAGCTTGCTCAGGACATTCTTTAACAGGAACTAGTGAAGGACACAACTAATCTCCATGTTGTAAAACAGTTGATTAAAGCTTTGTTTAACGCTTAGACCAAGTGCCTAGTAGTTTTCTTACGTCAGAAGGTCCGTTGCAGTCAGCCTCAAGCCCCGCATTGAAATAATGTGCCATGTTGCCACCCCAAAGAGTCGCAGATCAATTTTTCTTTGGCAAAATTAACTCCACCTCACCAGGCTGACACGAACTACCGCACCCTCCGTGTTAACCCTATACTGTGCTGGAACACCACCCTCTGGGAGCAGATTATACCAAAATAGCCCCTGGTAGAGCATGATCCCTTATTATCCCTTCCCCCCAGTCCCGGCAGAGGTAAAGGGGAGACCATTACTCTGACACTGCACAGCACGGAGGTTCCAACCTGCTGCAGCTCCCTGGAAACAGCAAGTGGATTTTTTTCCTCTTATTTGAGAAGCCTCATTGGAAGGCCAAGGCCCACAGAGCAGGCTTCCATTTTAAACAGAAGCCCAAACATCCGTGTACAGGTGAAAGCAAAACGTTCAGTGGTCAACAAGTTAGTGATATAGGGACGCCGAAAAGTGTATGCCCAGAAAAGACTGCAGTCCATCTAGCTAATCCCAAAATTAATACCTCTAAACGCCACTCCACCAAATATCTATCCAATTCTCCCTTAACATTTTCTACGCCATCTGCCCCCACTGGCTCTCTGGGCAGCCTGTTGCACACAATCACACCTCCAAAACAGTCTGTAGACCTTCCCTTTTCTATGCTTGAACCAGTATCCCCTGGTTCTAGAATCTGTAGCAAGTTATCAAGCTCAATTTACCTATTCCCTTAAGAATCTTCCCTGATAGTTAACTTAATATTTAATATACTATAATATACCCCGATATGATATAAGATCATTCTCCAGCCCTCCAATCTCTAGTACATCAACACTCCCTTTGCCCCACCATTGGCAGTCGAGCCATCAGCCGTCTAGACCCGATGCGCTGGAATTCCCTCCCGATATCTCTTCGCCTCTCCATTTGCCTCTCCTCTTTAAGAACTCCCTTAAGCCCCACCTCTTTCATCAAGATTTTAGTCACCCCTCCTAGCATCTCAATCTTTGGTACGGTGTCAATTTTTGTCTGATTACGTTTCTGTGAAGCACCTTGGAGCGTTTTTCTACGTTAAAGGTGCAATATAAATAGAAGCAGTTGATTCACTGATATAATAACCTCTGTAATCTCACTTGTAACTGTGGTCAGTGTTTCCTGTAAGCTGCACTTTGTTCTGCACAGCCTGTTTCTTTTAGTGCGCGGTCCCTTTAAATTTCCACGCATGCACGGTATTTACAATGGAGAAGCCGGTGCGCGGGTCTTTCCCGTTACTGCGTGGTCGTGCTTAGAGGGAGCATTGACTGTGGTGCTCACTAGTTCCTAGTTTCCACAGAAATGGAAGAATAATTATCAAATGGCCAGAATCCTGGATCTGGTATGGGCTTAGAAGAAGGAATAGCAAATGATCCATGCTACAGAATAATGCCGCTCAGTAAAATTAAACTCCAAAGAAAAACCGGGAGGGAAGCAATATTCAAGATACAAACCTATATACACAATCAAAACACTCGCATGAAACGGACTCTCAATTCTATCTGTGGGACGGGACCCTGATTTATGCAGGGTAGTGACTCCATAGATTTATTAAAGCAAAATTCTTACTGAGAGTGTTTCCTGAAACTTCTCTGCACCCAAAGTGAAATCAGTCATGTTTCGCACTGCAGAGATTACATTCTGCATCATTTCATCATTTCCCTGCGCTATAGAGGTAGTTTTAAGTGTGCACAAGTTTATGGGACAATAGCAGCCCCAACCCCATATGAACCGCGCATCAGGGTCCGCTGTACTTAATCTTTTTAGAAAGCTCGAGCGCTCCCAGTACCCTGGTGCGTATATGCGCTGCCTGTTATGGTACTGAATTATAGAGATCATGATTCAAACCCCAGTCTGTGCTGTTAGATGATCTAGTGTGGGTGCTATATTGATTGCCATGCCTCTGGTATACGGAGGACTTAAACAAACCTATTCAGCATCCTGAGCACCAAGTGGCTCCTGTTAATTACAGGGCAAATAACATATCTGCTGCATACTTGTGTATTTGTTATCAAAAGGCCATGTTCATCAACGCGTGCTTCTAACAGCCATGCCTGGTCACTCAGCTTCATCTGTAATACAGACCAGGCCAGGTATGTAACTGCTGCCGCTCCTCGTGTAACTGTGGGCCACTCACTGACACGACTCCTCGTGTAACCGTGAGCCACTCACTGACACGACTCCTCGTGTAACTGTGGGCCACTCACTGACACGACTCCTCGTGTAACCGTGGGCCACTCACTGACACGACTCCTCGTGTAACCGTGGGCCACTCACTGACACGACTCCTCGTGTAACCGTGGGCCACTCACTGACACGACTCCTCGTGTAACCGTGGGCCACTCACTGACACGACTCCTCGTGTAACCGTGGGCCACTCACCGACACGACTCCTCGTGTAACCGTGGGCCACTCACTGACACGACTCCTCGTGTAACCGTGAGCCACTCACTGACACGACTCCTCGTGTAACTGTGAGCCACTCACTGACACGACTCCTCGTGTAACCGTGAGCCACTCACTGACACGACTTTGTCTAACTGTGAGCCACTCGCTGACACGATGCTTTGCTGGGAATAATGACGCACATTTTTTGTAACCTTGCGCTCAACTGTACAAACACATGTTACAGATTGTGCACCAGTTATTAATGAGAGATATAGAAGCTTTGTTAGTTAACCAGCCTCATCAGCAACTAGTGCAGAATTGTGTAAGCTGGTTCAATAGGCAGTGCACAGTTATATAACTGGCCACTGCAAACAATGAACTTACATAACCGATCTTAATGAGCAGTCACTAGTTATGTGACTGATCTCTGTAACCAGTACATCGTTATATACCCGGTCTCAATAGCCTCATTACCGCAGTTACATAACCATTCCCCATCAGGGAAATGTTTGAGATAGGTTCTAGATTGAACTCACGAGTTTCCCTAACCAGCAACAACCAGTAGGTATTATAATCAAATAAATAATAGCAGAAAGAGTCAGCTCCGAAAGAGCTTCAGTTACACCAGTTAACTGCATGAGTAAGTCCAGGAGGAATCTCAGGAATACGTTAAAAAGGAGGGTTTAAACACGGTGAGCGTTGCTGAGTTTGGTGTTACTGCTGAGTTTACTGGTGCAGTTAGACACTAGTTCAACCCTGCGAAGCCCAAAGATCAGAAAGGCTGGGACAGGTGCTGCAAGTGTGCAAGACTAAAGATCACAGGAGGTGTGAGGGAACGGTTCAGTTTTACATAGAACGAAAATAGATCCCTTCGCACCAGAAGGAAGAGCAGCCGCAGGCAGGCCTTTCGGAGTTGGAGCTGCCCGGGATTTCCCGATACGAGTCTCCCCTGCTAGCAGAGGGAATTCGGAAACAGAACCCAGTCCGGTATCAATCAGAAGTTGGGCTGCAATTCATCGCAGTACGGGCAAAATCTACTTGCACGATTTCAGGATTCTACAGAAAGTTACATCCTTGGACGATCGGGGGATCTGCCTCTCAGTATGACACAACCACACATAACGAGAATCGCTATCCCCCAATGGGAGCCCGCTATCCTCGTGCACTAACCTCTGCCATACCCTAAAATGGTGGCGCACTCCGTCTAGCATCACCTTTGCTGAGCCCCTCAATGAAAGGTCCCATGAGGACCCTTGCTGGACCGACCACTGTGTCATGACCACCTCCCCTCCATGCTACCGAAAGAACATGTAAAATGTGTTACCTGCTTTATCGTGTACTATAGAAAAAAGAAGCCGCTTTGAAACGTGTGAATGTTGAGAGATGTTGCTGAGTTCACCAATAAACCCTGTTGTATTTTTACCTGGAAATGAGGAGAACACAGTTAGCATGGAGACGGAGACAGTCACAGTACACTGGAAATATGTCCTGAGACTAGGGAGGTGGCCAGCTCACTGATGTCCCCGTTTCCAACTCGCTCGTAGGATGTGACAGAGTGTCGGCTCTCCCCTGAAGGTCGTTGGCCTTTATTAAATGGCATCTCTCTCCCTCCCTCTACTACCCTCCCTCCCTCCCTCGCCGGCTGAGGATCCAATCTCAGCCAGCGCCGCAGTGGGGTTGCTACACTTTGCTTCAGCTTCTCCAAGCCGGTGGGCGTCGGAAAGGAAGGGCAGCCACCAGCTAACACGATCCGGTATTTACAGCACTACCGGAAGCATGTACACCGGGGGAGGGTGGGGTGGGGTGGGGTGGGGGGGGGGGGGGGGGGGGGATCAGGCTCGATTGTGATGGCCCCCACAATCAAATATCCTGCCAACACTGGCTGCCCAGGTTTAAGGATGAAAAAAATGATTCATCCTTATTGAAGACGTTGTATGGGAGGGACATTGCTAAGCATGAAACTGTGCCCCAGCAATCAGGCACTCCTTCATGAAAGGAGATGCAAAGATTACAAATCAGAGGTATAAATGGGTGGGGGGGGGGGGGGGGGGGGGGCAGGGGAAAGAGTTCATTCCAATGTATTTGGATAGTAGATATGTTGTACAATGAGTTTACAGGCCAGATACTGACACTGGGGGGACAGGGCAGATACTGAAACTGGCGGGACAGGGCAGGGCAGATACTGACACTGGGGGGACAGGGCAGGGCAGTGTAATGGTGAGAGAGGGACGCGATGTGAGCCATATACTTTTGAAAGCTCTCTATCCACGACAGGGGTACAGCTTTAAGAAGTTGTATAAAATGTCAGAATGACCAAGGCAAGGTGGTATAGCTTTAAGAAATTGTTGACCTTAATTGCCTTTAATCAGGAACGACCCCAAGCCTTGAAGGATAAAAAGCAGGGAAATAGTTCAGTTGAGAGAGGAAGGAACTGAGTGAGAAGGTGTAGGCTAGCTAGTATTCCCTGTTACTGTTTTAATTATTGCTGCACTTAAAGACAGAACTGCCGTGGATGAATAAACCTCACTTGTTTTAAGCATTAGTCTGTGTGTCGAATTGACCACTGGGACCTGGGCCTGCTTCAACTTGTTCTGACATTGGCAGGGGACAGTGCAGGGGAGGGACACTGCCTTAATCCAGATATGTGACAATGAATGGCTGGACTACCTTATTTCACATAATACAAGAAGTAACACTGATCTCCTCATAAACTGCCAGTGTCTGGTAAATAGACACACATTATTAATCTTGAATGCATAACCCTAGATTCTTCTGCTCTCGAATCTCCCTGCCACCCGGTTTGAACACAATGTAAATGACTCTTGGGCATAGTGATTTATAAATGAATTTATAATGGGGTCCATCACCGTTGTGGGGTTAGGAAGGATTTTGAGATGGGGCAGTGTGTGCCAGGGAACTGACTTGGGCCCTTGCATGACCCCGATTTTGGAATTTAATGAAGCTCCCCCACTCCCTCCTGACTTTGTGACTTAATTACTTGTACATCCCTAAATGAAAGATACACGAGCCCCCATCCCCTCCCCGCAGAAAATCCACTTCGCACTGGTGACAGAACCCATCCCCCAACCATACGATGACCATTTGATTAGAAGGAACATGGGGAGGTTTGTAGAGTTGGATCGATTGCGGCACTACTTTCTGTAGCTAGTACAATGGTTTTCATGTATTTGATGGTAACTTGAGCTCTTATAATGTGTTTGATTTGTTCAAGTATTGTAAACCCAGCTGACCTTGTCCCACAGAGGGAATGACTCGCCCCTACCGTGTGATCTACCCCAATACTCTTTTGCCTCATTTACGTTTCCAAACAGACATAAAATGTTACAGTATAGAAAATGGTAATTTGGCCATTCAAGTCTTCTCCCATTTCTTCCCATGAGCCACGCAGTCTAATCCCACTTCAAAAGTACTTCATTGGCTGTGAAGCGCTTTGGGACATCCTGAAGTTGTGAAAGATGATATATAAATGTTCTTTCTTTAAGTCACTGTATATAGGTCATTGTATACAAGTCACTGTATACAGATCATTGTATACATTGTCCCTATTTACTGGTCATTAGATCTCATATACTGTCACTATGTATAAATGTATGTCACTGTATATAGGTATTGAGACAGAACTCGCTTTGTGTATAAATATAAACTGATACATTGCGCTCTGTTTAAATGTAAACCTAAGGCTGAGGTAGGTCTAAGATGGTCACCCAGCTCCAATGTATCCAACTGCTGGGAAATGGCTTTCATTTTCAATTTCTATCCAGCGTTACTGTGTTAATTAAGCTGGGAAGATTCCATTTGATGTGAACAGCTGTGGTTCATTCAACCTGGAGATGGGACTGTCAGTCAAAGAAAATAGCAAGCATTCATAATGCATTCTAGGCAGCTTACAGGCCAATGGGATATTTAAACCTCTAGCCTGGGAGACAGAGAAAGACTGAACCATGAAACGTATGGGTATCGGGTAGTCCTGAGTGAAACAGAACTGAAGTTGAGGCAGGAATTGGTGACAGACTGTTGGCAGAGACTCTCAGTACGTTTATTGCTCGTGGAGCAGACGGTTAAAAGACCAGATAGTTTTTGCTGCCACTGTACGTAAGCTTGCACTGTTCTGAACGTGTTTTTTTTTATTCGTTCCTGGGATGTGGGCGTCGCTGGCAAGCCAGCATTTATTGCCCATCCCTAATTGCCCTTGAGAAGGTGGTGGTGAGCCGCCTTCTTGAACCGCTGCAGTCCGTGTGGTGAAGGTACTCCCACAGTGCTGTTAGGGAGGAGTTCCAGGATTTTGACCCAGCGACGATATATTTCCAAGTCAGGATGGTGTGTGATTTGATGGGGAACTTGGAGGTGGTGGTGTTCCCATGCACCTGCTGTCCTTGTCCTTCTAGGTTAATAATGCTGACTTCCAGAGTAGCTTGGAGAGAAAAAGCACAGAGCGCAGTCCAGGATCGGGAAAGTCCTAAAGCTGCAAGCTCTCTACAGGGGCAGAAACCCGCATGGCTGGGGCTTCCGGTGTGGAGGGAATATTAGGTCCGCTTATGGCAAGTGTGGCAAGACCACTGCAAGAGACAACGGCTCGTTAAAGTATTCTAAAGTCACATCAAAATAGTGGCAGCGAGTAGTGAGAGATACCCATCACAACCTGTAACGGGTGTAGGAATGTAGAGGTTATAGCACTGGGCTAGCAGCCTAGAGATTGTAAGTTCAAATCCCACCATTGCAAATTGTGGAATTGAATGGAATTCAATAAATCTGGTCTTTTGTGAGCAGGAACATTAAAAAATAATGAAGATCAAAGCACTTTAAAAACTAATCAGGTCCTTCGGAGACAGGAATCTGTCACCCCTACTCAATGTGGCCTAAACACAACTCTAGTCCCACACTACATGATATGTAAATACAAAAGTGACCCCAACACAGACCCCTGTTCACCACCACCAAACGGAGATTGATTTACCGAATCAGCTTTGCACTTTGTAGATTTTTGCCTTGGGAGGTGGACATGGGGATTGTAGAACCCAGAGGTCGGTGTAGAAAAGTTAGCCATACTATTCAAAGAGAGATACCACATCACTCTAGTCCATCAATCTTCCTCTTACCCCAACCTTTTGCTTCTGCCCTCCAACCCCCATCTTTGTATCCACGTGGCCACATTCCCCTTAATTCCATTTGCCATTACCTTAAGTCTCTTATGTGGTACCTTATCAAATGTTTTTCGAAGATCCATATAAGCCTCATCAACTGCATTTCCTTCAATTAATTTTATATGATTCGTCAAGCACGGCCTGCCTTTTAGAAATCTGTGCTGATTTGACCCTGATTAATTCATGTTTCTCCAAGTGCTCAATAACTGTATTACAAACAACAACTGAAATAAGACCAACAGGCTTACAATTTCCTGGCTTATCCCGGTCTCCATCTTTGAAGAGGGGAGTCACCTTTGCCATCCTCTAAAATAAGTTTCCCACAGAAATTTGCAAAACTGTAGTCAGAGCCTCCGCTATTTCTTTCCCAGCTTTCCCTTAACATCAAAGGAAGAAAATCATCGGGTCCCAGTCTACCTTAAGTTCGAGTAACTTCTGTAGTACCATCTCTCTTTGAATGGTAGCCATGACCAACTGTTCTACACTGACCTCTGGTGGTTCTACAAGCTCTGCGTCCACCTCCCGAGACAAAAATTTACAGTGCAAAGCCGATTCTGTAAATCAATCTCAGTTTGGGAAACTAATGATCACGAGCTCCATAATTCCCATTGGGTCGGAGATGTCCAAACTCCTGGGAGGTAAACGGGCGCAGAAAAAATAAAAATCGCCAACTCTGCGCTCGCTATGCCGATTGGCAGAGTACAAACGGCTAACGTCCTACAGTCTGTGTGCGCTGTTTTTACACAAGAGTTCATTTGTTTAGATGCAATGGGTTTGAAGGTTGTGTAAACATGACTCATACAGGAACTTAGTATGAGCACATTAAGCACTCCGACATGAACTCCAATGATATTTTGACTCTCTGCTCCACAACAGCTGGTTTGCACTGCCGTACGATGGTTTTCTCCTCTCTACCTTGGCAGGTACCGACTCAGTGGGAGTGATTTTAACCTCACTCGCCGGGCGGGAAACCCACAGGATCGGGTGGAGGGCTGGCGTTACACCCCTCCCAATATTACACTGACTTCAATGGAGAGAAACATCAGGCGGGGTGTAAAGCCAGCGTTACACACGATCCAGTCAGTGTCCCGATGGGCAGGTTAGGGTAAAATCACCCCCAGTAAGTCTGATATGACAAAGTTAAAAAACAAAGGAGATACTGCGATGTATAAACATGATGCATTTAAATGCACAGATAGCTATATATCAAGTACCTTACGTCTACGCACACTTCCTGACAACTTTTTTCTCCATTATAAATTCCTATCTCCACCTTTATAATAGAAACTGCAGCATTACCACTGGAGGGAAGCTGTAATTACAGAGCGACAGGATTGCATAGGGAGTTTCCAGTAATCATGGACATAGGAGTTTATAAATGGAATTCGAAAAATAAGGACAGAATGTATGACTTTAAAATGGGGACTGAATTACATCTGTGTGCCCTGGTCCAGTTATCCCTTTCGCTCAACCCTGTTTCATCTGAAAACTACACTTGGTTTTTGACTCCCCATGTGCAACTCCACAGGAGAATAACGAACAGAATACAAAAAGTTCTTGAGACTTCCCATTCGTCACACCCATTTCCTGTTGTCACAATTCAGTGACAATTTGTGACATTGGTAATGGCCACTGTGTGATGGTAACACCTGCTTCTATTACTTTCAAAAGGTAACAACATAACACCTCCTATACAGTCCTCTCCCCACTGGTGGCAGTGTAGTGGGAGTCATCCACGCCTATTGTGGCCTGTTACAACAAACACAGCTAAAAGACATAACATTCCCTCCCACTAACAATGAGCAAGCGGCTCACTCATTTCTTAAAAAAAATTCCAAGTTTCTTCAGCCGCCCGCATACAGCGGCTAAGAGTCAAAGAAAACTGGTACATGGGTGGACAAGATGGTTCCTGGTTGAACTAATGACTGCCAATCCTTCCTTGCATTACAAGAATCTATTGTACTAGCAGCGAACAGATTTCAGGCACCAAAATATTAAACTTGAAGGGAGTTAAAATTGTAATTATTGAGGCCAGGGAGATTTTGAAGTAAGATTATTGCTGGAAGTGTCTGAGCTGTCCAAGAGGCCTACCGTCTGAAAAGCCTGGGGCTGGATTTAGAATCAGCCCAACAAAGGACTCTCAACTGTTGACATGTACTCATTCTAACTTATTCCGATCATGAGGAATGCCATGGAGATTTACTGGTACATTATTAAACACAAATGTCTAACGATTATTTTAAAGTCAGTGATTCCAGCAAGCATTTCTCATGATGTTGATAACATGGTTCAACTTTGCCCTTGCAATGACTGAATCAAGGCCATAAATTAGTCATTTGTTGCCTTATGGTCACTGCAAGCTCACTATCATTCATTCGCAGAACTACATTTGACACTTTTGTTACAAGAAAGTTAAATACCCTTATTTTGTAGAACATCAGAACCGCAAAATTGATGGGTATGCGCAATCTTGCTGTGAATGATTTTGTAAAGCCCATATTCTGTAGCAGTTTAAATAGACGGTATTGCTCAGACAGTCGGCTATATGGCAACTTAATGTAGCAGCAACCTACAGCAACACTGCTTTGCCACGCAGGTGAACAAATAATATGACAAGAGTCCTCACCCGAGATTCACCACAACCAAACCTCCTTTAGGCGTCAAGTCAGTTTGGCTCGGTTGGCAGCACTCGCTACCGAATCGATTACATACTCCGGAAATTTCCATGGGCTTCTCCCGCCCTGCCGCCATAACCTCAGCGGAAGATCAGTGGAAACACCGTCCAAGTGCGTAAACGGAGTATCTGCCAAACTTCCCCCAAAGTTACAGCGGCGGAGCAGGAGAAGCTTGGAGGAAATTCCCGGCAATAATCTAGGCTGACATTTCGGCGCAGTACCGGGGTGGGGGGAGTGCTGCATTGTCGAGCTGAACCGGTCTGCTCGCTCAGGTGGACATTAAAGATCCCACGGCAGTGTCCGAAGAAGAACAGGGAGCACTCCCAATATCCTGGTCAACCGTTCTTTCCTCAACCAATACCACCAAAACAGATTACACCGTTGTTAATCTCATCTGGTATTTGCGTATGCACAAACTGGTTGCTGGGTTCACTTATACAGCAGCAGTCACTGCCCTTTCAAACTCACTGGATCCTGAGGATATGAAAGGTGCAGTATCAATGCAAGATCTTTCTTTCTTGACTTACCGAAACCATCTGTAAATTCAATGAATGGAATTGGTCCACTTTCTCAGCAGCAGGAGGGGATTTTTCTTTTTTTAAACCTGTAGGGTGTCGATAATGTGCAGTCCGCCACACAGCTGCTAAAAGCCAGCTTAAGAATGGCACAAGCAGATGCCAGGGAACAGGTGAAGCCCTGGCTGATCCCTACTCGGGATCACGGAGGCCTCTGTAGCACCTGCACCCACTTTACTGCCCGAGTTCAGCTAACTCAGCACAGACCAGCAATTGAACCTGGGACCTTCCTGGTCTAGAAGGTTCGGTACCATGCCTGGCAGTGCAATCATCCACGGAGCCATGGGCGTTGGGGGAGGTCCTGAAAATAGATCCTTACTTTAAAAAAATAGATTAACAAAGTAATTTCTACAGTGTGTTCCTTACCTGCTAGCTCAAGGCATCAGCAAACTAGGCCTCACCTCTAATTCAACACCCAGGGCATTCATTGTTACCCAACAGCCAATGTATTGAAGGCACCAAGACTGTTTCAAATAATAATTTGTAAAATTCAATCCATTACTGCAGCAATTAGTCAAATATATACAGATACTGCACCTCAAAATACTACCAAATGGCACCATCTCCACCTTGATGTTTCGCAAACTACTGAATTCATTCCTTCAATGTGGCAGGTATTAACTCAATACTCTGGTCCTGCTCCACAGAAGGCAACTGACACAACAAAGTTGGCCATGCCTTATTATTTTAAATGCTAGCTGGTTAAGAAGGATTGGAGTGAGTGAATAGAGCTGGCATGCAGCCCTGGACCACGTCACTAGCAAGAGGATCAACAATAAGTCGAACAAGTTGAAAGATGGTTCGGTCAGAGGACATTAGACTTTTGTGTTCCCGAGTTGGACATCTCCATCCCACACACAACGTCATTCACCTCATTATTGTTGACTATATTGCAAGTCTTCCCCCTTTTTCTCTTGCTTCTCTTTCAAAGGAATAATGTGCCATCGGTTGGACAAGTTGGCTGCACCAGTTAAGTAATGTTGCCACTCATCCAGTTTAGGATTGGACTATTTGGTTTCTGAGTGGCTGTCTCGAAACTCCCAGATGTAAATCAGACACCATAATGTTGCCTATTAAATAAAATTTCAGTGCTTGTGTGTCTCATGACCTGAAGGCATTTATCATCGGCAAAGCCAATCGCAGAACTCAAGCCATCACTCAAGCCAACCCCTGCACCATCCCGATCCCATACCCTGTTGCATTTAACAAAAGGCAGCAACCACACCAATCAGGCCATCAATGTGCATGTAATGGTGGTGATTCGGGGTTGGGGGTGAGAGGGGGGAAGGGGTCTGTAGAAGACAGACATAAATCAGTGGTGCAGTGGGTTACGCGCTGGCCTTTCACCTCTTGTACCGTGGGTTCAAATCCAGCTCAGACTGATGGGTTCTGAAGTCTGGGCAGTCTCAACCCAGTCCCTAAAACGGGACACGATGCAAAGCTCTCCTCGATTTGGCACTAAGGGAGTAGCTCTCTTGGTTTGGGCCACCAGTGGGGAACCTTGGCCATCTATCAAGACATCAGGAAATCACAATGTGCATTGCCCATGATTTTACATCCATGAATTCAGCCCTTGGTTCTAACTCAGAAAGGTAAAGTATGGCTGGGAAAATAGCAGACTGGTGCAGTAAACATACTTTTTGGAGATGGAGGGTGAGGGACATTGTTGGGGTAAGGTGGAAGTAGCTTCACTCTGAAATGGCTGTGCTCCACCTTTTCTGGGAAGATCCAGAGGGAGCTGAAGAAACTTTATATCTTCTAAAAGGGATGGATTTGTTAAGGTAACATCGTGTCTGACGAACTTGATGGAATTTTTTAAGGAGGTAACAAGGAGGATCGATGAGGGTAGTGCGTTTGATGTAGTCTATATGGATTTTAGCAAGGCTTTTGATAAGGTCCCGCAGGGCAGACTGGTCACGAAAGTAAAAGCCTATGGGATCCAAAGCCAAGTGGCAAGTTGGATCCAAAATTGGCTCAGAGGCAGGAAACAAAGGGTAATGGTCAAAGGGTGTTTTTGTGACTGGAAGGCTGTTTGCAGTGGGGTTCCGCAGGGCTCAGTACTGGGTCCTTCACTTTTTCTGGTATATATATATATATATATATATATATATATATATATATATATATATATATATATATATATCAATGATTTGGACTTGAATGTAGGAAGTATGATTAAGAAGTTTGCAGATGATACAAAAATTGGCTGTGTGGTTGATAATGAAGAATAAAGCTGTAGACTGCAGGAAGACATCAATGTACTGGTTAGGTGGGCAGAACAGTGGCAAATGGAATTCAATCCGGAGAAGTGTGAGGTAATGCATTTGGGGAAGGCTAACAAGGCAAGGGAATACACAATAAATGGTAGGACACTGAGAAGTGCAGAGGATCAGAGGGAGCTTGGAGTGCATAGCCACAGATCCCTGAAGGTAGCAGGACAGGTAGATAAGGTGGTTAAGAAGGTATATGGGATACTTGCCTTTATTAGCCAAGGCATAGAATATAAGAGCAGGGAGCTTATGCTTGAACTGTATAAAACACTAGTTAGGCTGCAGCTAGAATACTGCGAGCAGTTCTGGTCACCACGTTACAGGAAGGATGTGATTGCACCAGAGAGAATGCAAAGGAGATTTACGAGGATGTTGCCTGGGCTGGGGAATTTTAGCGATGAGGAAAGATTGGATAGGCTGGGTTTGTTTTCTTTGGAACAGAGGAGGCTGACGGGAGACTTAATTGAGGTGTATAAAATTATGAGGGACCTAGATAGAGTGGATAGAAAGGACCTATTTCCCTTAGCATAAGGGTCAATAACCAGGAGGCATAGATTTAAAGTAATTGATAGGAGGATTACAGGGGAGTTGAGGAGAAATCTTTTCACCCAGAGGGTAGTGGGGGTCTGGAACTCACTGCCTGAAAGGGTGGTAGAGGCAGAAACCCTCATCACATTTAAAAAGTACTTGGATACGCACTTGAAGTGCCGTAACCTCCAAGGATACGGACCAAGTGCTGGAAAGTGGGATTAGGGTGGATAGCTCTTTGTCAGCCAGCACAGACACGATGGGTCAAATGGCCTCCTTCTGTGCTGTAAATATCGATGATTCTATGAACCCTGACCAATCAGAACATTACAAACCATCAGAGTGCTTGCTACCTTTTCTTTCAGCTAAGTGCTGCTATTTTGGGTTCCCCCAAATATAAAAGGCCTTTACCAGTATCATCAGCGCAGTCCCGAGCAGGAGGGAGCTTATTCGAGTCCATCATGATTGAGGCTCCAGTGGGTGAAAGCTCATGGTTAAAGTTTGTAGTCGGCCTTGTAGCCAGAAGCTCCTGGTTTAAATCCACTGGGATTCTGGATCCTGGGAGGTCATAAAGGAACTGTGGTGGTGTCCGTACATTGCTCGGGTCCTGATTGGATAGTTTTGCCACCGGACTCTCCCGATTAAAATCACAAGTGCTTTTTCCAGGCTGGATTTCCCGATCCAGCTCTACACAGGTCCTCAGCTCCTGGAGATCCTCGACAAATGATCTGAAGATGTGAGGAGGGCGGAGGAAGGAGAAGAAAATGAGAATACCATTGACTATCTTCACGGTCAGTTCTGGACTGCTTTAAACTGTAAAATTAGCAAGAGAGCACGCAGTGGGACTCAGGCTCCAGATAAAGGGGTACACGCAGCAGGACTCAGAGACCCTCTAGATCAGGGGAGGGGGGAATACAGCGGAACTCTGAGACCAGTTCAGTATTATCATAATTATCACAGCTTTCCAGCTCACAATTACACCCTTAAAATCAAAAGGCATGAGCAGTTTAGACTGCACATCGACAGTACATAATTTCAATTAGCCGTGGCTCAGTGTGTAGGACTCTCGCCTCTGAGTCAGAAGGTGGCGGGTTCAAGCCCCAATCTAGAGGCTTGAGCACATAATCCATGCTGACACTCTAGTGCAGTACTTAGGGAGCGCTGCACTGTCGGAGGTGCCGTCTTTCAGATGAGACCTTAAACACAGGTCCTATCTGCCCTCTCAGATGCAATAAAAAGATGCCATGGCACTATTCGAAGAAAAGCAGGGGAGTTCTTCTGGTGTCCTGGCCAATATTTATCTCTCAACCAACACCTAAAACAGATGATCTGGTCATTATCACGTTGCTGCACAGAATGGGATTAAAATGGAGTGTACTTAAACAGAGTGTTTTGTTTGGGAATTTGGAAAGAGAGGGAATTTGGAGAAGTAAGGGAAGGAGTTGCTGCTTTTTGCCTACACTACTTGTAGTGCTTTGTGTTGCAGGTAGATATTTAATTTCAGCACCCATAACTTAATCTAGATCAAGTAAGTAGTCAATAAACTACACTGTAAACTAAGTTACCCAATTACAAATTTAATTAAATTTAATTAAATAAAACCAGGTCATATAGGATGGCAGTGCAGGTGGCGTGCAACTGCAGCATGTGGGAGTTTGTGGAGAGCATTGTGATCCCGGACAACCACGTTTGCAATAAGTGCCTGCATCCTGAGGAACTTCAGCTCAGAGTTTTTGAGCTGGAGTCTGAGGTGCAGACATTGCAGGGCATGAGGGATGGGGAGAGTTACCTGGACACTTTGATCCAGGAGGCAGTCACACCCCTTAGGTTAAGTAGTGGTACAGGTCTGGTTAGTGGTCAGGGACAGGAGGGTGTGACTGCAACTCAGGCAGGTAAGGGGACCCCAGGTGCAGTGCTGGAGGAGCCTCAGCCTTTGCCCTTGTCCATCAGGTTTGAGGTTTTTGCTGCCTGTGTGGATGAGGGAAAAGCCTGCAGGATGGATGAGCAAGCTGACCATAGCACCATGGTGCAGGAGGCCATTCAAATGGGGGGAGTGAAAAGGAATGTAGTTGTGGTAGGGACAGTATAGTCAGGGGGATTCTCTGCAGCCGCGACCGAGAGTTCTGAAGGTTGTGTTGCTTGCCCGGTGCCAGGGTTAAAGACATCTCCTCGCGGCTGGAGAAGAACTTGGAGTGGGAGGGGGAGGATCCAGTTGTCGTGATCCACGTAGGAACCAACGACATAGGCAGAACTAGGAATGAGGTTCTGCTGAGGGAGTTTGAGGAGCTAGGATCCAAATTAAAAAGCAGAACCTCAAAAGGTAATAATCTCTGGATTGTTACTTGAGCCACACGCAAATTGGCATAGGGACAAACAGATTAGAGGTTTAAATGCATGACTCAGAGTGGTGTGGGAGGAAGGGGTTTCAGTTCATGGGGCACTGGCACCAGTACTGGGGAAAGAGGGAGCAGTTCCATTTGGACGGGCTCCACTTAAACCAGGCTGGGACCAGTGTCCTGGCGAACTGAATAACTAGGGCAGTAAACAGGGCTTTAAACTAATGAAGGGGGGGGGTGGGAGGATTCAGGAAAGAGTAAATTTAAAAACAGCAAGAGAAATGTCAAGGCTCGAGAGCAGAGTAGAGTTTTAGATAAGGGACAGAGAGAGTAACAAAGGTAATAAGGCATCAGTGACTAAGGTGACATCAGGGAAAAATAGAAATAAGTCAAAGCTAAAGGCACTATATCTGAAAGCGCGAAGCATTCGCAGCAAAATAGATGAATTAATAGTGCAGATAGAAATTAATAGGTTTGATCTAATAGCCATTACGGAGACGTGGTTGCAATGTGGCTAAGGTTGGGAACTAAATATTCAAGGATACATAACTTTTAGAAGAGATAGGCAAAATGGAAAAGGAGGAGGGGTAGCCCTGATAATAAAGGATGGGATAAAGACAGTAGAGAGAAAGGATCTTAGCTCCGAAAATCAAGAAGTAGAATCAGTTTGAGTGGAGCTAAGAATCAGCAAGGGGCAGAAAACATTGGTGGGAGATGTTTATAGGCCCCCAAAAAGTAGTTGTAATGTAGGGCAGAGTATAAATCAGGAAATTAGAGGCACATGTAACAAGGGTGATACAGTAATCAAGGGGGACTTTAATCTACATATAGACTGGGCAAACCAAATTTGCAGTAATAGTGTGGAGGACGAATTCCTGGAATGTATGCAAGATAGTTTTCCAGATCAGTATGTTGAGGAACCAACTAGGGAACAGGCTATTTTAGATGTAGTATTGTGCAATGAGAAAGGGTTCATTAATACCCTTGTAGTAAAGAGGCCTTTAGGGAAGAGTGACCACAATATGATAGAATTTTATATTGAGTTTGAAAGTGATTTAGTTAAATCCAAAACTAGGGTCTTAAATCTAAACAAAGCAAACTACATAGGTATGAGGGGCGAGTTGGCTAAGGTAGATTGGGAAACTACATTAAAAGGTATGACGGTAGACAAGCAATGGCTAGCATTTAAAGAATTAATACATAATTTACAACAAATATACATTCCTATAAGACACAAAAACCCCACAGGAAAAGTGGTCCAACCATGGCTAACAAGAGAAGTTAAAGACAGTATTAGATCAAAGGAAAAGGCTTATAATGAGTCCAAAAAGAGTAGTAAGCCTGAGGATTGGGAGGATTTTAGAATTCAGCAAAGGAGGACCAAGAAATTGATAAAGAAAGGGAAAATAGAATGTGAGAGTAAACTAGTGAGAGACATAAAAACAGACTGTAAAAGCTTCTATAGGTATGTAAAAAGGAAAAGATAAGCAAAAGTAAATGTGGGTCCCTTACAGGCTGAGACAGGAGAAATTATAATGGGGAATAATGAAATGGCAGAGAAATTAAACAAATACTTTGTGCCTGGCTTCACGGAAGACACAAAAAACTTCCCGGAAATAGTGGAGAACCAAGGGTCTAGCAAGAATGAGAAACTGAAAGAAATTAGTATTAGTAAAAAAATAGTACTGGAGAAATTAATGAGACTGAAAGCCGATAAATCTCCATGACCTGATGATCTACATCCGAGGGTTTTGAAAGAGGTGGCTATAGAGATAGTGAATGCATTGGTTGTCATTTTCCAAAATTCCATAGATTCTAGAACGGTTCCCGTGGATTGGAAGGTAACAAATGCAACCCCATTATTTAAGAAAGGAGGGAGAGTAAAAATGGGGAACTACAGACCAGTTAGCCTGACATCAGTAGTAGTAAAAATGCTAGAATCTATTATTAAGGATGTGGTAACAGGGCACTTAGAAAATAATAATAGGATTGGGCATAGTCAACACGGATTTATGAAAGGGAAATCTGTTTGATGAATCTGTTAGAGTTTTTTGAGGTTGTAACTAGCAGAATAGATAAGGGGGAACCAGTGGATGTGGTGTATTTGGATTTTCAGAAGGCATTCGATAAGGTGCTACACAAGAGGTTATTAAACAAAATTAGGGCTCGTGGGATTGGGGGTAATATACTAGCATGGATTGAGGATTGGTTAACGGACAGAAAACAGAGTAGGAATAAACGGGTCATTTTCGGGTTGGCAGGCTGTAACTAGTGGGGTACCGCAAGGATCAGTGCTTGGGCCTCAGCTATTCACAATCTACATCAATGATTTGGATAAGGGGACCAAATGGAATATATCTAAATTTGCTGATGATACAAAGCTGGGTGGTAATGTAAGTTGTGAGGAGGATGCAAAGAGGCTTCAAAGGGATATAGACAAGCTAAGTGAGTGGGCAAGAACATGACAAATGGAATATAATGTGGAAAAATGTGAAGTTATCCACTTTGGTAGGAAAAATAGAAAAGCAGAGTATTTTTGAAATGGTGAGAGATTGGGAAATGTTGGTGTTCAGAGGGACCTGGGTGTCCTTGTACACAAATCACAAAGTTAACATGCAGGTACAGCAAGCAATTAGGAAAGCAAATGGTATGTTGGCCTTTATTACAAGAGGATTTGAGTATATAAGAGTAAAGACTTCTTACTGCAATTATATAGGTCCCTGGTGAGACCACACCTGGAGTATTGTGTACAGTTTTGGTCTCCTTACGTAAGGAAGGATATACTTGCCATAGAGGGAGTGCAACGAAGGTTCACCTGGGATGGGGGGATTGTCCTATGAGGAGAGATTGAGTAGACTAGGCCTATATTCTCTAGAGTTTAGAAGAATGAGAGGTGCTCATTGAAACATACAAAATTCTTAGAGCTTGACAGGTTGCTTCTTGGGACACTGGCACCAGTACTGGGGCAGGAGAGAGCTGTTCCGTTGGGACGGACTTCACTTGGCCAGTGCTGGGACTAGTGTCCTGGCGAATCGAATAACTAGGGCTGTGGAGAGGGCTTTAAACTAATTAGTGGGGGGGAGGTTTCAAGAGAGCAAAAAATAAAAATGACAACAGAGAGGGTCATAGACATAGGTAGCAGTAGGGGAATCACAAATCAGAGCGTGGCAGGAAGGGACAGAGTGTGTGGAGTAAAAGGTAAACTGGTAAAAAGTGAAAAAGCAGGAACTAAGTGCCACAAAGCATATTTGAAAGTTCTCTATCTGAATGCACGTAGCATTCGTAACAAAATAGATGAGTTAATGGCACAAATAACTACATATGGTTATGATATTGTGGCCATTACAGAAACATGGCTGCAGGGTGACAATGCCTGGGAATTAAACATACCAGGTTATTTAACGATCAGGAAGGACAGGCAGGAAGGAAGGGGAGGTGGGGTGGCTATGTTAATAAAGGAAGGAATCACTGTAATACAGAGTAATGATATTGGGTCAAAAAATCATGATAATGAAACAGTTTGGGTGGAGATAAGGAATAATAA
Organism: Squalus acanthias; assembly: GCA_030390025.1. NCBI lineage: Eukaryota > Metazoa > Chordata > Chondrichthyes > Squaliformes > Squalidae > Squalus > Squalus acanthias. The sequence goes on along the minus strand of CM059448.1, from coordinate 36,826,787 downwards.
GGGGAAAAAAACATTAGTGGGCGTAGTCTATAGGCCTCCGAACAGTTGCAACTCTATTGGACGGAGTATCAATCAGGAAATAGTTGAGGCATGTAATAAGGGAACATCTATAATTATGGGGGATTTTAACTATCATATTAATTGGACAAATCAAATGGGGCAGGGCTGCCTTGAGGATGAGTTCATTGAGTGTATTAGGGATGGGTTTCTTGAGCAGTATGTAACTGAACCGACCAGGGGGCAAGCAACCTTAGATCTGGTCCTGTGTAACGAGACAGGATTAATTAAAAATGTCCTAGTAAAGGATCCCCTTGGAATGAGTGACCATAACATGGTTGAATTCCATATTCAATTGGAGGGTGAGAAGGTTGGATCTCAAACAAGCGTGCTAAGCTTGAATAAAGGAGACTATGAAGGTATGCGAGCGGAATTGAGTAGAGTGGATTGGGAAAATAGATTAAAGGGTAAGACGACACATGATCAGTGGTGTACATTCAAGGAGTTATTTTACAACTTCCAAAAAAAATATATTCCACTGAAAAGAAAAGGGTGTAAAAGAAAGGACAGTCATCCGTGGCTAAGTAAAGAAATTAAGGATAGTATTCGACTAAAAACAAGGGCATATAAGGTAGCGAAATCTAGTGGGAGGACAGAGGATTGGGAAAACTTTAAAAGGCAGCAAAAAATAACAAAAAGATTGATTAAGAAAGGGAAGATAGATTATGAAAGTAAATTAGCAAAAAATATAAAAACAGATAGTAAGAGTTTTTATAGTTATATAAAAAGAAAAAGGGTGGCTAAAGTAAAGGTTGGTCCCTTAGAGGATGAGACCGGGAAATTAATGGTGGGAAATATGGAGATGGCAAAAACACTGAATGAATATTTTGTATCAGTCTTTACAGTAGAGGACACTAAGAATATCCCAACACTGGACAAACAGGGTGCTATAGGGGGAGAGGAGCTAAACACGATCAAAATCACTAAGGAAGTGGTACTCGGTAAAATGATGGGACTCAAGGCGGATAAATCACCTGGACCTGATGGCTTACATCCTAGAGTCTTGAAGGAAGTGGCGGTAGGGATTGTAGATGCATTGGTAATAATTTTTCAAAACTCCCTGGATTCCGCTAAGGTCCCGGCAGACTGGAAAACTGCTAATGTAACACCCTTATTTAAAAAGGGCAGTAGACAGAAGGCTGGTAACTATAGACCGGTTAGCCTAACATCTGTGGTAGGTAAAATTTTGGAGTCCATTATTAAGGAAACAGTAACAGGACATTTGGATAATCATAATTTAATAGGACAAAGTCAGCATGGTTTTACGAAGGGGAAGTCATGTTTGACAAATTTGCTGGAGTTCTTTGAGGAAGTAACATATAGAGTGGATAAAGGGGAACCAGTGGACGTAGTGTATTTAGACTTCCAAAAGGCATTTGACAAGGTGCCACACAAAAGATTATTGCTTAAGGTAAAAAATCACGGAATTGGGGGTAATATTCTGGCATGGATAGAGGATTGGCTATCTAACAGAAAGCAAAGAGTTGGGATAAATGGTTCATTCTCAGACTGGCAATCAGTAACTAGTGGTGTTCCACAGGGGTCAGTGCTGGGTCCCCAACTCTTCACAATCTATATTAACGATTTGGAGGAAGGGACCAAGTGTAACATATCAAAATTTGCAGATGATACAAAGATGGGAGGGAAAGTAGTGAATGAGGAGGACATAAAAAACCTGCAAGGGGACATAGACAGGCTAAGTAAGTGGGCAGAGATTTGGCAGATGGAATACAACACTGGAAAGTGTGAGGTGATGCACTTTGGCAGGAAAAATCCTAGAGCAATTTATTATCTTAATGGCAAGAAACTGGAGAGTACTGAAGTGCAAAGGGATCTGGGGGTCCTGGTGCACGAAACTCAAAAGGTTAGTATGCAGGTGCAGCAAGTGATTAAGAAGGCAAATGGAATGTTGGCTTTCATTGCTAGGGGGATAGAATATAAAAATAGGGAGGTATTGCTTCAGTTGTACAAGGTATTGGTGAGACCGCACCTGGAATACTGCATACAGTTTTGGTGTCCTTACTTAAGGAAAGACATCCTTGCTCTCGAGGCAGTGCAAAAAAGGTTCATTCGGTTAATCCCGGGGATGAGGGGGTGGTCATATGAGGAGAGGTTGGGTAGATTGGGACTCTACTCATTGGAGTTCAGAAGAATGAGAGGCGATCTTATTGAAACATATAAGATTGTGAAGGGGTTGGATCGGGTGGATGCGGGGAGGATGTTCCCGATGACGGGTGAGACGAGAACTAGGGGACATAGTCTTAGAATAAGGGGCTGCTCTTTCAAAACTGAGATGAGGAGGAACTACTTCACTCAGAGGGTGGTAGGTCCATGGAATATGCTGCCACAAAAAGCTGTAGAAGCTACAACATTAATTAAATTTAAAACAGAAATAGACAGTTTCCTAGAAGTAAAGGGCATTAAGGGTTACGGGGAGCGGGCAGGAATTTGGACATGAGTCTAGGTTCGGATCGGTCATGGCCCTGTGGGTAGTGGAGCGGGCCCAGGGACTGTGTAGCCTGATTCTGCTCCTATTTCGTGTGTGCAATTCTGTTAGATGCAGGAGATGGTTCTGTGATAGATAGTAGATTGGCGGTTAGGATCAGATCAGCCATGATCTTATTGAATGGCGGAGCAGGCTCGAGGGGCCGATTGGCCTACTCCTGCTCCTATTTCTTATGTTCTTATGTTCTTATGTAGGTAGATGCAGGGAGGATGTTTCCCCTGGCTGGGGAGTCTAGAACCAGGGGTTACAGTCTCAGAATAAGGGGTTGCCCATTTAGGACTAAGATGAGGAGAAATTTCTTCACTCAGAGGGTGGTGAATCTTTGGAATTCTCTACCCCAGAGGGCTGTGGAGGCTCAGTCGTTGAGTATATTCTAGACAGAAATCGATAGATTTTTGGATATTAAGGGAATCAAGGGATATGGGGATAGTGCAGGAAAGTGGAGTTGAGGTAGAAGATCAGCCATGATCTTATTGAATGGTGGAGCAGGCTCAAGGGGCCAAATGGCCTACTCCTGCTCCTACTTCTTATGTTCGTGGGAGCTTGCTGTGTGCAAATTGGCTGCCGTGTTTCCTACATTACAACAGTGACTGCACTTCAAAAGTACTTCATTGGCTGTGAAGTGTTTTGGGACCTCCAGAGGTGGTGAAAGCTGCTATATAAATGCAAGTTCTTTGTTTTTTAATCACAAAGAAAAATACTTTATCATTGTCCTATGTTTGACCTCAAGCATTGTTTGGCTGGATGTTGGGAGGAAGAGAAAACACTGCATCATTCAGTCTTTCCATCCTCTAAGAAACACTTAGTCAGCGAGTCAGTCAGCCCTCTCTCCCGCCCTCCAGTAATAAGCTCTTTTGTGGGTAAATACCTTTTCACAGTAAATCGAATTCGGTTACTTCGCTCCAAAATCCTTTTCAGTGTGTGAGCTTCGTACTCTGAAGGTCGCTTGAAGCAGACACCATCGGGCAGCCCGTGAACCACTATAGAAGGTGGGTCCTTCAGGATCTTCTCATAAGGCACAGGAACAATTGAAGACTTTTCCAGGGCCTCACCTGAAATCAAAGTGGGTTTTGATCATTACATAGAAGCTCCAAACTAATATCCATTCGGTTGTAATTCCCTTAAAGTTTTCCCACATTACTTCATTCACAGCAGACAGGATTCCCCTAATCTTGCAGTGATGTCATCATACAGCAAATATTTCAATGATAATGCTGTAAATAGAAAAATGATTTGTAAAAATGTGACCCAGAGCCAAATATTTACAAGCATGTTCCAATCTACAAACTTCCCTCACTAAACAATGACACTTTTTACCTATAAGAACTGGATTTTGTGACTTTAAAAGAAATCACACTTCCAGCAAAGTAGATTGGAACCGTATCCCAACAGAGTAAGATGACACCTGTGGAACTGTACCCCAGCAGAGTAGGGCAGGACCAGTGGAACTGTGACCTGTTGCTGCTCTGTACTCTAACCCTCCTTCAAAATCTAGCACAACCCCTCCCCCCGTGTACAGTAAACAAACCCGTAAATCCTACACACTCACTGTAAAGCACAGCAAACACTTCTTCCACCATCTTTCGCAGGACATAAACGTCAGCCATGGGGTCCGGCAAGTCCCTTTGAACATTCCGGCCATTGTCTGCCACCATTTTCAACATCTCCATCTCCCGTAGTTGTACATTCCAGTTTGCTGCCAGATAAAGGTGCAGTTTTAGTTAACAGATGAAGGGTGCCCCTCGGCGACATCATCCGAAAACACAGCGTCAGTTTCCACATGTACACTGATGACACCCAGCTCTACCTCAGCATCACTTCTCTCAACCCCTCCACTGTCTCGAAATTGTCAGACTGATTGTCCGACATCCAGTACTGGATGAGCAGAAATTTTCTCCGATTAAATATTGGGAAGACCGAAGCCATTGTCTTCGGTTCCCGCCACAAACTCTGTTCCCTAGCCACCGACTCCATCCCTCTCCCTAGCATTTGTCTGAGGCTGAACCACACTGTTTGCAACCTTGGTATCATATTTGACCCCGAGATGAATTTCCGACCACATATCCACACCATAACTAAGACCGCCTATTTCCACCTCTAACATCGCCCGTCTCCGTCCCTGCCTCAGCTCATCTGCTGCTGAAACCCTCATCCATGCCTTTGTTACCTCTAGACTTGACTATTCCAACGCACTCCTGGCTGGCCTCCCACGTTCTACCCTCCGTAAACTTGAGGTCATCCAAAACTCGGCTGCCCGTGTCCTAACTCGCACCAAGTCCCGTTCACCCATCTCCCCTGTGCTCGCTGACCTACATTGGCTCCCGGTTAAGCAACGCCTCGGTTTTAAAATTCTCATCCTTGTTTTCAAATTCCTCCATGGCCTCGCCCCTCCCTATCTCTGTAATTTCCTCTAGCCCCACAACAACCAACCCCCGCCCGAGATATCTGTGCTCCTCTAATTCTGCCCACTTCAGCATCCCTGATTATAATCGCTCAACCATTGGTGGCCGAGCCTTCAGCTGTCTAGGCCCTCAGCTCTGGAATTTCCTGCCTAAACCTCTCCGCCTCTCTACCCTCCTTTAAGACGCTCCTTAAAACCTACCTCTTTGACCAAGCTTTTGGTCACCTGCTCTAATCTCTCCTGATGTGGCTCGGTGTCAACTTTTTTTTGTCTTACAACACTCCTGTGAAGTGCCTTGGGACGTTTTATTACATTAAAGGCACTATATAAATACAAGTTGTTGTTGTTGTCGTTGGCAGGCCCTAAAAATCAGTGGGTTACCAGTAAAGGAATGCTTACCCTGTTCGTCTCTCCGCTATTTTAAGCGGAGTCTTTAGCCCTTTCATTTTGAACAGGTTAGGCTGACCTCGAACATAAGGGAGTGAGGAATTTCAGATCAATGTTTTAAGCTTGGTGGTGGTGAGATCGTCTTTTTCATAGTCTGCTTTTAAACTTTATTTAAAAAGGTACAAATTTGAGCAAGCACTACAACCGCCTCACCCAGCCGGCCTAAAAGCAAGAGGAAGGAAGACACATGCTTGCTCTCCTCCCTGGCACCATGTCATAATTGAGAGAGGAAGCAGGTGACCTTTGTTTACATTGCTCCCAATGACCTGTGATGATTTGCAGTTGATCATCCTTCTCTGGGGCAGTGCTTCAGCAATTCCCCTTAATGGCATGTTTGAAATAAGGAATAAACCCACATCCTACCACACACTGCACCACTGCGCAAACTTGTAAAAAAATGATTCACATTCATTGTTTTTGGTCTTCTCACTGATCAGGATTCTCTCCCTCCCTTTAAAAAAAACATGATGCGGAGATGCCGGTGTTGGACTGGGGTGGACAAAAGTGAGAAGTCGCACAACACCAGGTTATAGTCCAACAGCTTTATTTGAAATCACAAGCTTTCGGAGCTGCTGCTTTTGACTTTTTCCACCTCACCTGAAGGGTCAGATGACCAATCTAGTCACTAATAATGCTTTTACTATGGCCAATAAGAGGTGCTAATTTGCCCTTGCACCTGTGGAGATCCAGGATTGGAGCCCTGTATCCAGTTTGTTTTAGATGTGGGGGATCCAGGATTGGAGCCCTGTATCCAGTTTGTTTTAGATGTGGAGGATCCAGGATTGGAGCCCTGTATCCAGTTTCTGCTCAGGATTTGGAAATGGTCCTACTCTAACACCAAAGGATCATGTAACAATTCAGAGTTTGGGTATTCACCTGGGATCATTGACAAAATGGACATCATTTTATTCTAGATGTACAATCAAATCCTTCAGGTAAATTAAATGAAGCATTAAGTGCTCTCCATTAGTCTCTGAACAGACTCCATACTCAATGCAAACATCAGTATGTGTTCCTTAATAAGAACGAACATGCATTTAGATAGCACTTCAGGATATTCCCAAAGCACGTCCCAGCCAGTGAAGTACTTTTGAAGTGTAGTCACTGTTGTTATTTGTGCACATGGGGCAGCCAATTTGTGCACAGCAAGGCCCCACAAATAGCAATGAGATGAACGACCAGTTTATCTGCTTTTGGTGGTCCTGGTTGAGTTATAAATGTTGCTAGGACACCGTGAGTACTCACTTACTCTTCTTCAAATAGTGCCATGGCATCTTCTACGTCCACCTGAGAGGGCAGTGGGGCCTTAGCATAACATCTTACCCAAATGGTGGCACCTCCGACTGTGCAGCACTCCCTCAGCATTATGCTGAAGCGTCAGCCAAGTATGCTCTAATCCTGGGGTGGGACATTATAGAAGGAAGGACACCATTCAGCCTATTGTGCCAGTGCTAGAAGCTCACACAGCAGCTCGAGCTGCCCTAGTAACCGAGTTGTGTAAACTTACTGCAGTATTTGACAAATTCCTTTTGCAGCTCTCTCCTGGCATTTAGAAATACTTTTCCTTTCTCTGTTCCCATAACAAACATGCTTTCCTCATGAACAGCAATGCAGGCAACTTCAGTGTTTAACTTCGAGAGCGCTGTGCACTGCAGAAAGCAAAAGATCACAGAGGTTAGTCTCTGGGTAGAGCCGGATACAAGCAGAAAGTCAACATTCATAGACTGCGAAAGGAAATTCAGCTGCCCAATGCTCAAGATGTTTAATACACAGAAGGAACCTCCATTATTTGACCCCTGGAAATTTGGAACTCTCTCCTCCAAAAAGCCAGAGGTTGAGGGTCAATTGGAAATTTCAAAACCGAGATGGATAGGTTTTTGTTAGGCAAGGGTATTAAGGGTTACAGAACCATGGTGGGTAGATGGAGTTAGGATACAGATCAGCCATGGTCTAACTGAATGGTGGAACAGGCTCGAGGGGCTGAATAGCCTATTCCCGTTCCAATGTTCCCTCGTTGCATTTCACATACACAATAAATGTGTTGTACCTGCAGACATCAGCTGCTACTTGCCTTTGAGATCATTAATTCTGTTCTTACAATGACGAGACATCTGGACATCCAAAATAGAAGGAGAAAATGCTAGAAAAACCAATAGGCGACCAACATCCGAAAGTGAAAGATAAGTCGGAGTTTCAGATGAGACAGTTCATCCTTTATCTAAAACTTTAACCTGTCTCTCTTTTAGACACTGACTGTCCAACTGTGCGTTTCCTACACTTTCATTTTATTTTTTCTGGCGATACTGGGGTAAATTTTAGGGGTTTTTTTTAAGCCAGTGAGCAACTTCGCATACCGGGACCGCACCCCAGAAATGTCCTCGGTAGGGAAATCGTGGGAGCGACGCGCCTGAATTTCCACTCCTCGCTCCTGGACTGGGAAGGCAACACTGCTTACCAAACAGCAGGCCCTGGCGCACTCTGTGTGAATGTTCATTACACTCAGGAAGGTCCCTTAACCTGGCCCTCCGAAGGCAAAGTGAAGGGAGGGGGGCTTCCTGTGATTGACATGGACACCAAACACCAGGAGGAATCACAGGCATTTACAGAAAAACAGGTCAGCACAACCCAACCCAATGACTCAGCTTGCAGGCGAGTACTCCAAATTGAGGCTCTAGCTCTAGACACAGGAGTAGGCCTCTGATGAAGAAACATTTTCCAGGGATCAATAAGACAGGACTGACTGGGAGATTAATTTGATTATTTGAGGGTGCCTCATTTATTGGCAATTTTTCGGCTAGAGGCAATTCAAGCTGGCGGCTCAAAACTTGACAACATTTTGCGAGTGATTTGATTGGTTCAGCTTCTCCTGTGTTTTGCTTTTGCTGACTGCGTGTACGTCACGGCTTGTTTTCATGCGTCGGTAGCAGTTCCTCATTAGACATTTACAAGCTTTCCTCCCAGTCAGTCCTAGCTCTTCAGTTGGGATTCGTTGCCCTTTGTCTGAAATGACATCTTTTTTGTAAAACAGGACCAAGTGTCCATGATGTGGAGATGCCGGTGTTGGACTGGGGTGGACAAAAGTGAGAAGTCGCACAACACCAGGTTATAGTCCAACAGTTTTATTTGAAATCACAAGCTTTCGGAGCGCTGCTCCTTCGTCACCTGACAAAGGAGCAGCAGCTCCGAAAGCTTGTGATTTCAAATAAAACTGTTGGACTATAACCTGGTGTTGTGCGAGGTCCAAGTGTGACACAGAAATTTGCCTGGATTCTTGCTTACAATTAAAAGTGTGACACCGAACGTGACAGGAAATGTGACAGGCAACAGCAAATACATCCCGTAGTACCATTTTAAATGATATTACTCGCAGACCTCTCGTGGCAATGCTTTTGGTGGAGACACCATTTTAGTGATAGGAGGATTATACCATGAATGTAGTGATTATACCATGAATGTAGTTAAAGAAAAAGACTTGCGTTTATAAATCGCCTTTACCAAACTCAGGATGTCCCAAAGCGCTTTCCAGCCAATTAAGTACTTTTGAGCTGTATTCACTGTTGTAATGCAGGCAACGCGGCAGCTAATTTGTGCACAGCAAGCTCCCACAAACAGCAATGAAATAAATGACCCGATCATCTGTTTTAGGTGTTGGTTGAGGGACAAATGTTGCCAGGACACCGAGAGAACTGTCAGTTTCTCTACTCACCAACACCTTTTAGCCGTATGTTTTAAATGATGGCGTTTTATCGCTCTACACCAGCCAAAGAATGCAGGAAGCTTCCCGTTGGTTAGTTTCAACTGCTTATACCATCCAGCTCCCATTTTAAATGGTGCCAATAGTCTCAGCACTTGCTCCCTGTACAGCCTGCTGGGAACTTCACTCAATGTTCAGACCGGCTGGGAGAGGTGGAGCATACTGCTAATTACAATTAAAGTGCCAGTGGGGATAAAAACTGACTGAGAAAGGTATCGCCCACAACTGACTGCTACTTTAGCCATTTTCCTTGCAAGTCATCATTTTTGCGCTACCAAATCACTCGCTCTAATTGCAGCTTACCTCCAGTGGCATTGCTTCTAAACAAACGTTAGAAAACATGTGTGTCTCTACCTCTCAAGGTTTGTGTGTCTGTGTTATACATACGAGTGTTATCAAACAAAAGTTGACGCCAAGCCACATAAGGAGAGATTAGGACGAATGACCAAAAGTTTGGTCAAAGAGGTAGGTTTTAAAGAGCGTCTTAAAGGAGGAGAGAGAAGTAGAGAGATGGAGAGGTTTCGGGAGGGAATTCTTGAGCTTAGGGCCTCGCAGCTGAAGGCACGGCCGCCAATGGTGGAGCGATTAAAATCAGGGATGTGCAAAAGGCCAGAATTGGAGAAGCGCAGAGATCTCGGATGGCTGTAGTGCTGGAGGAGGTTACAGAGATAGAGAAGGGTGAAGCCATGGAGGGATTTGAAAACAATTTTTAAATCGAAGGTTGCCAGACCAGGAGCCAATGTAGGTCAGCGAGCACAGGGGTGATGGGTCAATGGGACTTGGTGCGAGTTAGGACACGGGCAGCAGAGTTTTGGATGAGCTCAAGTTTATGGAGGGTGGAATAGTCAAGTCTAGAGGTAGCAAAGGGATGATTCAGGGTTTCAGTAGCAGATGAGCTGAGGCGGGGGCGGAGTCAGGCAATGTTACGGAGGTGGGAATAGGCGGTCTTGGTGATGGAGTGGATATGTGGTTGGAAGCTCATCTCGGGGTTAAATATGACACCAAGGTTGCGAACGGTCTGGTTCAGCCTCAGACAGTTCTCAGGGAGAGATATGGAGTCAGTGGCTAGGGAACGGAGTTTGTGGCGGGGACCGAAGATAATGGCTTCGGTCTTCCCAATTAGTTGGAGGAAATTTCTGCTCATCCAGTACTGGATGTCGGACAAGCAGTCTGACAATTTAGAGGCAGTGGAGGGGTCGAGAGAGGTGGTGGTGAGGTAGAGCTGGGTGTCGTGAATGTACATGTGGAACCTGATGTGTTTTTGGATGATGTCACCGAGGGGCAGCATGTCGATGAGAAATAGGGCTTTAAATAGTGGGGGGAAGGGTTCAGGTGAGGGGAAACTTAGAAAGTTAAAGAGAAAGGACAAGGCAATCGTCCAGGGTAGCGATAGGGGTAATGATAACCAGAGTGTGACAGGAAGGAACAGAGCGTACAAGCATAAGAGTGCACCAGCAAATAGGGTCAGAGTAGGGAAAAATGGTAAAAAGACAAAATTAAAGGCTCTTTATCTGAATGCACGCAGCATTTGTAACAAGATAGATGAATTGATGGCACAAATAGAAATAAATGGGTATGATCTGATAGCCATTACAGAGATGTGGCTGCAAGGTGACCAAGGCTGGGAACTGAATATTCAGGAGTATTTGACATTTCGGAAGGATAGGCAGAAAGGAAAAAGAGGTGGGGGGTAGCTCTGTTAATAAAGGATGAGATCAGTACAGTAGTGAGAAATGAGCTTGGCTCGGAAGATCAAGATAAGTTTGGGTGGAGATAAGAAATAATAAGGAAAAGAAGTCACTGGTGGGAGTTGTTTTTAGGCCCCCTAACAGTAGCTACACTGTGGGACAGCGTATAAATCAAGAAATAATGGGGGTTTGTAAGAAAGGTCGTGGGCGATTTTAATCTTTATGTAGATTGGACAAATCAAATTGGCAAAGGTAGCCTTGAGGACGAGTTCATAGAGTTTATTCGGGACTTTTTCTTAGAACAATACGTTGTGGAACCAACCAGGGAACGGGCTATTTTAGATCTGGTAATGTGTAATGAGACAGGATTAATTAATGATCTCATAGTAAAGGATCCTCTCGGGAAGAGTAATCTTAACATGTAGGAATTTCACATTCAGTTTGAGGGTGAGAAACTTGGATCTGAAACTAGTGTCTTAAACTTAAATAAAGGCAATTACAAGGGTATGAAGACAGAGTTGGCTAAAGTGGACTGGGAAAATAGATTAAAAGGCAAGATGGTAGATAAGCAGTGGCAGACTTTTAAAGAGATATTTCATAACTCTCAACAAAGATATATTCCAGTGAGAAAGAAAGACTCTGAGAAAGATGAACCATCCATGGCTAACTAAGGAAGTAAAGGATGGTATCAAATTGAAAACAAAGACATACAATGTTGCGAAGAATAGTGGTAGGCCAGAAGATTGGGAAATTTTTAGAAACTTGCAAAGGATGACTAAAAAAATAATGGCCCAAAAATTCATCCCGGTGCGTGAGAGTACGCACTGCGTACTCTCGCGTATTCCCTCTGCAATTGCCGGTTTTCTGCATGCCCTGCGCATGCGCTGAAAACCGGCAATTGCTCTTTTGAAAAGGGGGCGGTTCCTCGGTGCATCGCGTGCGCGCTACAGGCTGCGCGCACGCTGTGCACTTCAGGCTGCGCGCACGCTGTGCACTTCATGCTTTGGACGCGCAGGTAAGTACTGAAGATTTTAGAAATGTAAAAAGGAGGAGTAAGACCCACTTTTAACAAGGTAAGTAGTGAATTAAGTATTTTTTTGAATTTTTTTTTACAGGTATATCTTTTTTTAGAGACTTTAAAGACAGGTAAGTTTATTTTTATAACTTTTTAAAAGATTTTAAATTTTTTCAAAAATTTAATTTTTTATTTAAAATGGTTAATTTATTTAACTATACTTATTTTATTAATGTGATGGTTTTTTTTTTAAATTTAATTGAGGTTTAGCTGTTATTTTGGGGGGTGTAAGATTCATAGATTTCACAGCACGTCTGTGAAACTTATGAATGGAAGATGGTGTGCTGCCATTGGCTCTAACTGAGTCACGTGATCCCACAGCTCGCACGAATTCACTACGCCGGTGGGATACGCAAGCACTGCCCGGCTGATGTCTGGAACATCAAGTTCATGCGAGCTGGATCTGAAAAAGCACAAGCGAGGTGAGAGATCGCGGGGAAGGCTTACCCCCGCGGGAACAGAGCGAGATCAATTTCTGGGCCAATAAAGAGGGAGAAAATAGATTATGAAAGTAAACTAGCAAGAAATATAACAGACAGTAACAGCTTCTATAAGTATATAAAAAGGAAGAGAGTAGCTAAAGTAAACATTGGTCCCTTAGAGGATGAGACTGGGGAATTGCGACTGGGGAATTAATAATGGGAAACAGGGAGGTGGCAGAGACTTTGAACAAATATTTTGTATCTATCTTCACGGTAGAAGACACTAAAAGCATCCCAATAATAGTGGAAACTCAAGGGGCAAAAGGGAAGGAGGAACTTAAAACAATCACCATCACTAGAGAAAAAGTACTCGGCAAACTAATGGGACTAAAGGCTAACAAGTCCCCTGAACCTGATAGCCTGCATCCTAGGGTCTTAAAAGAAGTGCTGCAGAGATAGTGAATGCATTGGTTGTAATCTTCCAAAATTCCCAAGACTCTGGAAAGGTCCCAGCGGATTGGAAAACCGCAAATATAACGCCCATTTTCAAGAAAGGAGGGAGACAGGGAAATCGTGTTTGACAAATTTATTAGAGTTCTTTGAGGATGTAACGAGCAGGGTGGATAAAGGGGAACCAGTAGATGTAGTGTATTTGGATTTCCAAAAGGCATTCGATAAGGTGCCACATAAAAGGTTACTGCACAAGATAAGAGCTCATGGTGTTGGGGGTAATATATTAGCATGGATAGAGGATTAGCTAACTAACAGAAAACAGAGAGTCGGGATAAATGGGTCATTTTCAGGTTGGCAATCTGTAACTAGTGGGATGCCACAGGGATCAGTGCTGGGGTCTCAACTATTTACAATCTATATTAATGACTTGGATGAAGCGACCGAGTGTACTGTAGCCAAATTTGCTGATGATACAAAGATAGGTGGGAAAAAGTTGTGAAGAGGACACAATGGTCTGCAAAGGGATATAGATAGGTTAAGTGAGTGGGCAAAAATTTGGCAGATGGCGTATAATGTGGGAAAATGTGAGGTTATCCACTTTGGTAGGAAGAATAGAAAAGCAAAAGATTATTTAATTGGAGAGAGGCTACAGAATGCTGCGGTACAGAGGGATCTGGGTGTCCTCGTACATGAAACACAAAAAGTTAGCATGCAGGTACAAGCAAGTAATTAGGAAGGCAAATGGAATGTTGGCCTTTATTGCAAGGGGTATGGAGTATAAAAGTAGGGAAGTTTTGATGCAACTGTACAGGGCGCTGGTGAGACCACACCAGGAGTACTGCGTGCAGTTGTGGTCTCCATATTTAAGGAGGGATATACTTGCATTGCATTGTTCAGAGAAGGTTCACTAGGTTGATTCCTGGGTTGAAGGGGTTGTCTTACGAGGAAATGTTGAGCAGGTTGGGCCTATACTCATTGGAGTTTAGAAGAACGAGAGGTGATCTTATTGAAACAGATAAGATTCTGAGGGGGCTCGACAGGGTAGATGTTGAGAGGATGTCTTCCCTTGTGGGGGAATCTAGAACTAGGGGGCATAATTTCAGAATAAGGGGTCGCCCATTTAAGACGGAGATGAGGAGGAATTTCTTCTCTCGGAGGTTCATGAATCTTTGGAATTCTCTACCCCAGAGAGCTGTGGAGGCTGGGTCATTGAATATATTCAAGGTTGAGATAGACAGGTATTTGAGCTACAGGGGAGTCAAGGCTTATGGGAAACGGGCAGAAAAGTGGAGTTGAGGCCAAGATCAGATCAGCCATGATCTTATTGAATGGCGGAGCAGGCTTGAGGGGCCGAATGGCCTACTCCTGCTCCTATTTCTTATGTTCTTAGGAGGGGGCAAAGGATAGATCCTTGGGGGACTTGAGAGAGAGAAGCCATTGCAGGTGATTTTCTTGCTACGATTGGATAGATAAGAATAGAACCATGTATATGTTATGTATGTGTGTGTATGTATATTCTTCAGACTCTCTGGGGGTATTTTTCACCTTCACTGCTTGGACAGTAAACCAGCAGATAGCCCGCCTGTTATCAAAACCACTTTCATTTCCAATGGAGAAAAGAAAATAGGCGGAGATCTGCTCCACGCTTTACTGCCCGAGTGGTAAAGTTAAAAATCCTCTTCCCCCTCGCCATCAGTAAATAAATTACCCCAGAACTTAATTGAAAAAAGTTCTAAATCTTATGCCTTATTTTATTTTGAAGTTTCAAGAAAAGACAAAATCATAGTTACAGTTTAGAGCTGTTTTCTCTCTCAGACTTTGAGAGTTTTCAGGTTTTCTCAGGACTCATACTGCTGCATGTTGGGAGCTTGCTCCACAGTACACATGCTTACACTGCAGCATGCTGGGAAATGTAGGCCCAGGTGCTTGCTGGGAAATGTATGCCCAGGTGCTTGCTGGGAAATGTAGGCCCAGGTGCTTGCTGGGAAGTGATTTGGGCAAGTCTCTTCAGCTATCAGTGATGGGTGGGGAAGAAACTCAACCTCTGGCAGTTTCAAAGATGTTGAGGCCTCTGAGTAAACCATTAATGAAATATACAAGCAATTCTACAGATACCTTTAATCATGTTGAGAGATATGTAATTTTTTAATGTATTTATGAGAGAAACAGAAGTAAGAAGAATAAGGAGGCCACACATTGCTTGAATAATAAGAGTCTAAATAGGATAGAGGAACAAAGGGATCTAGAGGTCCAGATACACAAATCATTAAAAGTAGCGACACAGGTCAATAAGGTCATTAAAAAAAGCAAACTAAGCACTGGGGTTCATTTCTAGAAGAATAGAAATGAAAAGTAGAGAAGTTATGTTAAACTTGTATCAAACCTTAGTTAGACCACACTGCGAGTACTGAGCACAGTTCTGGTCTCCATATTATAAAAAGGATATAGAGGCATTGGAGAAGGTGCTAAAAAGATTCACAAGGATGATACCAGAAATGAGAGGTTATACTTATCAGGAAAGGCTGTCGTACTGGAGCAGATTGCACTGACCATTGAGTCCAAGGCAGAGACCAAGCTGGTGATAATGTCCTTCTTGTCCGAGAAACTCTGAACTCCACACATAAGTAGCTGTTCGTGACAGTTATTACTCCTAGCCCCTTCTTCCAGACTCCCTATATGTGCCATGTTTACCTGTGGAAACAGATAACAACAATAAGACATCCATTACAGAAACGCGAGGCCTTTCATGTGCATCACTCCTCTGCCCCATGTACAGCCTGCAGCCCCCGTGTATGAGGACCAATGATGTATCTTTCACAAACTATGTGCCAGTACAGTGTCAGCTGTGGCTCAGTGGGTTGCACACTCGTCTCTGAGTTAGAAGGTTATGGGTTCAAGTCCCACTCCAGGGACTTGAGCACATAAAGCTAGGTTGACACTCCAGTGCAGTGCTGCACTGTTGGAGGTGCCGTCTTTCAGATGAGATGTTAAACCGAGGCCCTGTCTGCCTCTCAGGTGGACGTAAAAGATTCCATGGCACTATTTCGAAGAAGAGCAGGGGAGTTATCCCCGGTGTCCTGCCCAATATTTATCCCTCAACCAACATAACAAAAAAAAAACAGATGATCTGGTCATCATCACATTGCTGTTTGTGTGAGCTTGCTCTGTGCAAATTGGCTGCCTGCGTTTCCTACATTTCAACAGTGACTCCACTTCAAAAGTACTTCATTGGCTGTAAAGCGCTTTGAGACGTCTGGCGGTCGTGAAAGGCGCTATAGAAATGCAAGTCTTTTTTTCTTTCTATACTGTGGTCTGAACTGATCATTCCCTACTGTTGAAAATGCATCGACACTGCAAATGACCTTCTTGGTTGCCAAGGTAACTACTGCCAAGTCATATATACTAATATAAACACAATGAGCAACTTCTTGCCAATTTTGTCCTTCCCCCCCTCTCCTTAGGGCATTGGCTCGTTGCGGAGGTACAGTTCCAACAGCCTCTGGTCATCTCCTGACACATTTCCCAAATGGGCAACATTTACTCGTGAGCCTCGACAGTGAATGCCGACAGGAATCACAGCTGAACACGGTCCTGTCCTCCCACTACCCCCATACGTACACACATTTCCCTCAAGCGTTCCCGAATAGGGATCTCCGTCTGATTGCCCCTCCTCCTCCCCGCTCTGTATGGTTCAGGGTTCAATTTATCGAACCCACTGGGGGGGGGGTTTGTAGCAAATGTTTCAGTGTAGTCCTCCGTCAGGGGCGGCATTACAGTATGGGACTTTTTGTTCAAGAAACGCACAAAGTAGATTAAGTGTA
Source organism: Squalus acanthias (assembly GCA_030390025.1). Taxonomy (NCBI): domain Eukaryota; kingdom Metazoa; phylum Chordata; class Chondrichthyes; order Squaliformes; family Squalidae; genus Squalus; species Squalus acanthias. The sequence goes on along the minus strand of CM059448.1, from coordinate 36,810,163 downwards.
TACAGTTCTGACAAAGGGTCAACACCTGAACTGTTATCTCATCCAATGCTGCCTGACCTGTCGAGTGCTTCCAGCATTTTGTTTGTTTCAGATTTCCAGCTTTGTTGTTTACTGTGGACTGTTTTAGTTTCCCTGCAGCTCAAAGTCAAACACCAACTTTTATCTTTCCCATCACCGATGTTAACTCCTTCAGAGACACTAAAACTCCCCCCTCCGCACAAATCAATATAGTCAGCAGCACGGTGTTAAACACAGGCACTTGGGCAGTTCGAGACAGTAATTGGAGTTATCTGTGTGGGCCCTCTTGAAATCAAAATGAGACAAACCTTGGCGACCTCGAATCTAGTGGAATAATGATTTTTAAATAATCCAGTTAAAGACATCCGCAGCCTCGGACTCCAACTTATCTTGACATGAGTCACCTTCACATTCAGTTTCTCTTAGGATTTCTTAAAGGGAAATCACCCCTGTTGTAATAGCTGCGGGCATGCACAGAGTTGCATCCTTGTGACCCTTTGATGCGCTTAAACCACCGTTGTGTGCTTACTGAACATTACAAAAAAGTTTCCTGCTACTTTTCGTGAGGGGCCATGCTCTTTTAACCAATTAATGGGCTTTATACGATCATTACAGCAACAAAAAGCACTTGGATGATCTAATTAAACAATCCATTCAGTACACAGAGAGAAGAAATTACAGGGTAAATTCACCCATCAGCAACAACTTGCATTTATATAGCGCCTTTAATATAGTAAAAGCACTTCCTCGGAGTGCAATCAGACAAAAATTGACACCAAGCCAAAGAAGGAGACATTAGGACAAATTACAAAAATCTTGGCCAAAGAAGTAAGTTTTAAGGAGCGTCTTAAGAGGAGGGGGGAGAGGCGGCGAGGTTTAGGAAGGGAATTCCAGAGTTTCGGGCCCAGACAGCTGAAGGCACGACTGCTAATGGCGGAATGAAGGAATTCGGGGATGCACAAGAGGTCAGAATTGGAGGAACGCAGAGATCTTGGAGGGCAAGAAGGCCGGAGGAGGTTACGGAGATAGGGAGGGGTGAGGTCGTGGAGGGATTTGAACGCGAGGATGAGAATTTTAAATTCGAAGCTTTGGTGGACTGGGGCCCCATCTCCAAACTGCACTCTCCGCTCGATCAGTGAATTTACCTGTACAGGACCAAGCATTGGCATAATGCCTTTGTAGCCCAACACACAGAGTGGCATCAGGTAGGTTGGCACCACCCGTGATTCCGAGTTGGGCCGCAAAGAGCCCGTGGGAAGGGAATGTAGGGTTTAAAAACTCCTTCTGGCATGGCTTCTTCATTCCTTGAAAGCCATTTCTCCCCCACAGGGAGAGTTGCTCCTTTCAGGAATTTGAAGATGATGCTGGGTCGTCAAATCTCCCACTGATCTGTGGAAACCAGATTTAACTGCGTAGGTGCCGGGAGCCAGATCACCGATGCCACATTCTGAATTAGAAGACCCATAGAAAAAAAGTGAGTGTTGTCACACAAGTCACAGTTAATTCACACATTCCTCCCCCCCCCCCCCCCCCCCACCCCCACCCCCACCATCTCCGCAATCCCATACTACATAAATGCCCCCAGGGACAGGACTCAATACTTACACAGAGACTGCCTGCATCTGATATTACAAAACAAAGGAAGCAAACTGACAGAATTACCCAAACAATGTGCAAACCCTGGCGATCAGGAGTTAGACACCGTGAGGCAGATAGTTGGAGGCAGGTATGTGGATAAATTAGATCAATACAATGGGGAGGAGTGCACTCAAGTCACATGTCCATCACATATTTTAAGAGTGCCAGAAACTGGGGACAGACAAGAATGAAAGCCTTCAAACTGCCTATAGTTGTTGTGATCTGGAACGCGCTGCCTGAAAGGGCGGCGGAAGCAGATTCAATAATAACATTCAAAAGGGAATTGGATAAATACTTGAAGGGAAAAAATGTACAGGGCTATGGGGAAAGAGCGGGGGAGTGGGATTAATTGGATAGCTTTACCAAAGAGCCGGCACAAGAACGATGGGATGAATGGCCTCCTTCTGTGTTGCCTATAATTGGTGGCAAAGTGTCACAAGTTTTGGTCCATATTTTGTTCAGGTTCAGCAACGTTTCACTTCTGTAAGTGGACTTCACGTCCCTAACAATCCAGAGTGCAACTTTTCCTGCCCAATATCTGGAGAAACAATAGCATGACCCAGGGAACATAATGGGAAACCCTTACTCTGCACACTGGATACTGGAATGCAACAACATCACCATGTGAATTCGCCTCTCTTTATGGAAGACAGACTGAATAAGCACTAAACCAAAGTAAGGCAGAGGTTTCAAACCAATAACTGGTTTATTTACACAAGATAAATGAAAGAACGGTGTGCAGTTTAATAGTGAGAATATCTATTTCCCTACACTTCTTGATAGGAGAACAACAAAGAGGCAATTTGATTTCTCTCTGAACATGAGTCCCAAGACAGAAGGCCTCTTACACTAGTTTAACCCTTCAAGGCTAAGCTGGCCCAGACTTCAAATTACAGACAGCCCTTTTCTGATGGTTGTAAAACCCACACAACTCAAGGACTCGGATTGTCTCTCTTTGAACCGTCCCCCTTAAGTCGGTGAGGTGAAGTCTCTGCCCATTGAGTCGTTAATAAAAGGACAAAGTATATGGATGGGAGTCATGGGACACGACTTTCCTTTACTTCCTTCATTTTGTGCCAATTTTCTCTTCTTACACAGGTACCACTCCCAAGTCTCAATTCTTTATGTCTGCATCTATTCAGGAGTATCAGCAGGTTATTTGTCCAGGGAAGCATCGCAACGCAAGCCAATGTTGTTCTTACTTTGAGAAGAGGACACGGAATAGTGATAAGGAGCGGGAACGTTGGTGAATACCCCCCTCCCTAACTGACGGGTACTGAGGTCAGTTATTTTGGTATGAAAGTACTGCCCCCCCAAAAGACAAAACCTCTTGGTTTGCTAGCCAAATACAAACCAATTTATTTCCCCTGCACCCTCCCCCCACCCCACCACACAGCCACATCCCCTCCACCGTAGAAGCGCACCATCCTGGGACTCTATAGGGTGCAGATCAGTTGACAGAGTGAAGCTTCCTGGCTTGAAAGGGCAAGTATTGAGGACATAAACAAACTGGCTTTTAAACAGCGTGGCAAAGTAGGAATATTCTCACAAATTTAACACTGCCTAGACTGGAGTGGAGGGAAATAGTTTATACTGAAACCATTTCCTGCTACCCTTGCCTCTTTTAAGCTGCACATGTGAAAGGACAGGATTGCAAAGTTAACGATGGGGCCTGAATAGTGTCAAGTCCAATTTTTAACTCTTCTGAACAAAATCATTTGTCGCAGTAACAGCGGTGAGTAAATTCAGAGTTGGGTGGATTTAGTGCTGGCACTAGCCTTAATGCACAAATGACCATATCCCCCGTGTCGCTCACGGTAAATTGGACGATACCCTGTTTTATAAGGACAGGAGCACTACACCATGTAACAACTGCTAGGGTAGGGCTGCACGTAGCCTGCCTGTCCCTTTAAGGTCCAATTGCTTTAAATACACACATTCTGAGGTCAAATAGAAACCAAGTACATTGGGAGGGCCAGTGTTTCTCTGTCGAACGGCAGCTCCTCAGATACAGAAAATTACTAGCTTTCTTTTTTTACCAAATAGTACTTGTGACACTTTGAAGTGCAATGTCTGGAGCGCAGTAAAAAAAAAAATCTACATCTCTATGTACTTCCTGTCAACTTTTTCCATTATAAATTCTCATGTCCACATTTATAATAGAAATACACTATGTAAACTTGTCACGCTGTAATTACAGACTCCCACCACTGGTGGCAAAACACACACACACCACCCCCCCCCCCCCCCCCCCCCCCCCCCAATGTGGGGCTCTTAATTCATCATCTCACTTTGACCCCTACACCAGGAGACAGACTGGATATATCTATGATGGAGATAGCCACTGTAGGGATGAGAGATGCAGACTGCTGTGAGGTCCTCAGTTGAGGCCATGGGCCTTGCCTCCTCTAGAGCACCTTGAAGACCAGAGGAACATATCTTGGAATGCTAGCAGTAAGGCATTACATGAGAAGACATTCTATTGTGTAATACTATCCTGGTGTGAAGGAGTAAATGAGTGAGTGCGTATGGGAAAGATGAATTGTAAACAAATGTTGAGACTATCCAGGAGGCTGGGGCAGGCCTTCAGCCTCCATTCTCACTATTGGATCCAGGCCACAATTTCCGGGACCCTCTCCGCATAAGCAGTCTCTTCCCCCTCCCTCCAGTCTGTGTACACTGCCACGTTACGCGCAGCCTTCTTCTGCAAGCATTTAGAAAAGAGACAGATGTTGGAATGAGGACGTGTCACCCAGGTGACCAGGGCGGTGGCCACCTTAATCGACGTGCAACAGCATGTTTAATGGTCCACGTGGCAAACACAGGGCCGCAATACAGAGTGCCCTGCTAGAACATGAGCATGCCTCTGCAAGTGGAAAGTGTATGAACAGTTGCCAGAATGCTGTCCATTCTCCCTCTGTGCTCTGTGATACGCCACTAATCTTACAGTGAAGTGCTGTTCAGATGCATTATAAGGCGGGATTGTAAAATTATGCAAAGTATGGGCACATTTATCTCAGTAACCCTTCAGAGGCCAACAAGTTTCTTCCTCGCTCATGCCCAGGATCAGGGCACGTGAGAGACAACATTGCCTTCATCCAATCGGCTCTGGCGCGGCTCCAGAAAGGACAACCTTTTTTTCCAGGACCTCCAAATGGAGCCATTCTGCTTCGTCAACTTTCTCCACCACATCTCCCCCTCAATAGCAGCACAGTTTTAAGGGTGATCAGGCACCCTGTAAGAGCTGCAGATGCTGAACAACTTGAGCCTTAACCCCGATGTGCACCCAGTGTGTAATGCCGTGACACCGTGGTAGTGATCATAATTCAGTTAGATTTAGGGTAGTTATGGAAAAGGACAAGGATAGACCAGGAATAAAAGTTCTCAATTGGGGAAAAGCTCATTTTTACTAAGTTGAGAGGTGATTTAGCCAAAGTGGACTGGAGACAGAAACTTGAAGGTAAATCAGTGTCAGGGCAGTGGGAGGCATTCAAGGAGGAGATGGTGAGGGTTCAGAGCAAGTATGTTCCCTTAAAGAAAAAGGGTGGGACTCCCAAATCTTGAGCTCCCTGGATGTCAAGGGGCATACAGGATAAGATAAAGAAAAAAAGGGAAGCTTATGACAGATACCGAGGACTCAGTGCTGCAGAAAGCCGAGAGGAGTATAGTCAGTGAAGGGGTGAAATTAAAAAGGAAATTAGGAAAGCAAAGAGAGGGCATGAAAAAATATTGGCAAGTAAAATCAAGGAAAACCCAAAGATGTTTTATAAATACATTAAGTGCAACAGGATAACTAAAGTAAGAGTAGAACCTATTAGGGACCATAAAGGTAACCTGTGTGTGGAAGCGGAAGACATGGGTATGGTTCTTAATGAATACTTTGCGTCTGTTTTCACAAAAGAGAGGGACAATGCAGACGTTGCAATCAGGGAGGAGGAGTGTGAAATATTAGATGAAATAAACATAGTGAAAGAGGAAGTATTAAAGGGTTTAGCATCTTTGAAAATGGATAAATCCCCAGGCCCGGATGAAATGTATCCCAAACTGTTAAGAGAAGTAGGAGAGGAAATAGCAGAGGCTCTGACCATCATTTTCCAATCCTCTCTGGCTACAGGTGTGGTGCCAGAGGACTGGAGGACTGCTAATGCAGTACCATTCTTTAAAAAGGAAGAAAGGGATAGAGCGAGTAATTACAGGCCAGTCAGCCTAACCTCGGTGGTGGGAAAATTATTGGAAAAAATTCTGAGGGACAGGATAAATCTTCATTTAGAAAGATACGGATTAATCAGGGAAAGTCAGCATGGATTTGTTAAGGGAAGGTTGTGTCTGACTAACCTGATTGAATTTTTTTGAGGAGGTAACAAGGAGGGTAGTGCATTTTTTTATGTAGTCTATACGGATTTTAGCAAGGCTTTTGATAAGGTCCCGCATAGAGGACTGGTCACGAATGTAAAAGCCCATGGGATCCAAGGCAAAGTGGCAAGTTGGATCCAAAATTGGCTCAGAGACAGGAAACAAAGGGTAATGGTTGATGGATGTTTGTGTGACTGGAAGGCTGTTTCCAGTGGGGTCCTTTGCTTTTTGTGGTATATATCAATGATTTGGACTTGAATGTAGGAAGTATGATTAAGAAGTTTGCAGATGATACAAAAATTGGCCGTGTGGTTGATAATGAAGAAGAAAGCTGTAGACTGCAGGAAGATATCAATGGACTGGTCAGGTGGGTAGAACAGTGGCAAATGGAATTCAATCCAGAGAAGTGTGAGGTAATGCATTTGGGGAGTGCTAACAAGGCAAGGGAATACACAATAAATGGTAGGACACTGAGAAGTGCAGAAGATCAGAGGGACCTTGGAGAGCATGTCCACAGATCCTGAAGGTAGCAGGACAGTTAGATAAGGTGGTTAAGAAAGCATATGGGATACTTGCCTTTATTAGCCAAGGCATAGAATATAAGAGCAGAGAGGTTATGCTTGAACTGTAGAAAACACTAGTTAGGCCGCAGCTAGAATACTGCGTGCAGTTCTGGTCACCACATTACAGGAAGGATGTGATTGCACTAGAGGGGGTGCAGAGGAGATTTACGAGGATGTTGCCTGGGCTGGGGACTTTTAGCTATGAGGAAAGTTTGGACAGGCTGGGGTTGTTTTCTTTGGAACAGAGGAGGCGGAGGGGAGACCTAATTGAGGTGTATAAAATGATGAGGGGTCTAGATAGAGTGGATAGGAAGGACCTATTTCCCTTAGCAGAAGGGTCGATAACCAGGGGGCATAGATTTAAAGTAATTGGTCAGAGGTTTAGAGGGGATTTGAGGAGAAACTTTTTCACCCAGAGGGTGGTGGGGGTCTGGAACTCACTGTCTGAAAGGGTGGTAGAGGCAGAGACCCTCATCACATTTAAAAAGTACTTGGATATGCACTTGAAGTGCCGTAACCTACAAGGTTATGGACCAAGTGCTGGAAAGTGGGATTAGGGTGGATAGCTCTTTGTTGGCCGGCACAGGCAAGATGGGCCGAATGGCCTCCTTCAGTGCTGTAAATTACTATGATTCTATGAAATGACCTTGCATTGTAGGTTGGCTCTCGGTACCGCATTTGTCTGCAACATGCAAAGCACAATTAGCAGCCCCAACATGAGGACCCGTGAACCGTGTCCCACCACGAGTCGACACTTTCAGGAGAGCAGGAGGGGAGAAAGGGAACAATCTGTAACAGTCTATTTATTCCCTGAAGTGTTGTCTACTATTTAAATTGGATGAAGAATGAATCTGTAACCATCAAGGATTCCATTCATACAGAAATCTTATAAGGTTTTCTTCTATAGCCACTCAAGGCCCTTAATGTCATTGAGAAAAAGAAAAAAGACAGACTTGCATTTATATAGCGCCTTTCATGACCACCAGATGTCTTAAAGCGCTTTACAGCCAATGAAGTACTTCTGAAGTGGAGTCACTGTTGTAATGTGGGAAACGCGGCAGCCAATTTGCTCACAGCAAGCTCCCACAAACAGCAATGAGATAATGGGCCAAAGATTCGGCCCTTGCCGGGTGAGTACGCGCTGTGTACTCACCCGTAAGGCGTCCTGAAGTGTCGGTTTCCTGCATGCACTGCGCATGTGCAGGAAACTGGAACTTCCGGTCTGGTGAAGAGAGCGGTTCAGAGGTGAACCGCGTGCGCGGTAGAGGCTGCGCGCACGCAGCAAACTTAGGTTTTTTTTCAGGTTTCTCCGGGAGGGTAAGTATTGAAGAACCTGCGCTTTTAAAAAGGAGGCGCAGGACCCGTTTTCAACAAGGTAAGTGGTTAATTAATTATAATTTAAAAAATTTTCAACAAGTTTATCTTTTTTAGATACTTTAAAGATGTGCGGGTTAGGTTGATTTGGCTATGAAAAATTGACCCTTAGTGTTAGGGGGATTAAATACGTGGGGTTACGGGGATAGGGTGGGATATATGTCGGTGCAGGCTCGATGGGCCGAAATGGCCTCTATCTGCACTGTGGGGATTCTGTGAAAGGTAAGTTTATTTTTAGCACTCTTAAAAAGTATTTTAATTTTTTCAAAAATTTAAATTTTTGTTTAAAGTAGTTAATTTATTTAACTTATAGTTATTTTATAAATGTGATGGGTTTTTAAAAATTTATTTGAAGTTTAGGTGTTCTTTTGGGTCCGATTTCAATTCATAGATTTGACAGGTCTTCTTGTCAAATCTATGAATGAAAGATGGTCTGCTGCCATTGGCTCTCCATGGCCCACATGATCCCAGGGGACGCATCGCACTAACTGCGCCCCTGGGACACGCACACACTGCGCGTCGGCACTTGGAGCAGGCCCAGGAGCTGAAGTTCCCGTGGGCCCAGAGGTCAACGGCAGGGCGGTAGGTAAGTGCCCGCGCGATCCTTACCCCCGCGGCAAGCCGGAGAGGCGAATTTCAGGGCCAATGACCAGATCATCTGTTTTTGTTATGTTGATTGAGGGATAAACATTGGCCAGGACACCAGGGGTAACTCCCCTGCTCTTCTTCGAAATAGTGCCATGGGATCTTTTACATCCACCCGAGAGAGCAGACAGGGCCTCGGTTTAACGTCTCATCCGAAAGACGGCACCTCCGACAGTGCAGCACTCCCTCAGCACTGCACTGGAGTGTCAGCCTAGCTTTTTTACGTGCTCAAGTCCCTGGAGTGGGACTTGAATCCACAACCTTCTGACTCAGGAGTGAGTGTGCTACCCACTGAGCCACAGCTGACACTGAGAAATAGAGTACTCCACTGTCTGATGTTCACACCGTTTATATTAACCTTGAAGAAGTTAATGAAAGGATGCTGCAGTACTTCCTGTATGAAGTACTCCCCTCCCCTCATCCCAGCTAACTAAGGCTTAACAATCTCCTGTGCTTGCTGATTTGGATGCATTAAACTAGAAATCTGCTCCAACTGTGTGGGGCAGATAAAACTACCAACTAACCTTAATAACAAACATTACAGACCCAACTGCAGTTTAAAAATATTCAGAACAATCTACATCTTCATCAACTTACAATTAGATTCCTTAGGTCAAGATTTCTGTAAAGATTACAAATAAAAAAAAAACCCACAGCCAATTGCTGATCATTGTACCAGATACCGTCTGATTAAACACACATTCCTCTGCGCCTTGCAATCACCACTGGACGAATGCTTAGTATGTTTGTATGGCATTCCGTTGCCCGCTGTTTAACTGAGGTGCTACCCTGTGTATCTTAAAATGAGTTAATGCTGCCACTAAAATACCAGACAGGAATGTCATATAAACATATTCATTGACTGAACACATTTATCGGCTAATATCATCAGGACCTTGAAAGTAGCAGGACAGGTAGATAAGGTGGTTAAGGCGGCATACGGGATACTTGCCTTTATTAGCTGAGGCATAGAATATAAGAGCAGGGAGGTTATGCTTGAACTGTATAAAACACTAGTTAGGCCGCAGCTAAAGTACTGTGTGCAGTTCTGGTCACCACATTATAGGAAAGATGTGATTGCACTAGAGGGGGTGCAGAGGAGATTTACGAGGATGTTGCCTGGGCTGGGGAATTTTAGCTATGAGGAAAGATTGGATAGGCTGGGGTTGTTTTCTTTGGAACAGAGGAGGTGGAGGGGAGACCTAATTGAGGTGTATAAAATTATGAGGGGCCTAGATAGAGTGGATAGGAAGGACCTATTGGCCCAGATATTCCGATCGCAGGCCTCCTGCGGGCGGAGGGCTGCGATCTGGAAAAATCTGCACCCTAACCGGAGGGCTCCTGGGAGGTGCACAGTTCCGCTGCTGGGCCTCTCCAAACTGCCGGTGCGCAGGGCCCACGTATCCCAGAGGCGCAGGCGGTTCGCAGCGTCCCTGGGATCACGTGGGCCATGGGGAGCCAATCAGAGAAGGGAATCTCCCTTCATATATTTGACAGGAAGACCTGTCAAATATATGAATGGAGATCACCCCCAAAACATAGTAAAACTTCAAATAAATAAAAATAAAACACATCACATTTTTAAAATGGCTTGAAATTACATAAATTAACTATTTTAAACAAAAATTTAAATTTTTGAAAAAATAATTAAAGTTTTTAACGGGGCCAAAAACAAACTTACGCTTTTTTAAAGTATTTTTAAATGATAAATCAGTGTAAACATTTTTTTTTTACTTTTTTCAACTCTTATCCTGGTAAAAGCAGGCCTTTCACCTGCTTTTACCAGGCGCAAGAATTGCAAGTGTTTTCTGCGGGCGGAGGGTCTCCAAAAAGCGGAACTCTCCACCCGCAGAGGCCCTTCTCCCGGGCAGCCGGAGGATCTGTCAAGAGCTTTCTTGACAGATCAGAAATGCCGGTTTCCAGCGCATGCGCAGTGCATACCTGAAACTGGCATTTCCAATGTCCCTACGGGTGGGTACACAGCGCGTACCCACCCGTAGGGGTCGGAATATCCGGCCCAATTCCCTTAACAGAAGAGTCAATAACCAGGGGGCATAGATTTAAAGCAATTAGTCAGAAGTTTAGAGGCGATTTGAGGAGAAATCTTTTCACCCAGAGGGTGGTGGGGGTCTGGAACTCACTGCCTGAAAGGGTGGTAGAGGCAGAGACCCTCATCACATTTAAAAAGTACTTGGATATGCACTTGAAGTGCCGTAACCTACAAGGCTACGGACCAAGTGCTGGAAAGTGGGATTAGGGTGGATAGCTCTTTGTCAGCCGGCACGGACAAGATGGGCCGAATGGCCTCCTTCTGTGCTGTAAATTCCTATGATTTCTACGCTATAGTCCGATTAGTCACATTCACATAGTCCAATTAATCATTCTTTCAGTGATTTAAACACTCAAAAGCATCCCACTGAAAGTTATCATTTTCTAAATTGTGCTGTTTCAGGATTGATTTGGATGATGGTTAATTGAAACTTAGACAAACAAAACTGGGAATATTTTGTGCTTTGATCAGAAATTTTAAGCAATGGGAGTGAATGGAAAATGTTTGCTGTGTTGGAATTCGATCACATGGACGTCTTCCTGGAGGTTCCATCAGATGACACAATGCCGTTAAGGACGGAGTTATTCCCAAACAAATTCACCATGGAGAGGGGCAATTTGAATTTATGCAAAATGATTTAAATCAGCAGCTGCACAGGGGAAAGTACCAATTCCCTACGGTTTTTCTCCTGGGTCACTTGCAGCTTTGTCCGGGAGACTCCAGGACAATCCCAGAAGATCGGCAACCCCAGAGTGAATGGGAAATGGCTGTTCCACTGGGATGTTAGGCTAGGACCGGGCATGGATTTATCTCCAATCTGCTAATCGACAACAAAGATCTAGCCAAGATAGGAAGTGCTCACGAGATGCCCTGTCAGCACAGTGATCAGAAAATCGGAATTGCACGGTCAAGCAGCATGACTCACTCAAAGTGCTATGATTAATCCACAACATAGCCAAGTGGCGAAAGGTTAACTACCAGCTAAAAATTGGAAAAGCCTTGATCAATGGAAAGCCAGCAACAAAAATCGTGATATATAATTTTTACAGTGCGCCTGAAGATGAAATCATGGCCTGCCAAGAAAAATATTGATTGATTAATCTCATTTTCACTGGGTCAATGTTGCATTAATGAGGTTAAACTAAAAAATAAAATGGAAGAAATGAGGACAAATGACCCTGTGAATTGAAGAACGACGTCACTCTCAAGCTGGCTGCGGCTAAGCCTTGGGCTTACATTCAAGTGCTTGGGGATGGGGGGGTGGGGAGAAGGGAGAGCTGATTTTCAGAGGTGGGAAGAAGACTAATCCCTGCTGAGATAAATAGCAGCCAGAAACATGGCATGACCAGCGCTAGTTGAAATGGCTCCTCTCGAGAAGATATATATTCTCTAATTGTCTTTCTGGGGGGGGGGGGGTGGGGGGGGGGGGGAGGTTTTTGATGGCGAATATTTCCAGTGAGTAACAGTCTCCTTTAAGCCTGCACACATTCAGACATATTCTCGATTAGCTTTAATCTTCCTCCACCATCCCTCTGTCCTGTCTCTGCAGTTCAGATCTGTGGCCTACCTACTCATCTGCTGCGAATGTTTAACACTTATCCTTGTGCTTGCCCAAGGTCTGCTGTCTCCATCCTTGCTTCTATGCAATGACTTTGTTCATGGACCAACACGCAAGAGTAAGACAACACGTGTCTGTGCGAAAAGATTCTTGCTCACTGTTTGCACACAGAGTATTTTCCCCATTGCACACCCAGAGATAATAATACACACGGCACTCAGCTTCCTTTAGACCAGTGTTTCTCAGCGTCTGTAGAGACTTTCCAGGGGGTCCGCGACCGAAGGCGGCCAGAGGTGATTTCAAGCCTGCTCCTCTTTATAAAACCGACACGGATTCAGTTCTTGTGAGTTATTCTCAACGGCTGGGCCCGCCTCCTCACAGAGGCCCACAGCTCTCACACACTTTACAACGAGCGCTCCCTGCCGGCTGAGCCGATTCCTCTCCCTGGTGCCGCGACCCTGTGCCATCCTCCCGACACATGATTAGAGCGCCTGCGGGCCCTTCAATCACGTAGGCCGCGATTTTGCCGGTGCTCAGAGGGCGGGCCATAGGTTAAATTCATTTTGATTGATGGCGGGTTCTGATCCTGCAGTCAACCTGCCTCCAGCTTTCCCAAGTGTCGGGTCCCCGATTTGCGAATGGACCCGACACTCAACGGCAGGAAGCGGATTAAAGGCAATTTCCTGCCTATTAACAGGTAGTTGCCAGCAGTCGTCAGCCTATTTTTGGATTTTGCCACTTTTGGGTCGGGTTTCCCGATGTCCGGACACCACGCCAGGTCAGTGTGGCGTGTTGTGAGTCTGCTGTAATGTTTCTGGATTGATGACAGCTGCAGAAGTGGTGTGAAGGGTCCAATGTTGCACATGGTGAGTCTCAGAGGAAAGAAAATATTGGGCACTGCATTTTTTTATATATTTACAGATTTCTTTAGCTTACAAGTTTTTAAATCCATGTCCAGTGCCACCTCATTGGGAGAACCTCTCTCACCAGAGACAGATCGCTTCTGTCATCTCACCTGCAGCTGCCATCTATTCCAGCCTATGGAGGGAGTCATTGGAGAGCCTGGGTGCAAGAGGTCACCTTTGTGCAGTGATTGTCAGTGTTTGCAGCACCTCAATGCAGTCAAACACTGAAAAATCAGCTGTCAAAATAAAAGTGTGTGTGGTCCCTTTAAGGAAACCGACAGATGACGCGTCATCAAATGACGTCATCTGACCCGCTTCCTGCAGGCTTAACAAGGTCAATCAAGGCAAAATCACGTCTGCGGAGCGGAAGCAGCTGGGGGCGGGACTGGAAGCTGGAAACCAGCTGACCCACACTCAACCCGCCTCCATTAATAAAATCGCCGCCGTACAATCCCACCGTGCAGCTGTTACAGAACATGCCAGTGGGACAGTATGGCGGTGAGTCGTGCTTCCAGCAGCACCCCAGCTTGAGTGCTCGTGCCCTCACTCACCTTGGCCAGCCCGCTGACGGCTTTAAAAATTGTCCAGCACTAAGTGGCTAATAGTGGCCATCTGTTGCTGCGGAGTGCCCAGAACTGGTGTGAGAAGCAGGCACACCCAATCACTGATATTTGTAAGTTAATACCTGTTTACTTAAAAGCATTATTAAACCACTCTTTACATGCAGCACTTTCATATTGAGTATTATAATTTAGATTTGCGGGTCCGTGATTGCTAAGCGATTTCAACCAAAAAAGTTTGAGAACCACTGCTTTAGACAACTCCAATATAAGCTACAGTTTTACACAAAATCTGGTTGATCTCCTTTGATGTTCCTCATGGGCAATCTGGAGCACAGTTGTAATGTTTTTGCTATTAATATGGCCTGGCCCTTTAAGGCCACTGCTCAATGTGGTAACTTTGAGGTTTATTCTTATTAAACCTCTCTAGATTGGCAGCGGTAAATGCTTTTGCATCCTGTAGGGGTAATTTAAACATTTGCAGCCATGGTTAATACATGAGACTTTCATTTTCTCATTACCAGGGAAGCACATTATGTAGCAGCAAATATCCTATATCAGTGTCGTTTTGCACTGCACATACTGGACATACATGAGCTGTATTAACCTCACAACATTCAGTCTACACAGCTTTTTAGAGAAAGTGTTGCTAATAGACCCTCCCTTAAAAATATTTCAAACGTTAACAAAAATTAACATTTTCTTGTCCACCTCAGTCGAGATTTTTTTTTAAAGTTACTCTGCTGAACAATTCAATTCTACTGTCTAACTAAAGACTGACTAAGCCCAAGTGTGAGGGAGACAGTCACCACGAGAATGGGCTCAGTCAAAAACCAAGGGTGTGTGTTATCTCCCTTGCTCTGCTGGTCTAATAACTCCATGAAGCTAGTTTGCTCACCCCAATCTGCACACGACAGTTGGTATTAATGTAAAGGGTAAGGTTAACTCTCGAGATTCACCATTTCCTGGCCACAGGGAAGAGGACAGCTTCCTGTTGTGATAAAATACTGTGGTGCCAATTTCACAACATCCACACACAAGCAACTCCATCACAATATATTGAATTTAAGCTTTTGATTCATTTAAACTTGATCTCTAAACCTCTCCGCCTCTCTCTCTTTCCTCCTTTAAGACGCTCCTTAAAACCTACCTCTTTGACCAAGCTTTTGGTCACCTGTCCTAATTAATAGCGTAAAGCATGGAAGTTATGTTAAACCTTCCCTAACGCTCCTGTGAAGTGTCTTGGGACGATTTATTACATTAAAGGCGCGATATAAATGCAAGTTGTTGTTGTATATCAAATGTTTTTTTTAAAGCAAATACAATCTTTCAAATTTGTATTGTTGAATGTGAATCGTCACCAATGGTAAAGTGCTTCCCCACCCATCCCCCTCAACACCCAACACTTTATCCAGAGGCAGTGCAACGAGGCGACAGCTTACCTACTGTGATTAATACAACAACCCTCCAGTGGGATTTAAGAAGCCGATTGTTGCGGGAACAAAGTCTGCCCAAAACCCTTCCCCTCCCAAACACGACCACATCAGATCTTCACCATGGGTGGGCCCTCCAAAAGTACACACCAGGTCACAAAGCATTGCAACATCCGGTCCAAGGCTATAACCTCAGTGCAACACAGCTTGCCCAGGGATATCGATTGCTACAACTCTTGTTTGAATGACGTGACCGCCTCGAATCCCCAATGACCGAGTCAAGGAACATGCTAACCTAGATCAAAAATAAACCAACCTCGGCTGACTGGCTCTAGCCAGAATAGATTTAGTTTGTGCCATGGGAAGCATTATGGGATTGGGAATCAGCCAGATTTACCTCATCAGAAAGAGGCATTGCTGCGCCAAAATCAGGAATACGGAAAGGATTAGGATTATCTTGTTTGTACCAGGAAAACTACAGATTCCCACAAATCGGGTGGGTGCATATAGTCGTCAGATTCTGTGTCAGCTCATTTTTAGTATTGGACCTCAACAGAAAGTAATTTCATCGGGGCCCAGTGTGGGTAATGTTGCAGTTTACATTTTTCTCCCAGTCCAGCTGATCCATAGAGGATGGATTTTCAGGAGATAGAAGGCACAGTTTCTGGACTGTCACATTATGGCCATGTGGAGGGGAGGAGGTGGTGGCGGGGAGAGAAGTAAAGAGAGCCAGGTGTACGGACCATTCTGTGATGTAAATCTGATCCCTCCGACTGAATTGTAAACATAAAAATAGCCACCTTGACAAAGCGACACAGGTAAAGTTAAAATAATGATGTATGATATACGAATTTGTCCTGGAGGAGCTGGGCACCAAGTCAGCAAAACTGTACCAATTTTAATTAAGGTACAATGCAGCCCTGGTAACATGAATGGCATGTTGTTCTTGCCTTAGCTGCAAACAGGAACACACAGTGACATTACAAGATTGATTGGGATGAAGAGCCCCCTGACCCACTCCATCTCAATGTTCCAGACAACCAACATGATCATCTTCCTCTTGCAGCATCCAGTAGTTTCCTAAAGTGTCCATTATCCTCCCGACAACCTGATCATCCTCTGTGTAAAGGAACACTCGCTGACATCAGTCCTAAATTTACGCTTCACAAGCCTGAACTTATCTCCCCTTCTTCTGCTGCCCGGATGTATTTGAAAGTATGATTTTAGCTTTACTTTCCCTGTTGGCGGCCGTGCCTTCAGCTGCCTAGGCCGTAAGCTCTGGAATTCCCTCCCTAATCCTCTCCGCCTCTCTCTCTCCTCCTTTAAGACGCTCCTTAAAGCCTACCACTTTGGCCAAGCTTCCTGTCCATTATCTCCTAATGTGGCTCGGTGTCAAATTTTGCTTGATAACACTCCTGTGAAGTGCCTTGGTTCATTTTACTACGTTAAAGGCGCTATATAAATGCAAGTTATTGTTCCGTCACCTCTATAAGGGTACCCCCCCCCGAGAACTCGCTTCTTGAAGCTGAAGACCCCTAGTGTGTGAAGTTGTTCCTTAGGACTCTTCCCTCGAACAACAAAGTTCAGCCATTTTGCTTTCCTCTGCACTACCTCTTGGCCAGGACAGCCCTCTTAGGTCATGGTGACTAGAACTATACTGGGTGCAGCCTGACCAGGGCACGGTAAAGCTTCAGCATGAGCTCCGGGGACCTGAAGTTAACTTGCTTAGCATTATAAACCAGCACCCTATTAGTTTTCTTTATTCCTGCCTCTCTTTCGATATGGTGAGCTCAACTAAACCCATTCCCTCCCAGGTCTCTTTCTACTCCCCCGAGTAAGTTCAATACCACCCACAGAACAGACATACCCATTTTAACTTCAATATACTACTTTACCTCGGCCTATCTTGAATTGCATTTGCAACTCGCCAGCCCAGGTGCAAACTGTGTCAAATTCTCTTTTGTAATATCCTGGCTGCTGCCTGTGAAGCCACAGTCCACACCTGTCAAAGCCCCACCCCCGAAACCACCCTCCCCCACCCACCAACCCCCACCCCCGAAACCACCCTCCCCCACCCACCAACCCCCACCCCCGAAACCACCCTCCCCCACCCACCAACCCCCACCCCCACCCACCAACCCCCACCCCCGAAACCACCCTCCCCCACCCACCAACCCCCACCCCCACCCACCAACCCCCCACCCCCGAAACCACCCTCCCCCACCCACCCTCCCCCACCCACCAACCCCCACCCCCGAAACCACCCTCCCCCACCCACCAACACCACCCTCCCCCACTCACCAACACAGCTCTGCATATAAATAAGGTTCTTGCTGCTTAGTTGCTGCATGGTCATCAGACGCCAAGGATGTTTGGAACTTTTTTCCCTTCCTGTACCCAATGATTATTTGCTATAAAATGGAAAGAAAAGGAAAAACCCAGGACAAGACCAGGCTGCAAATAAATCCCACTTGTCTCAAGACCCTGAGTAGACAAGATAAACATGAATCCTTTTGTTCTACATTACCCCAGCATACCTGGCCCACTAGAATTCCAGATATAGAAAGAAGTCTCAAGAAAATACTGGAACACAAATTGAAAAATATGAAAGGTCCACGACCTGAAACTATGGGGGGAATTTTCCCAGCCCTGGGGAGGCGGGACTGCTGGGTAAATGGCAGAAACTGGAAGCGGGTACCGAACCCGCTCCCAATCCGCCTCCGTGCCCTCTTCCCGGGAGGCGGGTCCCCGACTCGCGCAGGGACCCGTCTCCTCGAGGCGGGAAGAGGATTACAGCCAATTAACTGCCTGTAAACAGGTAGTTAACAGGCAGTGAAAAGGCTTATCCCCATTTTACCCCTGCAAGTGCGGGCTTCCTGACGGCTGCGAACCTCGCCAGGGTCAGCGAGGCGAGCAGTGGGTCTGCGGGGGTGAGAGGGGTCGAAAAGTCCGCTGTGGAGGTGAGTGATGGGTGCAAGTTTGGAGAGGTAAGTATGAGAGGTGAGTGTAAAGTGTTAGAAAAAAGTTTACTTACCTTGGCTTCTTCCTGCAGGCTTCAACCCTTGGGGATCCGGAGGTGCCTCATCTCAACGGCAGAGATGACAGAATGGCTGCTGCATTCGCAGATGCTGCAGCCATCTGATTTCTGCTGAGGAGAGAGGTTTGGTGAGTCTTCAGTACAAGGGCTCACCTTAGAACAGAGTGTGTCAGTGTTTGACAGCTTCTCAAAGCTGTCAAACGCTGACAATTCATCTGTCAAAAATTAACAGATGAAACGTCATACGCTGACGTCCTCTGTCACCGGCTTTCCCTTAATTGGCCGGCTAAGCCCGCAGGGCAGGCTTGACAAGGTCAATCAAGGGAAAATAGCGTGGGCTGGCCGGACGTCGTTGGGGGCGGGACTGAAACCCGACAACCAGCAGTCCCGCCCCCAACGCATCCCCATTGATAAAATCCAGCCCATTAACTCTGTTTCTCTCTCCACAGATACTGCCTGACCTGCTGAGTATAATTAATGCTCATACATCAATGGAAAGAGGACTTGCAAGTTGTCTGCAGTGCAATGAAGAGGGGGGTTTTATATGAATGACTTGCATTTCAATAGTGCCTTTCACGGCCACCGGACGTCTCAAAGTGCTTTACAGCCAATGAAGTACTTTTTAAGTGGAGTCACTATTGTAATGTGGGAAACGCGGCAGCCAATTTGCGCACAGCAAGCTCCCACAAACAGCAGCAATGTGATGATGACCAGATAATCTGGTTTTTGTGATGTCGGTTGAGGGATAAATATTGGCCAGGACACCGGGGATAGCTCCCCTGCTCTTCTTCGAAATAATGCCGTGGGATCTTTTACGCCCACCTGAGAGAGCAGACGGGGCCTCGGTTTAACATCGCATCCGAAAGACGCATATGGATAGATTAACTATGAGATTTTTGCAGTTTCTTTGAACTCACTGACAGGCTATCCACAATACAGAACATTTTTGAAAGATTTTAATTCACTTCCTCATCAGCATCTCCCCCACCCTTCCTTTGTGAAGCACTACAGAATGTTTCGCGGTGGTAAGGATGCTATAAACCTGCAGGCTGTTGTGGTGAAATAAGAACCAATCTATTGTGGTCTTCACTTTGCTAACAAATGTCCCTTTATCAACACCAATGATCTTAGGTGCAGCAGAATCACTCACACCCGGCTTGTAACTGTTGGCCATGCACAGCCTTTATTGACTGCAGACAGCCCTGGGTAGCACCAGCTCTGCAGGCCGAGCCAAATAGCTGTTGTAATCCCAGGCTCGGCCTACCAAGGTCATTGTACTCTGTGCAAAAATGGCTTCTATCAGTGAAGGAGCCTCTAGGAATGATTCATGGAGCTTTCTAACTCCCGAGAATACAGGGAAGAAGTATGAAGGATTAGCAAACTCTCAATAACAGGCCAAAGAATCGTCAATAAAAATTGACCCTTTAACCACTGAAACCTTAAAAGGCGATATTTAAATGAGAGCCCTCTCTTTAAAAAATAGCAGGACTCATGAAGGAGGCCCTCTTTAAAAAGGATAGGAAATTGTAAAATCTCCTCAAACAAAATCCATCCATGAAACCCATCCTCGCAAACGTACTGAAGACAACTTACAGGTCCTGTTTCCAATGATAGATGAGCTTTAATTATTTTCCCCATTACCTGTTGTTTTCCCTTTTTAACAGGTTTAGAAAAATACCCTCAGTTGATGAATGTATTTAAAGCTCTATAATGTACATTATCGAAATGTATATAGTGTCAGCCGTGGCTCAGTGGGTAGCACCCTCGCCTCAGAGTCAGAAGGTTGTGGGTTCTAGGCTGACACTCCAGGGCAGTACTGAGGGAGTGCTGCACTGTCGGAGGTGCTGTCTTTCGGATGAGGCATTAAACCGTCTGCCCTCTTGGGTGAACATTAAAGATCCCATGGCACTATTTTGAAGAAGAGCAGGGGAGTTCTCCCTGGTGTCCTGGCCAACATTTATCCCTCAATCAACATCACTAAAAAAACAGATTATCTGGTCATTATCACATTGCTGTTTGTGGGAGCTTGCTGTGCGCAAATTGGCTGCCGCGTTTCCTACATTACAACAGTGACTACATTTCAAAAAGTACTTCATTGGCTGTAAAGCGCTTTGGGACGACCGGTGGTGGTGAAAGGCGCTATAGAAATGCAAGTCTTTATTAATAATGTGTAGGGCACACATTTCCTGTCCACAAACCTTACTCGCTTTAAAAGCGAGGGGCTCACAATCGGCGTCCTCTTTTATAAAAAAAAGAGAAAAAAAAGCACTTTTTTTTTTAGAAAAAGGGGATACACAACAGGCACCCTCTTCAAAAAGCAGGGAAAGGGCAGTGTGAAGTTAGTAGGGCCTCTTTAAGGGGAGTTAAATGTTAAAAGTCACTGATTAGCTGTTCATTAGATTTCCATAACTAACCTCAGAAATACAGTGAAGATAGCAATCTGAGAGTCCAAACCACCAGCGGGTGAGCGCTTTCATTTTTAAATTGCACACGTGTCTCTTTCATTTAATAAACTAGAGACTGAACCCTTTGTGTGGCCTTGTCCTGGTGTATTCCTTCAAAACAAACCCAGCTAGCATCCTCTGTATGTTTAAGGTGATTTCTCAGCAACTAAACAAACATCCCTTGGTAGCAACAATGACAGGGATCACAGAGGGACATGGTAGAGGACAATACAGACCCCTACAGCTTCACCATACAGGAGACTTCCTTCAAGCTTCCAGCAACGCTACACAACACAACAACAACAACTACTTGCATTTATACAGCGCCTTTAACGTATAAAAGTCCCAAGGCGCTTCACAGGAGCGTTACCAAAAACAAAATTTGGCCCTGGCCACTTAAGGAGATATTAGGCCAGATGACCTTGGTCAAAGCTTGGTCAAAGGGGTAGGTTTTAAGGAGCGTCTTAAAAGGAGAGAAAACTAGAGAGGCTTGGAGATTTAGGGAGGGAATTCCAGAGCTTAGGACCTAGGCAGCTGAAGGCACGGCCGCCAATGGTGCAGCAATTAAAATAGGGAATCATAGAAATTTACAGCACAGGAGGCCATTCGGCCCATCTTATCCATGTCGGCTAACAAAGAGCTATCCACCCCTAATCCATATTTTCCAGCATTTGGTCCGTATCCTTGTAGGTTACGGCACTTCAAGTGCATATCCAAGTACTTTTTAAATGTGATGAGCGTTTCTGCCTCTACCACCTTTTCGGACAGTGAGTTCCAGACCCCCACCACCCTCTGGTTGAAAAGATTTCTCCTCAAATCCCCTGTAAGCCTCCTACCAATTACTTTAAATCTATGCCCCCTGGTTATTGACCCCTCTGCTAAGGGAAATAGGTCCTTCCTATCTACTCTAGCTAGGTCCCTCAATTTTATACACCTCAATTAGGTCTCCCCTCAACCTCCTCTGTTCCAAAGAAAACAACCCCAGCCTATCCAATCTTTCCTCATAGCTAAAATTCCCCAGCCCAGGCAACATCCTCGTAAATCTCCTCTGCACCCCCTCTAGTGCAATCACATCCTTCCTGTAATGTGACCAGAACTGCACGCAGTATTCTAGCTGCGGCCTAACTAGTGTTTTATTCAGTTCAAGCATAACTTCCCTGCTCTTATATTCTATGCCTCGGCTAATAAAGGCAAGTTTCCTTATGCCTTCTTAACCACCTTATCTACCTCTCCTGATACCTTCAGGGATCTGTGGACATGCACTCCAAGGTCCCTCTGACCTCTGCACTTCTCAGTGTCCTACCATTTATTGTGTATTCCCTTGCCTTGTTAGCACTCCCCAAATGCATTACCTCACACTTCTCCGGATTGAATTCCATTTGCCACTGTTCTGCCCACCTGACCAGTCCATTGATATCTTCCTGCAGTCTACAGCTTTCTTCTTCATTATCAACCACACGGCCAATTTTTGTATCATCTGCAAACTTATTAATCATACTTCCTACATTTAAGTCCAAATCATTGATATATACCACAAAAAGCAAAGGACCCAGTACTGAGCCCTGCAAAACCCTACTGGAAACAGCCTTCCAGTCACAAAAATACCCTTCGACCATTACCCTTTGTTTCCTGCCTCTGAGCCACTTTCGGATCCAACTTGCCACTTTGCCTTGGATCCCATGGGCTTTTACATTCGTGACTAGTCTGTCATGCAGGACCTTATCAAAAGCCTTGCTAAAATCCATATAGACTACATCAAACACACTACCCTCATCGACCCTCCTTGTTAACTCCTCAAAAAATTCCGCCTCAGGTTCAATCAAGTTCATCAGACATGACCTTCCCTTAACAAATCCATGCTGACTGTTCCTGATTAATCCGTGTCTTTCTAAATGAAGATTTATCCTGTCCCTCAGAATTTTTTCCAATAATTTTCCCACCACCGAGGTTAGGCTGACTGGCCTGTAATTACTCGCTCTATCCCTTTCTAAACATGTTTTAGAGGCCAGAATTGCCGGAGCGCCGAGATCTCTGGGGACTATAGGGCCGGAGCAGAGTACAGAGATAGGGAGGGGCGAGGCCATGAAGGGATTTGAAAACAAGGATGAGAATTTTTAAATCGAGGCGTTGCTTAACTGGGAGCCAGTGTAGTTCAGGGAGCACAGGGGTGATGGGCGAGTATGACTCAATATAACTCAATCACGTATGCACAGAGGGGCTCAGTTCCACTCCCATATCTCAAATCAAGAATATTTCAAAGCTTTAGAAACTGCTCAGATTGGAGATCAGTACCAGGTACGAGCCTAGCTCGGCTCACCCACAGATATTTTGTTTACCCTCCAATTCCCTTCTTTGGTCTCCTTCACACTTTGGTCTTGGCTGAGGGGGGGGGGGGGGGGGGCGGGGGGGGCAATGGCTGACCTGCCATATTGAAACCACCTTCTTGGAAATCTGACTCAAGGGCAACTCAGTGCAACTCTCCTTTCCACTCTCCTCCCTCCGCACAAGGTAATGCCTAGGACCCTCTCTGCACTCCCTCTCTCCCTCGCCCCATGGAAGATTATTCGGGTTCCATTCCATTTCCACCCTTCCTCAGGCCTGGTCACCACTGAGCAGCTTCCTCCTTTCTTCCCAATCTTCGCTCAGCACGTTCCTCTCTCCCTGCCAGGTCTTTGCTCAGCATCTTCCTATGCTAGTGGTAGAGTATAGGTCCCACCAGACTCTTCGCTAATAGTTTCACCACTCAAATCAACCATTATAACTGCTTGTCTGATGTAACAGAGGGCAAGGAGAATCAGCTTTAATGAAGATTTTGAAAAACACCTAGAGAAGTACCCAGCATATTAAAAACTACCAACAGTAAATGCAGTACTCCACATATTAAGAAGTCCTGCACCAGCCTCACTATGCTATCATTAAGTTCACAGGGAGTCTTACTTGTTTTCTTAAAGTGGCAGCCAATCCTGCAAAGGTCACTGCTGAGAATGGGCTCTGAACTTGACAGATGACGACTGCTTGTTGGGTTCTATTACTTGCTACATTGTACAAAATGCTCGGTTTACACAAGGTGCATGCACGGCCAAGGGGGAGGAACTTCCCACTGTTGGTTTGCTGCATTCCCGGGCTGCGGACAAATCATCAGTGCTAACAATTCAGAGCGAGTGCGCTCCCAAACAGAATCGACGGAATTCCGGGCCATCTGCCGTCAGGAATAAATGAGTCACGGGCTCCACATCAAGGCCTGCAAAAAAAAGGATGTCTACAAAACTAACAGATTCAAAAAGGGAAAGCAGTATACTGCCACACACCTCGGCTAAAGGGGTCAGAGCCACACGTACTCCCTTAAAGGGTCGGCATTATCTGGTAAACTGTCTTGCAAGCCAATTTATCAGCTTAAAACAGCAAGTGCAGTGACATCACATCACCTATCAAGTCCATTGCAGTATAATTCCTTCATTCTGACACTTGATAATCACCGTCCAGAGTGGAAAAGGATAATAATGATCAGCAAAACTCCCGATGGAACTGCTGGCGAATGTTAACTTGCATTTATATAGCACCTTTAACACAGAAAACATGTCAAGGTGCTTCATTGCGTTGGGGGGGGGGGGGGGGGGGGAATAAATAATAGAACTGACACTAAGCCATGTGGGAGAGTTGGGAGGGATGATATGATGGGTTTTCATAAGGTTTTTAAAAGGTGGAGAGGGAAGGGGAGAGACAAAGAGAGAGATCCAGGAGTGTAGGGCCGAGGCGAGTGTGGACTCCGCTACTGATGTTGGGATAAAGGAGGTGCGATGCACAAAAGACCAGCGTTCGAGGGCTGAAGGGTTAGAGAAGGGATACAAGGTTGGAGAAGGTCAAAGAGACAGGGTGAGGCGAGACCCTGGATGGATTTGAAGACAACGACGAGGATTTTAAATTCAATGCATTGGGGACAGGGTGCAAATAGGTCAGCGAAATAGAGAGGCTCCCAGCTGTAAGGGGAGATCCGAAATGGCAAGTTTCTTCTAGGGGCAGGAGAAGCAGGTGAACCACATCACCTACTATAAAAAGGAGATAGAAGCACCGGAGAAAGTGCAAAAGAGATTTACAAGGATGGTACCAGAACTGAGAGATTACAGCTATCAGGAAAAATTGAACAGGTTGGGGCTTTTTTCTTTAGAAAAGAGAAGACTTAGAGGTGGCTTTATGAAATTATGAATGGGCTGAACAGGGTAGATGCGGAGAGAATGTTTCCACTTGTGGGAGAATCCAAAACTAGGGGCCATAAATACAAGATAGTTACTAATAAATCCAAGATAGTTACTAATAAATCCAAGACAGTTACTAATAAATCCAATAGGGAAATGAGGAGAAATCTCTTTACTCAGCGAGTGGTTAGACTGTGGAACTCGCTACCTACCACAGGAAGTGGTTGAGGCAAATAGCTTAGATGCTTTCAAAAGGAAACTAGACGAATACATGTGAGAAAAGGGAATAGAAAGATATGCTGAAAGGCTGAGATGAGGCAGATGGAATGGGAGGAGACGCGTGTGGAGTATAAACACCAGCACAGACTGGTTGGGCCGAATGGCCTGTTTCTGTGCTGTATATTCTATGTAATCAAAGTACCTCTTTAGTTGTAGAAGAGCTGGGGTTGATAGTATTCAAAGATCTCCCTCTATTCTTCTACTCCCGCAACAGCAACATAAACATCACATTCTGCAGAGTAATTATGTGTTTAGAGTTTAGACATTGCTTTAAGTTCCCCTCCATTTATTTCCCCCTCCTGAAGGCATGGTTTCATGCTATGGTAAAGGTCCAGAGGCACTAGCTACCCTCTTGTTCCTCATCCAAGTAAGATCGACAATTACTGTTGTGGGGGCATATCATTGCCAAGTCCAATCCTGTTCTCACCTAGTGTCCCTGTATACAATTTCCAGCACGAGTCACTGGGAACAGACCCTGGCTGCTATTTTTCCCTCCCTAACCCAGGAGAGCTCCTGCAATTGTGACAATCATGGCAGCATCTCTGCCTCAGGCATTGCTGGTCTGTACAAGTCAGTTCCACACCTTGTGGTGCATTTACCAGTGAAGCCATTCTTCTTTTTACGAACAGTATTAAGGCACCACCCAGGGAGCTAGTTCTTACTATATCAGATGTGTAAATTCTACAGCAGATGGTTCATGTTCTGGATTGAGGGTCAATGCTTCAGATAATTAGCACTAACAGCCAGGCCTGCGAGGGGTTATTATGAGAAATTGGAAAAAATGCCACATTAGTTCTCTTCTGAGGCTGGGGCTGAAACACATTGTTGGGTAGAGTGTAAAGAGCCTTGCTTGACCTTAGGCGCTGCCTTTTCTGATCTGATAAAGCTTGAAGCCGACACTGGATGCTCGAAATGGACAATTTTTTAAAAAATGGGTTGGCAAACATCTTTTCACAGAAAACAGTGCTCCTTTAAGCTGAGCATTTGGGGTAGGCGAGAGATAAAGAAAGAACATAATAATCAATTTTAGAATCAAAAAACCGCAACCATTGACTAAAATTATTTAAGATGAATGTGCACTAAAGGTAGAATACATGTTGGAAACAAATGAATTAGAGGGGGAAAAAGTCACTCCAGCGACCTACACGACTTAGAAGTGTCAGCTGTGGCTCAGTGGGAAGCGCACTCACCTCTGAGTCAGAAGGTCGTGAGTTCAAGTCCCACTCCAGGAACTTGTGCACAAAAATCTAGGCTGACACTCCAGTGCAGTACTAAGGGAGTGCTGCACTGTCGGAGGTGCCATCTTTCGGATGAGACGTTAAACCGAGACATCTGCTCTCTCAGGTGGACGTAAAAGATCCCATGGCACTATTTCGAAGAGGAGCAGGGGAGTTATCCCCAGTGTCCTGGTCAACATTTATCCCTCAACCAACATAACAAAAGGCAGATTATCTGGTCATCATCACATTGCTGTTTGTGGGAGCTTGCTGTGCTCAAATTGGCTGCCGCGTTTCCTACATTACAACAGTGACTACACTTCAAAAAGTACTTCATTGGCTGTAAAGCGCTTTGGGACGTCCGGTGGTCGTGAAAGGCGCTATAGAAATGCAAGTCTTTCTTTTTACACAATTCATGAGTTATACGCCAAGTGCCACACAATTTATTTCCCATAAACCACTGCATTCAGACCCACCTGTACAATGCCGACTTGCACATTAATGTATTTAACTGATCCTCAGTGGCAAATTCTGTGTTGCTGCCATTCTGAGTAAACTGACCCAGCTGACAGAGGAGCTACAACATACATGCCCAGGCACAAACCTTCTTCCTATAGGAGGACTAAAATACAAGCACCGCGTGCACAGCACAAATGAGGTGGATCCACTAATCTATCTCCAAGTGTTCAATTATAACAACGAGTCAGCACAAACAAGGCTCAATTTGGATTCCTCTCGTCTCTGGCCCTGATTTTAACTGCAAGCCGGTTTTCGGCTGGTGAGCAGAGGTGAGATTTAGAAATGACCCTGCTGCTCTAAAAATATGATGTGGAGATGCCGGTGTTGGACTGGGGTGGACAAATGTGAGAAGTCGCACAACACCAGGTTATAGTCCAACAGTTTTATTTGAAATCACAAACTTTCGGAGCGCTGCTCCTTCGTCAGGTGAAAATAAGGCCGGGGTATTTTAACACCGACTTCCCACCCATCCCAGGCAGGAAGCAGCAGGAAAATGCACAGGAAATCGATTGGCTCCTGGGCCGTCACACAGGGCCCCCGTGATCCAACGGTGGCGGGGGGAGGGGGTGATGTCACGGCAGGCCCAAGCTTTCCTTCTGGCAAAATTAAAATACCTTGGGGGGGGGGGGGGGGGGGGGAAATTCGGTTGCTTTGCACCTCCCGTTAGTGCCCTAAGAGGCCCGGGCGCGGCGTTGCCAACACCTCCCGCGAAATTCAGCGGGAGGTTAGCGGCGGTGGTAACCGTTAGCGCCCCACGGTGCTGCGCTGGCGTCATCGCCTGTGCGCAGCACCCGCTCGTGATCTTCGGTAGCGCCCCCTGACTTACCGCCAGACGCTACGTCTGACGGGGTCAGGGGGGGCCTACCTGCGGCCAGGGCGGCGCTAATTAAAGGCGATGTGCCGGGCGGCCGTTTTTGTTGCTGGCCGCCTGCCAGCACCTGCCCCCATTGCCGTCCCCGGCCTCCTGACCAGGCCCCCCGCGGAGTGCTGGCTGCGCTCTGTGAGCCTGGCACTTCTCTTGAGTGCCGGGCTCTTTTGCTGACACTCCAATCCCTGGTGGCCCAGCTGGGCCCCGGGTCGCGCTGCGCAAGGCCCCTCCCCTTTAAGGGGGGGGGGGGGGAAGGTCTGCAGTACCGCGGCGCAACGTACCGCAGAGCGTGGCGCTGCTGCACGTAGCACCGCGATATTCCCTCGCAGCGCCCCAAGAGGGAGGCGGGACGCTTCCACTAGTGCCCCGCTTCTCTCTTGGGGCGCTACCGATTCATTTTGGCCGCGGGGGCGCTAATTTTTTTCGGGGCTCTAAAAGTAGCGCCCCGGCGAAGTTAGCGCCCCAAAGGGGGCGCGACTCAATTTCTCCCCCTCTTACCTTTTTGGACTTCTTCTGGTCCGAACCCACTTCCTCACTGGGTTGGCCTGGCAGGGAACTCACTGCCCTTTCCCGCTCAGGCCACCGAGTTAAAATTGCAGTCGGGTCCTGATGACATCATCGGGACCGGACATGCTTATGTTACCAAGAACCCCAGCAGCTTTGGGTAGGCGTCCTTACCGTCTGCTCAGCTGAGCAGGTGTAAATCGCGGATGTCAAAGCTCCGGACGGCCCCAGGGCGGCTGAGTGAGCTGGGAAATTTTAACTGCCTAGCCGCCCGGTGGTACGGTTACAATTTCTCCCTTCGTCTCTTTCCATTCTCTGGCTGCCTCTCCCCCCACCCCCCCACACCTACACCTACAGGCCACTTGGCAGCAGTTTCCTCCAGCACAAGAGTTGTAGGCCACAAGTGACTACTGAGCTAGACATCTAGTGATCAAGGGCATGCTCCGAGCAGTCAACAGGATGTGCGATTCAAGTGGCGGCTAGCCAAACAATATCAGCTCCTTCCTCTTGAAGTTAGAATATCTCGTTATCAAATGGCATACGCCCAGGCTACGAGCATTGGAACTGGCACAACTGGCTCGGAGGTGATGACATCATCAACGAATAGGTACTTCAACACGCGTGCTGAGAGAGGCATGTATGCCAGCGTAAACTACATACGATCAGATCGAAGCAGACATTGTAGTTTTGCATGTTTGGACCGATGGTTCCCAAAGCTCCCACCACTAGGGTTATCCTCATGTCACGTCTGGGTCTGTTGTAGAATAATTGATAGAGATTGATTGCTAGGATTAGTCGACAACTCCATTATTGTTGTAGCTTGCGACTACCGGGATAGTAAAAGGCGAACTAGATGGACCTTGGCCTTTTTCCGTCTAGCGATTCCTATGCTCCTATTATATTTCTTTTAGCCTGTATGTGAAATGAATTTGGTATCAAACCAGTTCCTAGTGGCCGTGAGCCCACAACACAAAATTACCCCATTTCCGTGTTAACTGGCAATGATATTCAGAGAGAACGCAGGTAGGTTGGAGTGGGAAATGAGGAATGTCACACTGGCACAAGAGCAGGTTCTTCTCTGAGATCAGGCCTGAGGCACATTGTTGGGGTAGCGTGGCGAGAGCTTTCCTCTACCTGCTCCAAGTTAATGCTGGTAACAAAGTAGAAAATATTCCACTTGCCAGCACTAAAGCCCCCAACTTGATGAGAGCAAAATTCACAATAAGAAAACAACGTGATCTTATCTCAGTTTCAGACCATCAACGTATTACTTGCCACTCACTTATTACTGAGTTACTTCCTTCACATATACTTTTTGAAAATATTTTACATAGTATCTGTATCCTATATAAAAATAAAGAATTGTACAGTAGTGTGTTTCAAGGCAGCAACTGAGATGAACAAAGTACTGAAAGGTCACTTGCTAATTGAGTCCAGCTCCTTCCAACACAATCTGCAACTGTGGACGCTCTGTACTCCTGAGACGGGTCAATAAGAGGACAACCACCAAGAAGATAAAACTCTGCAAAATTTTTCCCTGATGTTTGATGGTAATCAAAAATAATTCAGATATCAGTCCACATTATTCAGCCTTGCTCAGTTCTCATTCAAAAGGCAGTATCGAATGCATAGGACTGGAGCCAGTATTCCAGTATGTAATCATAATTTATCCTATCATCCTTTATCATATTCTTAACCAATTATCCACCTGGATCCTTTTTTTTTTAAATGATGGGAGTCTACTCCATACTCTTGCTCCTCTGTTGAAAACTTTTCTATCATTTGTCTGAATTCATGCTTGTTAACTTTGTACTCGTGTCTTCTGGTGTGAAGTTCAATAATCGGTTTATAAGTACATTAGCATTCCTCACAGCATTTTAAAACCTGGATCATGTTCCCTTTCAATTAAAACAAATTCAATGTTGTAGGTTTCTCTTCATAGCCCCGAGTCATCTTTGTTTCTCTTCTCTGAACCCTCGCCATTGGATTCATGCCCATTTACAGGTACGATACCCAAAGCTTCTCAAGGGCAATTAGGGATGGGCAATAAATGCTGGCCTTGCCAGCGACGCCCACATCCCATAAACAAATTTAAAAAAAACTGCACACAATATTGTCAATGTTGGCCTCCGACGCCATAATCACTCTCCATCACCAAAACCACCACCTACTTCCACCTCCATAACATCGCGCGTCTCCGCCCCTACCTCAGCTCATCTGATGCTGAAGCCCTCATCCTTTGTTGCCTCTAGGCTCGACTAGTCCAATGCTCTCCTGGCCGGTCTCCCACCTTGCACCCTCTGTAAACTTAAGCTCATCCAAAACTCTGCTGCCCGTTTCCTAACTCGCACCAAGTTTTGTTCACCCATCACCCCTGTGCTCGCTGACCTACATTGGCTCCCGGTCCGGCAACGGCGCAATTTTAAAATTCTCATCCTGGTTTTAAAATCCCTCCATGGCCTCACACCTCTTATCTCTGTAACCTCCTCCAGCCCTACACCCCTCAGAGATCCATGCACTCCTCCAATTCTGGCCTCTTGCGCATCCCTGATATTATTCGCTCCACCATTGCTGACCGTACCTTCAGCTGCCTGGGCCCTAGGCTCTGGAAGTCCCTCCCTAAACCTCTCTGCCTCTCTATTTCTCTCCTCCTTTAAGACGCTACCTCCTTGACCAAGCTTTTCATTAAAATAATTTGTTATATAATTGAATTTCGAAGGATTTATCTCAATATTAGAATGCCCAAAATGTATTCCAGTGCATATTAACCTGTCTTAAGGGTCTCACACTGACCAGATACTTTCAGTTTCTTCTCCTTCCCCACCTGTGTCAATACACAGCCATCCATTGTGTATATAGGCTGCCTAGATTAATACGTATGACTGTATATTCAGAGGGAGTCTTTGGCTCAGCGATAGCACTCCCTCCTCTGAGCCATAAGTGTTGGGTTTGGGCTCTACTCCAGACAGTCCCGGCAAGTGGAGACCGGAGCACCGGCTCGGAATACAGAGTTGACGTCCAACGGTTCCCCCCCCTCCCTTATCTTAAAAGGTTTGTAGGGCTTTTTAGCCTTGGTTGCAGCCCACCTAGGAGAAGGTACTCTGAAAATAAAAACTATGAGGAAGGCAATGGGAAACCACTCCCTTAGTAAGTGGCTCAAGACTCTCATAACGTGAGCTACGACCTGCCCTAGAGCAAAACCAGATGTGTATATTCATCCACATTAAAATCCTACCGCCATTCCTCAGTCCACCAACTTGAGTTGCCCAAGTCCCTCAGCCTGCCCTATACTGAGCACCTGGCAGCAATCCATGGCGGCATCAGCAAATATTACGAATACCCTTCCCCAAACAGCTTATTACTAGTACATGTAAACTGGAGTGGACCGGAACAGACCTCTGTGCATTTTGGAAGTTACTGCTTCCTCCCCCTCAGAAAAAGCTTTTCCACTTTGCACCACCTTCCCCTATCTAGTGTCAAACCAATTTGCAATCCAGATTAATATCTTACAAGCTCTCTAAAGCTTCTTGGATATGAGACATTACCAACCCTGCCTTAGGGAATAGAAAGTTTTATACCACTGTGGGGGGAAAAAAAAGTTTATTACCTCACGTTGCCCCAGTACAACATATAAACAAGTGTTGTTACCTCAGTGGGAGTGTCTTATTTAATAACAAGTGTTATATCCCAAAATACAGATTGTAACGTTTAGCTGCTAACTTGTCCAGTCTCTTTAAGGTCACCTGCTCAGGTATTCCCTATAGGGAAATGGTCCAAGTTGCCCCATAGGTCAATCAGATTTAATTGCGGTTTAGGTGAGGGAAGTTTGCAAATTACCAGATACTTGCAAAGTTCCAGCTCCAGGTCAGAAAATAAACACCTTCTGTTTTCTTTTGACAGTTTGGAGTATGATGGCCGCTCTCAAATTTCATATTATATATAAAATAAATATGTATTCAAAAATAGATACATTTCCAGTATTTTATATAATCATTCTCGCTCAACAGTTCAACAGTATTTTCTCCAAGTGTACCATGTCTCCTGAAGTCCAGAAACAGCCTTTTCAGTCAACTGCCCTTGTAGAGTTACATGATTCAAGGATTAACAATTAGCCTACTTGCGGTAATCGGTTTACTGGATTATACGTAGCCTCGTACTACTCTACCAACTCACTTCAGAGTGGCACTTATCAAACTCAGATCAGATTTTTTAAACTACAAAATCTATATATTTACAATATAATTAGAAAATAATCAAATATAAACGTTCGACAAATGATAAGTACAATATAAAACAATACACACTGGGAAATGTCTGCAATAGGTCAATACCCTTCAGAAGAACCACTTTTGAAGAAATACAATAGGCTTTTTGGTTACTGGTGAATTTAGTATGTTTTGTCATCTTGTACCGCTTTCAATATTGGCATAACATATCCCATCAAACTAATTCACCTCCCTCAGGCAGAGCGTTAGAATTGATCCTTTTGACTGATCAAACACCAGAAGTAACAAGGATTGGAGCACTGCTTTTAACCCCTTAATTCCCTTGAAGTCAGATGAATTTAATGAGAAAACATTCATAAATACAATTGACAATGCTACACACAGAAATATTGGAATAAATCGACCAGTGCTAGAATGGATAACAGGACTCACAGCACTACAGCTGCAATGATTCACCAGTTGAAGGTTTTCCAGACAAATGGGTCCATTAGCTAAAATGGAACCAGACATTCAAAATGGACACACAAGTAGCTTGTTCAGATTACAGTAAACCCCTATTATTTACATCAATGCAACCATTAGCAATTTAAGTCAATGGTCAATATAGGATTAAAAGACATGTTTCTTTAAAGAAAACTGAAAATGATATTTAAATTTATGACAATGGTTTTGACAGCAATACCAGTGCATTATAATATAGTGTACACGGGGGCATTATAGTCCAGTAACACCCATCTATATTATAATATATAGGAATGTTATACCGCAGTAACACATCATAAATTAAATGTGTTGCACACTAGTAACATAACCCCAACACATTTGAGAGCAAGTCAGGATCAAAACTCTTGAGATTTTGCAGTCCTGCAAAGCCCCTCAAAACAACCTATGACTCATTTACTATGTAATATATTCCTAGATGTGTGATATAACTTATTACAGAAAGTTTCAGATAATCCACTGTGAAAGCAACATCATTTTCTGTTCCAGATTTAAGAGCACTTTCCACACATGGAAATGGAGATACTCCACATCTGAGCAACTAGTCACTAGCAGACAGCAAGCATTTTCAGACAAATCTCTGACCAGCACAGCAGTGAACGGCAGATCATCAGGAAGGAATGCAGAGGGAAAGAGATGGAATCAATCCTTGCAATAACAATTATTATTATTGAAGAGGAATCCTCACCATTTTGGAGTAAGGCAAAACAACAGCAATGAGCAGCTTGACAAGCAAGAGCATCTTTTACATTATGTAACAAAAAAGAAAAAATTGCAAACTAAACTGTAGGAATGCCCCTCCTTTTCTGAACTCGCCTGCAACCATTCTAACCAGCGGCAGTAGACGGCAGCCAACAACAGATCATTCCTGTAGGTATAATTGGGGTTTGGAGTACGCGTCAAATTATCATCCAGTTCTGCAGTGGCATTAACCAGAGTTATGCCTTCCACCCTCCCACCACTTTTCTCTTGGCTTCGCTCCTGCTCTTTGAAAAGCATCAGCTCCTTGTTGGGGTATAGTTCCACATATACTGACTATCCTTCAATATCTTGCTCAAATGCCCAGTCTTCATGTGAGAGTCCAGACAAGGAATATTAGCTGGCTATTCAGCTATGGGCAGAATCACAGCTGAGCCTGACCCCCTGATCCACACACATGGCCTTTCCAGCAGGGTTCACTGGATAACGATCAGGATTGGAACCTCGGCTGTTTTTTCCTTTCGCTAGCCCAGGTGTGCCGGGGCCAACTATAACAACAACAACTTGCTATTATATAGTGCCTTTAACGCAGTGAAACATCCCATGGTCCTTCACAGGAGTGTAGTCAGATGAAAATTGACTGAAGCCAAAGGAGGAGATATTAGGGACAGGAGAGAGGTAGGTTTTAAGAGCATCTTAAAGCAGGAAAGAGAGATGAGGAGGTTTAGGGAGGGAATTCCTCAGCTTAGGGCCTAGAGAGTTGAAGGCTCGGCCACCAATGATGTGGTGAAGGAAGGGGCTGGGGGGGAATGGACAAGAGGCCAGAGTAGTGCCACTGTGGCTGAGATCAGCAAGTTCAGCGCAAACCAGAGATGATCCTGTATCTTTAACCAGTGAAAAGAAAGAGACTTACATTTCTATAGCGTCTTTCAGGACCACCAGATGTCCCAAAGCGCTTTACAGCCAATTAAGTACTTTTTGAAGTGTAGACACTGTTGCAATGTAGGAAACACGGCAGCCAATTAGCACACAGCAAGCTCCCACAGTAATGTGATGATGACCAGATAAACTGTTTTAGTGATGTTGATTGAGGGATAAATATTGGCCAGGACACTGGGGGTAACTCCCCTAATCTTCTTCGAAATAGTGCCATGGGATCTTTTATATCTACCCGAGAGAGCAGACGGGGCCTCGGTTTCTCACCCAAAAGACGGCACCTCTGACAGTGCAGCACTCCCTCAGCACTGCACTGGAGTGTCAGCCTAGATTTTTGTGCTCAAGTCTCTGGAGTGGGACTTGAACCCATAACCTTCTGACTCGGAGGTGATGTGTGTGATGCAATAACAGCACAATCCTAATACTAACAAGCTGCCAAATACTAACTTGTAAGTTTAAACGGGAGGAGTAGCCCTGCTATCCCACCAAGGGCAACACTCGGCACATTGCTGGGCTCTTTGGACTGTAGCTGTGCGCTCAGTCCACACACAATTTGATTCCTGTACCCATGGTGCTCCCAATAGGACGATAGATAGGACAGCCTGTAATTATTGCCCTCACTCTGACTCAACAGTACCCAGTGTGGGAGGAGGCAGCTGGAAGGGTTTGGGTTTTGGGGGGGGGGGGGGGGTGGGGGGAGAAAATCAATTTCGAATTGTAAAAATAGAAAAAGCATATAAAAGAGAATCCAGCTCAGGAAGAATGAGGAGGCGTTCAACATTTGCAACAATAGCCCCTAGAAATACCTCACACAATAAATCAATAAACACAAGTAGGCCTGAAAAGCTCCTGCTGATATTGCAGCGTTCCAACACACACACACATAAACACACACAGAGGACTTGGCGTCTTTGAGATAAGAAGGTATAAAAGAATGACTTCACTGCGGGTTGAAGGCACTGCAACTACAAGCAGGAGGATGCTGCTGCTGTGTCATCGAGAGGAGCATGTAACAGTCTGCAGCAGCCCCGAGACGCAGTGCAGATCTCCTTACAGTATCTTTGTGTCTCCACCTCCCCACCCCCCCTCTCCGACACACACATTTGCGTGACTAGGATGAAAAAATCGCAATCCTAATTCCAGGACCCCTCGTGTCCATGGCGACCGGTATCCATCTCCTAGGAAACTAATCTCGTGGTATTTGAACAATGTAACTATGGTGTTTAATCTCTCGGAGACTGATCTTTTTATCTGCACACAACTTGTTCCATCATTACACCACCAAAATAGCAAATCCAACCCCTGAATCTCCGCACACACCAGGGTTCACGTTTTAGAAAGACCAAGACTTGTTGATGATTCAATAACTTAAAATATAAATAAAAATAAAGATCAAGTGTGTACCCAACACAAAGGGGAAACCCCCAACTCTAAATACAGTGAAGAGATGCTTTTACAAGGTAAATCCTATTAAAATCTACAAACATCCAAAACATCAGACTGGAAAAGACCAGCTGGTCCATCTAGCCTGTCCCGTACAGTTGTGGTCCATTATGCATCTTGTCAAGCGACCCCTGACCCTCAAGGCGCAATGTAGTTCCCTGGGAGTGAGGTGAGGCGAGGGCGAAAACCAGGCAAATTAGAATGAAAACCTCATGGGTTGGGAGTGAAGTTAGCAGCAGATTGTTGTGAAGGCTTTATACTCAAATGGCTTAATTGGCTATAGACCAAATTCACCCTCCTCCCCGCAGGCAAGATCAGGTGGTTTTGCAAAGCAGATCATTCCTGGCCCTGAGCTTAGCAACAAGATGGCACAATCCCTTTAAATCATTTTTCTTTTTAATTTTGCCAATTTTATGGGTTACGTTCTCCTGTCTCTTGAGTCCTTCCTCGTCCCGCCACAGAGTTCCAAGAGGCAGAGGCCAGGAAGGTAAGTAGTTGATTAACTTCTGTCTATATTGCCAGGTGTATGAAAGCCAGTGTAGATTGCCAGTACAAAAACCTCAGTGCAACTCAGGCACTTGGAGGCCTGGCATTGGGGCAATGTTAAGGAGGGCTGTGCAGGCCCGACGGTGCAATACCAACTATCATGGAGAGGTAGAATGCAGGTTGCTCCCCGTCATTTGCCACTTAATAAACTGGGCTGGTCTTAACAACACAAGAGCCTGAAAGTGACTCAATCTCCGTTACCTTGCCAAGGGAGAGTCCGCTGACTTGTCGTTCACCATATCCAAACAATGTGACGTGGCAATAAACAAAGTAGCTAGGTTACTGCCAAATCAGTTCAAATCCCCAGAGGCCATGCTGAAGTTGGGCAGTGCCCTGGTCAGGTTTTACCTGCAGTGCTGGGTCCAGTTCCGGTTAATGTGACATGAAAGGCCAACAAAGACCCAGAGGCCATGTAGTGGAGAGCAACAAGACCGATCCTCAGCATCAGAGGGAACTATGAGGAATGACTCAATAAACCAGGGCTCTTCAGACTCAGAAAGAATCTCAAAGAGGACCTTATAGTACATTGGATACTTAATGGAGTAATGGGGAGATGGTAGGATTGGCATTCTGGGCTTAAAGACTTCCTTTATCTAAACCTTCCAGCAGTACTGGCAGAGGCCAGTGAACAGCTCACCTGAATGCACTCTGACAGAGAATGCAGTGTGCTGATGGGGAAGGGCTTAACACGATAGGAGAAAAGAACTTAAATATAGAATTCTGTTATTCGGATTTCAGTAAGTGTAAAGGTTGGGAAGGGAAATATTTTGCCATGTCCACTTGAACTGTCAAAAGGATTCAGCGGTACAATTATAGATACTGTCCTCCCAAACTTGGGTCTTCAGAGAGAATTCCAAACAGTGCAACACTGCAGTGAAATACGGGGGGAGAGCAATCTGAGATGATGAATTAAGAGTATCGTACAGTATTAAAATATATTGGCTCAAGTGTGATTCTTCCTACAACACATTCGCACTGATACATCAAATACACTTCATGAGAAACTGAAG
This sequence comes from Squalus acanthias, assembly GCA_030390025.1. NCBI lineage: Eukaryota > Metazoa > Chordata > Chondrichthyes > Squaliformes > Squalidae > Squalus > Squalus acanthias. The sequence goes on along the minus strand of CM059448.1, from coordinate 36,772,644 downwards.
GGAGAAATTAAAGTCTTTACGTTGTCCACCAGGTAAGGGGAGGGTCTGTCTGCAGAACTCAAAAGTGCTTCAAGCAAAGAGTACAACTAAATGATATCACGCAAAGCACCAAGGAATGTGAGGACATCATGCCAAGCAGATTCCTGGCATCCACTTTCTGCATTACAAATAAATGGTAGTTTAACATTTATCATTGACAAGATGTAACAAGAGTCCAGCATCATTTTACAAATTAGATGTCAGCTGTGGCTCAGTGGTAGCACTCTCGCCTGAGTCAGAAGGTTGTAGGTTGAAGTCCCACTCCAGAGACTTGAACACAAAAATCTAGGCTGATACTCCAGTGCAGTACCGAGGGGGTGCTGCACTGTTGGAGGTGTCATCTTTCGGATGAGAAGTTAAGCCTTCTCGAGTGGATGTAAGAGATCCTATTGCACTATTTCAAGAAGAGTAGGGAGTTATCCCCAGTGTCCTAGCCAATATATATTCCTCAACCAACACCACCAAAAACAGATTATTTGGTCATTTATCTCATTGCTGTTTGTGGGAGCTTGCTGTGCGCAAAGTGTCTGCTGTGTTTCCTACATTACAACAGTGACTACACTTCAAAAGTGCTCATTGGCTGTAATGAACTTTGGGACATCCTGAGGCCATGAAAGGTGCTAGATAAATACAAGTTCTTTCTTTTACAAATGCGCTGGGTCACAAATCATTATATTAACGATTTCATGCATGTCCATCAAAGGAAACAGTGGTTCCAGGAGACTGCAGTGAAGGGGACAGCATACCAACAGGTCTTCATAGTTCTCTTTGGGCAACCCCATGCAAATATATTACTGCCCCAGGGATCCCCTGCAAATATTGACAACCCCCATCCTCATGCAAATATCAGCACCCTTTTGGGGACCCCTGCAAATACTGACACACTCCCAGAGAATTCATAGAAATATAGATACACCTGGGGACAACCCCAACCAATAGCAAGACCCTCCTAGGAAGCCCCTGTAAGTCTGGACACACTCCCAGGGATCCCTCCCTAAATGCTGATACAGTGTCAGCCACCCAAGGGGGTCCAGTACTATCACTGCAGAAACTGTTGTTTTATTAAGATACAGTAATAGAAATAACATCCAAGTCAACAAATATCAAAAAAAAAATCGAGGCAGCTGTTGACCTTAAAGAACCCCTGGAGTTCACAGTTTGAAAAAACTTAAGTTAGAGAAAACACAACTGAAATACCACAAGTACATTACCAAATTAAAGCCAAACATCAAAAGGAGGTGACACAAACCCAATTACTGCTAATAAAGTCAAAAGCTTGAAAAAAACAGCAAGAAAAACATTTCAGACAATACAATGATTATAATTAATAACACGGTTGGCACAATACAAGTTCGCACAATACTTTGCAGCAATGATGTTTAAGTGAAGACTTGGGAATAAGTCACAGGGGTCCTTTTAGGGGGTGGGGGGTTGGTTTTGTTTAACACTCCAGATCGCTCACAAACTGCGGAAACCGACCGCGAGTGAATCTGAAAACTGACGGGGGACTGGCGAGTGACCAGGGGACAGTGCGGAGTCTCGGCCTAGGGACACTTGTCTCTCTCTCTCTCTCTCTGAGACACACACACACACACAGCGGACCGCTGCACACAGGTCGGAGCTGGAACTACCAGGAGCTGCCAGTGGGGGAAGGGGTGCCGCGTATAAAATGTCAGATTAATTAAAACAGCGTCCATAAAAAAGCCCCCCCTCAAAACACGACTGAAACCCTCACTGACTGATCTCAGGCAGCGTGTTGTATCCCAGAGAGTCACGTGTCGCCGCAGGATACAATATGTATCTTTAAAATATGAAACATTGTGACAAGTTGCTCTTGTTTGTTTCCTTTTTGTTACTTACACCTTTAAATTTAGACGACCCACCACAGCGCCGATCTCTTCTCTCCCCCAAAAAACACACACACACAAACACACAGGAGTTCCTTCTGTTTTAAAAAAAATAAACTTCCCAACGTCCTAGTTTCTCCTTTAGACCAGTCCCGGATTTTTTTTTGGCTTTTTTTTTTAAATGTACAATCCAAGGTGTTTTCTGATACAGAAAAAAAAATAATAAAAGGGGTGTCTTTTTGTCCTGATTGCAGACTAGGCACTGAAGGAGGTTTGGCAGATTTTTTTTTGCTGGCTCGGCTCAGACTAGCCTTTGTTCTCTAATCCCAGTAAAGCAGAAACTCATTCGCCCCTGCTAATCCCAGCTCCAGTCCTACACACTCCTTCATTGGTTGTAATTTACATACGGATTAAGGCACACACACACACATGTCCCATTCTTTTCGCCAAATTACGGCACCTTGAAATTGACAAGAGAGAAAAAAAGGGGGTGGGGAAGAAGCGAAATTGACAAGAAAGAGCGCGTGAAACCGCGCGCGTCAATTTCTTGCATTTAAAACACCAACACCCCCCCCCCAAAAAAAAACACTGTTATACTTTATTGAAATACACAAGGAGGACACGCGTATTATTGAACAAACTACGCCCTGAATTAGGGGTTCTTTGTATTTTCGGCGATTTTTTTTCTTACTCCTTTTTATATAGTGTTAAACTGCGAAGTTTTTGTTTAGATAAAAAAAATAGTAGGGTTTGCAAAAGAGAAAACATGCATTAAATAACCATGTTTGTTAATCTGCAGGATTTAAGGGCTCTGCAGGGTTTTTATATGCCCTTCCTTTCAGGGTGTAGATTAGAGCATGTGATCCTCCCACGGGGCTGATAGAAAGAGACAGATATACACGCGCATCAAATGGCCGACTGCACTGTTACCCTGAGTCCGTGGCTCGTCATCCCATCGAGCCTGAAGGAGAGAAAAAAACATACCTGCTACAAAAGGTATAATTTGCACATTCAGCGGAAGTCCCGAACCATCAGCAGATCAAGGGTTCCTTTGCAAACAATAAATAAGTAATGGGTTTTAAAAACATATCCAGGAGTTAACTTTACAGCGCAGAGGCTGCGCAGTGTAGCGGACAGCTGATAAGTTCTTCACTTTGATGCCATTCTGTTAACTCTCTGACTGCTGCCATGCCCTCGCTTCGCCAGAACACAGCCACAGTGCGTTCAGATGTTGTTTTGATTTAATCCCAGAAAAAATGGCACACGTTGAGAAGAATTCTCTGCTTTCGGGACGCATGTTTCAGCCTGCAGCTAGCCTTCCAGAGCCAGTTTTGCTATCGTATTCCTGATCTTGGTCGGGCTGCTGTGGGGGTGAAAGGCACGGATCCCAGGGCCATGCGGAAAATCAGGATCTTGTGCAATTTGCGCGCAGCAAGGCCCCACAACAGATAATCAGTTATTTTTTTTAGAGATGTTGATTGATGGATAAATGTTGGTCAGGACACTGGGGAAACTTTGCCTGAGCTTCTTCCAAATAGTGCCCTGGGATATTTTAGGTCTACCTGAAAGGGCAGATGATGTCGCGGCTTAATGTCTCATCTGAAAGACAGCATCTCCAACAGTGCAGTACTGCAGTCGAGTGTCAACCTGGATTTTGTGCTATAAGTCTCTGGAGTGGGGACTTGAACCCACAACCCTTCTGATATAGAGGCACAAGCACTACCACTGAGCCACGGCTAACGCCAGGTGGACTCCCCGCTCAGGCCTGAGTTAAAATTACACTCGGATCGCAATGATGTCACCAGGCCGCAACATGCACATGTAAAGGAGGACCCTGTTGGCTCCGGGCGCGTGTCCTTGCTGCCTGCTCAGGAGAGCAGGTTAAAATTGCAGATGTCGAGATCATGGTGGGCTTTCGGACAGCGTGATTTTAACTGCCCACCTGCCAGGTTTCTGCTGAGCGAGTAGGGTTAAAATCGCTGCCCTAAATCTTATTGTCCTCGACTTTCCCCATCGCTTTGTATCCTCCTCTGCTTCAATTGTTTGTTCTACTCTTCCCTTAAAGGATGCCTCAACCATTCCCTGTGGCAAAGCATCCCATGCTCAACATTCTTGGCTGATTTTCTCTTTCTTTACTCAGAGACACTGGAATCAATTGCAGCTCCTCCGTCATTTCCCTGGTTGAGATTGGATATTCAGCACATGCCAGGCAGGATGTGATATGGGGCCATATTAGAAGTTCTGGAGTAGGGCTTGAACCTACAGCTTCCTGACTCTATGACCTGAGCCAAGCTGACACCATGGAAAGCTAAATTATGAACATTAACATCTGAAATTCTTCTCCCTACTCCTTTAAAGGAGGCTTTCAGCTGCTTAAAATAAATGGGCTAATGCATCTGTTAAAAGAGCAGAAAGTGAAATTTCAGATGAATGCTGGTATCCCACGATGTGACTTCAGGCCACTCTCTGCTCTCAGGCATGGAGAGTGACCCTCGGATGAGGTACGAGAGAGCTGCTGGCACAGCCTGAATCCTCCAGCCTGAGTCAGTACCTTCAGCAGATGCAAGAGGGTTAACAGCGAGAGACTGGGGAATAGGGGGAATGGGATAGGAGACCGAGGATATGGGACAAGGTGGTATTGGATAGGCTATAGTGGGTATGGGGCATGGCTATGAGGAAAGAGCAGGGGAGTGGGAATAATTGGATAGCTCTTTCAAAGCACCAACACAAGCACGATGGGGTGAATGGCCTCCTTTTGTGTGGTATAATTCTATGATGGGACGGGGTATAGGATAGCATAGAGAGGGTATGAGGACAAAGGCGTGGGAAATGGAGTATGGGATGAGGTCAAGGGGCATTTGATAGGGAACAGAGGGTATGGGATAGGGCTATGGGGGAAGAGTAGGGAAGTGGGAATAATTGGATAGCTCTTTCAAAGAACTGGCACAGGCACAATGGGCCAAATGGCCTCCTTCTATGTGGTATGATTCCATTCTATAATGAGGTAAGAGGAGAAAACCTTGAGGAAAGATGAAGGGTCTTTTAGTGTAGAGTTAAGTACAAGGAATCATGTGCATGTACCTTTCATGAATTGTAGGTAATTTGTTTGTGCAGTAATTCTATTGGCTGCCCAATGCCCTAAATTTTAGTGGAGCAGACTCAATAAAGCAACTTGGAGCAAGGGCACTCCTTTGCACCATGTCCACTCCTGAATGTCAGATAGGGCTCATTGGTAGCACTCTTGCCTCTGAGTCAGATGATTGTGGATTCAAGTCCCATTCCAGAGACTTGAGCACAAAATCTAAGATGATATTTCGGAGATGCCATCTTTTGGATGAGACGTTAAACCGAGACCCCATCTCCCTTGTCAGGTAGATGTATAAGCTCCCATTTTTTAATAGGAGCAGGAGTAGGCCATACGGCCCCTAGAACCTGCTCCGCCATTCAATAAGATCACGGCTGAACTTCTACTTCAACTCCACTTTCCCGCCCTATCCGCATATCCCTTGATTCCCTTTGTGCCCAAAAATCTATTGATCTCAGTCTTGAATGTACTCATTGACTGAGCATCCTTCTTCTTCTTCTTCTTAGGCAGTCCCTCGGAACCAAGGATGACTTGCTTCCACATTAAAAATGAGTTCTCAGGTGACTGATGAGCCCAATGCGGGACCTACAGTCTCTGTCACAGGTGGGGCAGACGGTGGTTGAAGGGGCGGGTGGGTGGGGTGCTTGGGTTGATGTGTGCTGCCTGCGCTTGGCATCCGCTTGCTCCCGGTGAAGAGACTCGAGGTGTTCGGCGCCTTCCCGGATGCTTCTCCTCCACTTTGTGTGGTCTTGGGCCAGGGATTCCTAGGTGTCGGTGGGGATGTTGCACTTTTTCAAGGAGGCTTTGAGGGTGTCCTTGAAGTGTTTCCTCTGCCCACCTGGGGCTCTCTTGCCGTGCCGGAGCTCCAAGTAGAGCGCTTGTTTTGGGAGTCTCGTATCGGGCATGCGGACAATGTGACCCGTCCATCGGAGCTGATCGAGCGTGGTCAAAGCTTCGATGCTGGGGATGTTGGCCTGAGCAAGAACACTGACGTTGGTGCGCCTATCCTGCCAGTGGATTTGCAGTATCTTGCGGAGGCAGCGTTGGTGGTACCTCTCCAGTGCTTTGAGGTGCCTGCTGTACATGGTCCATGTCTCTGAGGCATACAGCAGGGCGGGTATCACTGCTGCTCTGTAGACCATGAGCTTAGTGCCGGGTTTGAGGACCTGGTCTTCAAACACTCTCTTCCTCAGGCGACCGAAGGCTGCACTGGCACACTGAAGGCGGTGTTGGACTTCGTTGTCGACGTCTGCCCTTGTTGACCGTAGGCTCCCGAAGTATGGAAAGTGGTCCACGTTGTCCAAGGCCTTGTCGTGGATTTTCATAATCGGGGGGGCAGTACTGTGTGGCGGGGGCAGGTTGGTAGAGGACCTTTTGTCTGATGGATGTTTAGTGTAAGGCCCATGCTCTCGTACGCTTCGGTGAAGGTGTTGACGATGGTTTGGAGTTCGACCTCCGAGTGAGTGCAGATGCAAGCGTCATCTGCATACTGTAATTCGACGACAGAGGATGGGACGACCTTGGATCTGGACTGGAGGCGACGGAGGTTGAACAGTTTCCCGTTTGTTCTGTAAATTAGCTCCACTCCAGTGGGGAGCTTACTGAGGGTGAGATGGAGCATTGCAGCAAGGAAGATCGAGAAGAGCGTTGGTGCGATGACACAGCCTTGCTTGACCCCGGTTCGTACGTGAATTGGGTTTGTGGTGGAACCATTGGTCAGGATCATGGCTTGCATGTCGTCGTGAAGCAGGCGGAGGATGGTGACAAACTTTTGGGGGCAGCCGAATTTGAGGAGGACACTCCATAATCCCTCACGGTTGACAGTGTCGAAGGTCTTTGTGAGCATCCACAGCCCTCTAGGGCAAAGAATTCCAAAGATTTACAACCCTCCGAGTGAAGAAATTTCTCCTTATCTCAGTCCTAAATGGCCAACCCCTTATCCTGAGACTATGACCCCTAGTTCTAGACTCTCCAGCCAGGGGAAACAGCCTCTCAGCATCTACCCTATCAAGCCCTCTAAGAATGTTATACTTTTCAATGAGATCAATTCTCATTCATAGAATCATAGAATTCTTCTAAACTTCAGAGAATATAGGCCCATTCTACTCAATCTCTCCTCCTAGGACAATCCTCTCATCCCAATAATCCCAGGACTGTTTGAAGAATAGCAGGGGAGTTCTGCCGGTGTCCTGGCCAATATTTATCCCATCACTAAAACAGATTATCTGGTCATTATCACATTGCTGTATGTAGGACCTTGCTGCGTGCAAATTGGCTGCCGCGTTTCCTACGCTATAACCTACACTTCAAAAGTACTTAATTGTAAAGAGCTTTGATGTCCTGAGGTTGTGAAAGTTGCTATCTAAATGCAAGTTAGTAGTTAGTTCTTTCTTTTTCTTTCTTTCTCTTAATAAGATTGGAGTGTCAACAATATCTTTAGAGTGATGACCAGCAATTTCTTCCAATCTCTGTTGAGCACTTACTATTCCACTCAAACACACGTAGAGGAATTGAACTGTGAACGGTGGATTTTTACTCCTCACTCTGTCTCAGGTCATCTCGCTAATAGGGAACCTTAAAGTGTATCATATATTTCAGTTGTTAAACGGTTGTTCCAGTCCCACTCAGGTCCCCTCCCTCACCTCTTTTTCCAGTAATTTATTGACTGTATTAGTGGTGCTTCGAACTGGAAGATTTCATTAACTTTGTTTCCAATTTCCACCCCTACTTCGGCTTCAGATGGTCCATCTCCGACTCTTCCCTTCCCTTCTCCGACTTCTCTAACTCTATTTCTGGGGATAGGCTGTCAACCAATATCTACTATAAACCCACCGACTCCCACAGCTACCTTGGTTACACTTCCTCCCACTCCACTTCCTGTAAGAACTCTATCCCATTCTCCCAGTTTCTCCGTCTCTGTTACATCTGTTCTGACGATGCCACCTTCCACACCAGTGCTTTCGATAAGTCTTTCATTTTTCTCAACTGAGGATTCCCCTCCACTGTGGTTGGCGGAGCCCTCGACCATATCCGTCCCATTTTACACACTTCTGCCCTCACCCCTTCCCTCCCTCCCAGAACCACAATAGGGTTTCCCTTGTCCTCACCTTCCACCAGCCTCCACATTCAATGGATCATACTCTGCCATTTCTGCCACCTCCAGCCCGATGCCACCACCAAACACATCTTTCCTTCCCCTCCCCTTTCAGCATTCCGAAGGGATTACTCCCTCCGCGACATCCTGGTCCACTCTTCCATCACCTCCAACACCCGCTCCCTTTCCCACTGCACCTTCCCATGCAAGTGAAGGAGATGCAACACCTGCCCTTTCATCTCCTCCCTTCCTACTGTCCAGGGCCCCAAATCTTTTGTTTCTTTACTTGTCTCATTACCATTCCCTTGTGCTTTGCACCATCATCCCTTTTGTCATTTAATCACTCCTGTCTTCTATCCTATCACAGACCTTCCCTTTTGTTCTTTCCTCCCCTCCTCCTGCCCCCTACCCACCGTTTCCTACATTACAACAGTGACTACACTTCAAAAGTACTTAATTGGCTGTAAAGTGCTTTGGGACATACTGAAGTCGTGAAAGGCGCTATATAAATGCAAGTCTTTCTTTTCTTTCTTTCCTTGCCTCTGTACTTGCTTAAAAACTGTTACATCTCTAACTTCTTCCAGTTCTGACGAAAGGTCATCGACCTGAAACGTTAACTCTGTTTCTCTCTCCACAGATGCTGCCTGACCTGCTGAATATTTCCAGCATTTTCTGTTTTTATATTAAATAAGTAAGATTGTTAGCTGCAGGCACAAGTAGCCAAATGGGATTATGATACAGCAGCAATAATGGAGACCTGGCTCAAACAAGGGGAGGATTGGGAATTTAATATTCCCGGCTACAAGGGAAGTCATCAGGACCGCAAGTTCCGGGCCAATAACTTGAGCGTAGTGATAATGGGGGGCTTCAATTATCCTAATATAGACTTGGAAAATAACAGTGTAAAAGGCAAAGAGGGGGAGGAATTCCTGAAATGTGTAAAAGAGAACTTTCTTCATCAGTATGTTTCCAGCCAAACAAGGAAGGAAGCAGTGCTGGATCTGGTTCTGGGGAATGAAGTGGGGCAAGTGGAGCATATTTCAGTGGGGGAGCATTTGGGAAAAAGTGATCACAATATCATTAGGTTTAGAGTAGTTATGGAAAAGGACAAGGAAAAAATCATATGTGAAAATACTCAACTGCAGGAGAGCTAATTTCAGTGAGTTGAAAGAGGATCTGGCCCAGGTGGATTGGAATCAAAGATTGCCAGGTAAAACAGTAAATGAGCAATGGGAGACCTTCAAAGAGGAGATAGTTCGGGTACAGATTAGACACATTGAGGGGGAAAGGAAAGGAATCCAAAGCTAGAGCTCCCTGGATGACCAAAGATATAGAGATTAAAATGAAACAGAAAAGGAGGCTTATAATAAATGTCAGATTCAGAATACAGTAGAGAACTAAGCTGAATATAGAAAGTACAAAGGAGAAATGAAAAAGAAATAAGAGGGGGAAAGAGAGAGTATGAGAATAGATTAGCGGATAACATAAAAAGGAAATCTTTTATAAACATATAAATAGTAAACGGGTAGTCAAAGGAAGGGTGGGGCCGATTAGGAATCAAAAAGGAGATTTTCTTATGGAGTTGGAGGGCATGCCTGAGGTACTAAATGAATACTACATCTGTCTTTACTAAAGAAGAGAATGCTGCCAATGTCACAGTAAAGGACGAGGTAGGAGAGAACTAGTACAGGATAAAAATAGATAAAGAGGAGGTACTTAAAAAGTTGGCAGCACTCAAAGTAGAAAAGTCACCTAGTCCGTATGGGCTGCATTCAAAAAAGGGGGAGGAATAAACACAGCAATTACAGGCCAGTCAATCAGAGAGGGTTGATTAGGGTAGTGTGATTGATGTTGTGTATATGAACTTTCAAAAGCTTTTGATAAAGTTCCACATATTGGACTTGTTAGCAAAATTGAAGCCCGTGGGATTAAAGGGGCAGTGGCTCCATGGATATGAAATTGGCTAAGGGACAGCAAGCAGAGAGTAGTGGTGAACAGTTGTTTTTCAGACTAGAGTGAAGTGTGCAGTGGTGTCCCCCTTGGGTTGTTATTAGGACCACTGCTCTTTTTGATATATATTAATGACCTGGTCTTGGGTATTGGACCTGGACTCCCAGCTGGAGTATTCTGGCCAATTTTGGGCACCACACTTTAGGAAGGATCTCAAAGCCTTGTAAAGGGTGCAGAAGAGATTTACTAGAATGGTACCAGGGATGAGGGACTCCAGTTATGTGGATAGACTGGAGAAGCTGGGGTTGTTCTCCTTGGAGCAGAGTAGGCTAACGGGAGATTTTAATTGCAGGGCATAATTGCAAAGTTTGCAGATGACATGAAACTCTGAAATGTAGTAAACAGTGAGGAGGATAGTAACAGACTTCAGGAGGACATAGACAGACACATGGCAGATGAAATTTAACGCAGAGAAGTGTGAAGTGATTTATTTTGATAGGATGAATGAGGAGAGACAATATAAACTAAATGGTATAATTTTAAAGGTGGGAGGACAAGTTGAGAAGGCTGTTAAAAAGCACGTGGAATCCTTGGCTTTATTAATAGAGGCATAGAGTACAAAAGCAAGGAAGTTATGCTAAACATTTATAAAACACTGGTTAGGCCCCAGCTGGAGTATTGTGTCCAATTCTGGGCACCGCACTTTAGGAAGGATGTCAAAGCCTTGGAGAGAGTGCAGGAGATTTACCAGAATGGTATCAGGGATGAGGGACTTCAATTATGTAGATAGACTGGAGAATCTGGGGTTGTTCTCCTTGGAGCAGAGAAGGTTAACGGGAGATTTTAAAGAAGTGTTCAATATGTTCATGAAGGGTTTTGAGAGAGTAAATAAGGAGAAACCGTTTCCAGTGGCTGAAGGGTCAGTAACCAGAGGACACAGATTTCAGGTAATTAGCAAAAAAAACAGAGGCGACATGAGGAAAACATTTTTTATGCGTCGAGTTGTTATGATCTGGAATGCACTGCCTGAAAGGATGGTGGAAACAGATTCAATCATAACTTTTAAAGGGGAATTGGATAAATTCTTGAAGGTAACACATTTGCAGGGCTATGGGGAAAGAGCAGGGGTGTGGGACTAATTGGATAGCTCTTTCAATGAGCCAGCAGAGGCACGATGGGCCGAATGTCCTCCTGATGATGAAGGAACGGCGATATATTTACAAGTCAGGATGGGATGTGACTTGGAGGGGAACTTGGAGGTAACAGTGTTCCCATGCGGCTGCTGTAACATTCTATGATTCTATGAAATGACCAAAAATCTGTTGCAGTGATGTTGATTGAGGGATAAATATTGGCCAGGACACCGGGAGAACTCCCCTGCTCTTCTTTGAATCGTGCCATGGGATTTTTTACTTCTAACCATAAAATATAATGTTCTGTATAAAATTAATATAAATTATAATATGTTCCAGAGAGAATGAACAAACTTAGGACTTACCTACAAAAATTAAACAAGCAGACTGATCCAATGGATTGGTATTATACCTAAAATCAGTAACCAAAAACTCAAAGAAAATATTAAACTAACTCCCAATTTTCCTTCATCAACCACCCGGCAAAAGATTTTTTTTTAATTCATTCATGGGATGTGGGCGTTGCTGGCAAGGCTGGCATTTATTGTCCATCCCTAATTGCCCTTAAGAAGGTGGTGGTGAGCCGCCTTCTTGCAGTCCATGTCGTGAAGGTACCCCCATAGTGCTGTTAGGGAGGGAATTCCTGGATTTTGACCCAGCGACGATGAAGGAACGGCGATATACTTCCAAGTCAGGATGGTGTGTGACTTGGAGGTGGTGGTGTTCCCATGCAGCTGCTGCCCTTGTCCTTCTAGGTGGTAGAAGTTGCGGGTTTGGGAGGTGCTGTCGAAGAAGCCTTGGCGAGTTGCTGCAGTGCATCTTGTAGATGGTACACACTGCAGCCACGGTGCGCCGGTGGTGGAGGGAGTGAATGTTTAAGGTGGTGGATGGGGTGCCAATCAAACGGGCTGCTTTGTCCTGAATGCTGTCGAGCTTCTTGAGTGTTGTTGGAGCTGCACTCATCCAGGCAAGTGGAGAGTATTCCATCACATTCCTGACTTGTGCCTTGTAGATGGTGGAAAGGCTTTGCGGAGTCAGGAGGAGTGACACTCGACGCAGAATACCCAGCCTCTAACCTGCTCTTGTAGCCACAGTATTTATGTGGCTGGTCCAGTTAATTGGTATTAAATAGTTACTGTTTATATACCATGACTAAATGCAGGACTTTTTATACCCCTCTTGAGTTTCACTTGTCACACTAATGCCGCTCCTGTTATCTGTAGCCATGTTTGATCCTGGCGATCCCAGACCAATTCCACACCTGGTCTCCCAGCTCTCAGTCCATCTGTTGACCCATGCAGCCAGCTCAGCCAGATGCCGGCCTAGGAAGTTGCCTAAGCCTCAGTTCCAAGCCTGCCTGAGTATTCACAGGCCCCTCTTACTCTCCTGGCCTGAAAGATCACAATGAACAGGCCATTCTCAACCAAAAGTCCCTCAAAGGACAACATTGCAATGAAACAGGCACAGGACAAGCTGGCCACAAGGTCACAACCCAGACCCTCACATCAATGTGGTCAGATGGATGAGTACAGTCCGGGAATAACAGATGCAAGAGTTTGATGAGAAGCAAAATGATGAGAAGCGCTTACAAAAGAAAATGTATCGTAAACTTGAGGTAGTGGGGCGGAGGAAAGTAACAGAATGGTAAAACAGAGAGAGAAATATAAAAGCAACAGTTAACTAGAAAAGTGAGGAGAGTGAAAGTAATTCATCAAAGACACAATAGAGTATTAAAATGTTCAAAAAAAATTAATGAATACAAAATAAAGATACAAATTATGTAGAAAAGTAGTAGAGATAGAAATGATTAAAAATTGTGTATAAAGAGCTACATCTACCAGAGAAGAGAAGCTCCTATATATGAAATGCAGTACAAAGTGAGCTATGTGCATGAGGCAGGAACTATCATCACAACAACGTCTAGACTGGCTCCACCGCTATCTCAGTGACACCCAGCCTGGTCCAATCACTACCCAGTGAGACCCAGACTATCCCAGTCACTATCCCAGTGAATCCCAGACTATCCCAATCACTATCCCAGTGACACCCAGACTATCCCAATCACTACCCAGTGAGACCCAGACTATCCCAGTCACTATCCCAGTGAATCCCAGACTATCCCAGTCACTATCCCAGTGAGACCCAGACTATTCCAGTGAGACCCAGGCTATCCCAGTGAGACCCAGACTATCCCAGTCACTATCCCAGTGAGACCCAGACTATCCCAGTCACTATCCCAGTGAGACCCAGACTATTCCAGTGAGACCCAGACTATTCCAGTGAGACCCAGACTATCCCAGTGAGACCCAGACTATTCCAGTGAGACCCAGACTATCCCAGTCACTATCCCAGTGAGACCCAGGCTATCCCAGTGAGACCCAGGCTATTCCAGTCACTATCCCAGTGAGACCCAGACTATCCCAGTCACTATCCCAGTGAGACCCAGACTATCCCAGTCACTATCCCAGTGAAACCCAGACTATCCCAATCACTATCCCAGTGAGACCCAGACTATCCCAGTCACTATCCCAGTGAGACCCAGACTATCCCAATCACTATCCCAGTGAAACCCAGACTATCCCAGTGAGACCCAGGCTATCCCAGTGAGACCCAGGCTATTCCAGTCACTATCCCAGTGAGACCCAGACTATCCCAGTCACTATCCCAGTGAGACCCAGACTATCCCAGTCACTATCCCAGTGAGACCCAGACTATCCCAGTCACTATCCCAGTGAGACCCAGACTATCCCAGTCACTATCCCAGTGAGACCCAGACTATCCCAATCACTATCCCAGTGAAACCCAGACTATCCCAATCACTATCCCAGTGAAACCCAGACTATCCCAATCACTATCCCAGTGAGACCCAGGCTATCCCAGTCACTATCCCAGTGAGTCCAGACTATCCCAGTCACTATCCCAGTGAGTCCCAGACTATCCCAGTCACTATCCCAGTGAGTCCCAGACTATCCCAGTCACTATCCCAGTGAGTCCCAGACTATCCCATTCACTATCCCAGTGAGTCCCAGACTATCCCAGTCACTATCCCAGTGAGTCCCAGACTATCCCAGTCACTATCCCAGTGAGACCCAGACTATCCCAGTGAGACCCAGACTATCCCAGTGAGACCCAGTCTATCCCAGTGAGACCCAGACTATCCCAGTGAGACCCAGACTATCCCAGTGAGACCCAGTCTATCCCAGTGAGACCCAGACTATCCCAGTGAGACCCAGTCTATCCCAGTGAGACCCAGTCTATCCCAGTCACTATCCCAGTGAGACCCAGACTATCCCAGTGAGACCCAGACTATCCCAGTGAGACCCAGTCTATCCCAGTGAGACCCAGTCTATCCCAGTCACTATCCCAGTGAGACCCACCCTGGCCCTACTACCATCACAGAGAACCACAGAGAGCAGCCTCCCTCTGAGCTGTGAGTGAAATCAGCAACAACAGAAAGCTAGAAATGAGGAAAGAAAGAGTCTCTCACACAAACAATCCAGTAACTCACAAAGTGTTCCTGGAAACTTTATAAACTTCTCCATGAAAATCACCATGACAAAAAAAACTAGTATGTGAAGAAAAATGAACCGTTGCTGCTCATAGTGTTTAGTTTGTTTACCTAGCAGAGAAATCATCGATCAGAATTAAAAGCAATTAAGAAGCTTTTGTCCTCTTTCACTGTGGATTCATAATATCCGAATCGATACAAAGATAAATATTGTGGGAAATCTTGTTCATTTGATGGGAAAGGGCTGCAGGAAAATCCAGCTGCTTGATCTGTCTGGAAGTGGACCATGCACCAGTGAGCAAGAATAGTGTAGGATACAGTGAAAGACAGTAACCGCAGGGATGAGTGCTCTCAGCCTGAATTGCTCGACCCCGATTTTGGTCCAACTGGTTGCACTTTAAAAAAAATACAAGGTCTTACTTTCCAGAGAAAGTCTTAGATGAAAAAGTCGAAAAGACACTTCAAACAAATCATAAATGGAGCAGACAATGTGCTGAGAAACATAGCTCATGAAGCCGGTCAGCTAATTGTGGGGGTGATTTTAACAGTCAGTTACTAAGAAAGATCTCTCACAAAGCATCGTTGTCGCTTCAGTGAAACCCTCACCAACTTTCACTGCTAACACGAGGCGCCGAGGGACGTTGGTAAAAGTGGCGTCTTCGCATTCGCCTGAAGAAAGACAAAGTCCATGGAAACCGGTGCTGGCTGGCACTGTCTGTGTGAATCGGTCTGTTTGATATCCGGTAGAACACCACTCGATTTCTACTCTGAATTAAAGGCCTGCTTTCCAGACTTCACAGAGAAGCCCTTCAAACACTGAGACCAGGAGACACACAAGGCCAGGGTTGCATTATGAGGAAAGCCTGAGAGAAAGTTGGGCTTTTTTTGCCTGGGGGAAAAAACAAATCCTGGAATCATTTAACAATTGGGAGCTGCGAGGTGGGGGTGGGGGGATTGTAGGTTCTTTCCGGATGGATGAACCACTAGGATGGATCCAGTGGCCTTCCTGATCCGTATCAACCTCCTTCTCACCATTGTAGTGTGTGTGTCTTTTATAAAGTCACATTAATAATGGGACAGCACAGAAGCTTGTGGAGATTGGACATCTTATTCTCTGCTTTTTTTTTGCATCCCCTGTTAACTGGTTTGACCTGTATTGAAGCAAACACGTAGATTACTCATTTAAGCGCTAGATTAAATGTAACAATATTCTTAATACAGCTGTAATAATATCTGGATGTTACATCCCTCTTTACATGTTTTTAAAACCAACTTAAAGCTTTTAAACTAAGTAACGCAACAACAGGCAGCCTCACAGCTTTTAAACTAACCTCTAAATAACAGTATGTTAAGATACTGGGTCCTTTTGGTATATGTCAGTGCAGCTTTTTTTTTGATCAGTCGGACATTTCGCTGCATCTCAATCTGTGACAATGTCGTCACCATTCTCCCTGAGCTCATTGTCCAGTACTGACTCCCATAATCAGCCTTCAGATGGGAGGTGTGCCTGATAATCCTCTCTTGGTTAATCATTGTCTCCTTTTTTTCCCCTCGATGGTCCAGTAGGGGTTGAGGGTGATAGGATGTCGAGAACTTGCGGCTAGTGGCGACAGATTTTTCGGGAACACGTCTCCTGCTTTCAGAGACGCTGGACATTCTGATTTGTGTCTTTTCCTCTCCTTGGCAGCTCTGGGGTTTTTTCCCCCTAATAAGAGCTCAGGAGCCCTCTCCTCCTTTGGCCAGAGTGCGAAGTTTAAATCTGTTAAAGGTCTTTGGAACAGTAAGCTTGCTGGTGGTGCTGTGTGGGCTGGTTTCCGAGAAATGTCCCAATCCTCGGTGAAAAGCGTTGCCTGCCGCTGCAGCAATGCAATGAGCTTTCTTCAGTCTTTACACGCAGCTCACACTCCAGGTGAGGCCCACCCATTGCACTCAGGGGTGAGTTGACCCCCTGCAATCTCCTCAAATTGTGGGAAACTCAACTGCAAAATTCCTGGTAGCCGGAATTGCATCCAGGTTAAAAAAAAACTCTGGGCCCTTGTCAATTTTAACACCCACTGCTGAAAAGACTTTCTGTTGAGCTTCAGGGGAGCTTTAGTTGAGGTTGTTGTTACAGTGTCAATTTCTGGAAATCCTGAGCAGTCATCCGTTGTCACTGGGTGTCTACCCCGAGGGAGGCTGCCAATGTCAGTACTGATTTCAATCAGTGGACTAGTTGTCCATTCCTTCAGCTCCAGTGGTGCTTTGGAATTGTCATTCATCCAAACATTACCGGGTAGACAGCTAATGCAATCCTTTGTACACCTGCCAATACCGGATAGCACACCTGTTGCCACACCCTGCGTGCCCTCCGTAGGCTAAGACAATGGGTCAGCTCTGTCATTTCTTTGGAATTATAATCCTATTGCCACACAGAAGTTAGTCACTCCAGTCAGGTAAAGTTTGTGTTTCACATGAGAACATCAGACACTCTGGAATCCCGTGTCGCCCTTGTTTCAGTAACTGTTTCAGCAGTTGGTGAGGTTCAGTGGACTCCTTACTCCATTTGGCTCACTGGCATGCTTTATATCCTCTACCCACTACTTTGGATCTGCTGATGAACATTTTTTTCCAGATTGCACAAGTGAAAAATTCTAGACTAGTATTGCTGTTGTATGCACATCTGTTTGGATTGTTTTCACGAACCTCTGACTGAATCAAGTCAGTTCTTTGTCTACATTACAACAGTGTCTACACTTCAAAAGTATGTCATTGGCTGTGAAGCGCTTTGGAACATCCTGAGGTTGTTAAAGGTGCTTCATCAATGCAAGTTCTTTATTTCTTGGGTGGCGTTGAACACTGAGGAGATCATCACTGATCTGAGCACTCCAGGTGCTGCAGCTGTCTTTCTCTGATGACATTCTGAAGGATTTCACTTCAGGAATATTTCAGCAGCTGATGAACTGACGGAATTTAAGTGCTTCTGTTTCCAGGGTCTAAAATGGATTGTGAACTTGCGAATGTGGCTGGATTGGGGAGAGAGCTCTATTTGGCGGCGGGCTGAGTTTTAAGGCCAAAATGCAAAACACAGCAGGTGCTGGGAATCTGAAATAAGAAACAGAAACACTCAGCAGGTCAGGAAGCATCTGTAGAGAGACGAAGGTAGGGGTTAGCGTTTCAGGTCGATGACCTTTCGTCAGAACGCTGACGTTTCCAGCATTTTCTGAATTTAAGTCCAGTTTGGAGAGAACGCCTGCAGAATCTGTCTCTGCAATGCTGTCACCTGCTCCCGGGGTAATGTGCAGGGGCCAATGGCCGTTGATGGCTTGGGCACGCAGCTGGATGTCAACGCATATTTTAGCAGGTTGCTTGGCCTCAGTGCCACACAATAGGCAAGACCTAGGGTGTCGGGCCTTCTACTTGTGCCAATCCTTCTTCAACCAGCGTAGGCACACGGAGGGGAATACGGCCTCTGAGCAGCGCGGAGGGTTTCACGGTTTCAGCGGTGAGTTGATGCAGTCCCTCCTTGCCACCAGTGTAATTTTGTTTGTGTTCTTTTTATAGCAACACATTAATAAGGATCAAACACAGAAGCTCGTGGAAGTTGGTTCTTTTACGCTTTGCTCTCCTGCACTCGCTGGTTACGTATTGACCCTGTGTGCAACTTGCTTCTCTCTGGTTACATATTTCAACAAAGCATGTCGACTGCCCATGCAAAAGCTGGAAAGGATGCAACAATCCTAGAATATTCTTCACGCAACAACAATTATGTGGGCGATTTTCCCACTGGAGGCGAGATGGAGGCGGGTTTCAGTTTGGGTGGGTTTGAAACTTGCCTCCACTGATTGGTTTCAAAATTTTGCGATTTTCCCATGATTGTCCACTTGATTTCAGAGGTGTGGGATGCCCTTGCTCAATTAGTGTTTTGGGACTGAAACTCGCCTCTGTTGACAGCACTTTTCCAGTTTGATTTTATGGCTTCTTGCTCCCTTGGCTCATTCCACAGCATTTCTGCTTCTCCTGCACCACCTCCAACATCTTTTGAGATACCTATGTCCAATTCCAAGGCAAGGGCCTACCCGAGGCTCTCGGATGAGGCGCTGCAAATGTTGTTTGAGGGGGTGACAGCTAGCATGGAGGTGCTCTTCCACTCATCTCGGAGGAAGAGGCCTGCCAAAGAAACCAAGGCTGCGAGAGTACAGCTGGCAAGGGATATAATCTGTGTGTAGATTGGGAGACTGTTTCTGTGTATTGATGAAATGCCATCCCTGTTGGAAAGCATTAAAATGATATGAAGCCAAAATGTTGGCGTTATGCCATCTGTTCTTTCGCCTTAGGAAGCTCCAGATTGTGGGCACCGCCACACTTGCGTTGTCTGGTTGGTGGCCTGAGTGAAAGGAGGCCAGAAATGCATGTCCATTTTCAATGAAGTCCTAGGATGGAGCCAAGGATATGTGCCAACTTGGGCAACCTATGCAAATCTGGCCATGATAAGTTCATCCCTGGCAGCCATGTGCTCGCGTGCTGCCACTGCCGCTGGTCGATACACCGGCGCTCTGACCTCCTCCTGCTCCTCCTCCAGATCCTCCTCCTCCTCATCCTCATCTTCATCTGAGGAGGGCTGGAACTGAGCCGCTTGCTCATCAAGAAGCTGCAAGCCACGACACTGTGCGATGTTGTGCAGTGTACAGCAGACCACGACCATTCTGGAGACCCTGTATGGTGTGTACTGCAGGGCTCCACCTGATCGGTCAAGGCATCGGAAGCGCATCTTCAACAACCCAATGGTTTGCTCGATGATGGACCTGGTCGAAGTGTGGCTGGCGTTGTAGCGCTCTTCAGCCTCGTTAGCTGGCCTCCTGATCGGCGTCATTAGCCACTTCTTCAGGGGATAGCCTTTGTCACCAAGGAGCCATCCATTAAGTTGGTTTGGTGGGTTGAAAAGCGGAGGAACATTAGAGTGCCGCAGAATGAAAGAGTCATGGCAACTTCCACAGAACTTGGCGCAAACATGCAAGAACTCCTTCTTGTGGTTACACACCAGCTGTACATTGAGGAAGTGGAAGCCCTTTCGGTTGACAAAGATAGCTGGGTTGTGATGGGGTGCCCTAAGGGCCACATGCGTGCAGTCTTTGATGCCCTGCACCATTGGCATACCTGCCATATTTGCGAATCCAACCGAACGGGCGGTTATACTTGCTTGATCCCATGAGAACTGGATGTAATTGTGGGCCTTAGCAAAAAGTGCATCGGTAACCTGCATGATGCAAGTGTGGGCGGCCGACTGGGAGATGCCGCTGATGTCTGCTGATGATCCCTGGAAGGAGCCTGAGGCAAAGAAGTTGAGTACAGTGGTGACTTTGACAGCCACTGGTAAGGGGTGTCCACCCGTTCCTCTGGGCACCAGGTCTTGCTGCAGCAGGCCGCAGATCTCTCGGACATACTCTCGCGAAAGTCTCAGCCTCCTTTGGCACTGCTGCTCACTCATGTTGAGGTAGCTCATCCTCTGTCTGTAAACCCTCTGTCGGGGGTATCTCCTGCGGCGAGGTGCCTCGATGCGCTGGTGCCTTCTTCCCTGTGCAGCATCAGGTGGCTGAGCAGGAGGTTGGGGCTCCTGCTGATGTTGCTGCTGAGCTGCCTGGTTCTGCTGCTGCCCTGGATGGTCCTCATCCTCATCTGAGGTCCATGCAGAAAGAAAATGAATGGTTCCTATGCTGCTTGTAGATGCCTCCTTTGGGGAAGCGCTCAGTGCAAGCGGGGAGAAAGTCTTCCAAGGAGGTCCCACAGTTGATGGAGTCAAGCTGCAGGACCTCCGACTTCAGAAGGCCTTCTAAAAGTGCTCAGAGACCTTTTAAAGCAAAGATCTGGCACCTGCAAGTAATCCTTGATACAATAAACGATGTCTTGTTAGACCTGCAGCAGTGAGGAGGCCACCCACGAGTCAACCCGCCAGGTTTACCTGGTGTGGTTCAGGAGTTGCGTGGAACACGCCGAAATGCTGGGAAATTCACGAGGGCCTCTCAAAATAGGCTTAGAGAGGCCCTTAACAAGCATTTAAGGAAGTTAATTAGTGCAATGGCCAGCTGGAGGCGGGAGCGTTTCCCGACCTCCAAAACCGGCACCGGCAAAATCCCGCGGAGGCGGGTTGGAGGCGGGTTCCAAACCCGACCTCTTTGAATCTAATTTTCCCGCCTTTCCCGCCTCCAAACCCGCCTCCTCCGATGACAGAAAATCGCCCCCAATGTATTGGACAGTACATCAAACCCAAACCCGCGACCTCTACCACCTCGAAGGACAAGGGCAGCAGACGCATGGGCACACCACCATCTCCAAGTTCCCCATCAAAGTCACACACCATCCCGACTTGGACATATATCGCCGTTCCTTCATCGTCGCTGGGTCAAAATCCTGGAACTCCCTCCCTAACAGCACTGTGGGAGTACCTTCACCACACGGACTGCAGCGGTTCAGAAGGCGGCTCACCACCACCTTCTCAAGGGCAATTAGGAAAGGGCAATAAATGCCGGCATTGCTCGCGATGCCCACATCCCGAGATTGAATTTAAGCAAACAAGCACCGTGGACAGTAAATACTTACCAAGATTAGTCTCACAATTATTAAGTTGTTGATAAAATGCATCCATAAAGCTTTTTCATTGAGGTCAGTGTTCATCCAATTCATCAGTGCAGCAAATAGAAGGTTATCATAGAATCATACAACACAGGAGGCCATTCAACCCACCATGCCTGTGCCGGCTCTTTGAAAGAGCTGTCCAATTAGTCCCACTCCCCTGCTCTTTCCCCATAGCCCTGTACATTTTTTCCTTTTCAAGTATCTAGCTAATTCCCTTTTGAAAATGACTATTGAATCTGCTTCCACCGCCCTTTCAGGCAGTGCGTTTCCAGAATCACTCCATCAGGTGAAAGGCAGAAAGTCTCCAGTCGCTGGTGGGATTGCATTTGGTGTGTTAACCGCAGTCTCTGTAAACTGCCCCATTTGCTCAGCTAAAAAAACTGAAAACTGACATAAGGAGCTGCTGAAGCAGGACTGAATGACAGTCAGACGTTATAGAAACAAAATTGAGCTTCTAAAAATTTGTTTTTGCCCAATTTTTCCCTTTCTGAAGACGTTGAGTCCTCCTGGGGTGCAGTTCCCCAGACAGCTTGTGCCGTCTGGCATGCCACCCAAATGGCCATCTTTACATCCAAGGCTGGACATCTGCAGGATATCTGACCACGAGAGGCAGCATCGCTGAGACCAATTCTGTCTACATATGCCACCTACAAAGGACGACTAAAAAATAATAAAGAGAGAGAAGATGGATTATGAGAGTAAACTAGCAAGAAATATAAAAACGGATAGTAAGAGCTTCTGCAGGTATATAAAAAGGAAGAGAGTAGCTAAAGTAAACGTTGGACCCTTAGAGGATGAGACTGGGGAATTAATAATGGGGAACAGGGAAATGGCAGAGACTTTGCACAAATATTTTGTGTCAGTCTTCACCGTACAAGACACTAAAACCATCCCAATAATACATAATCAAGGGGCTATAGTGAGGGGGGAACTTAAAACAATCACTATCACTAAAGAAAAAGTACTCGGTAAAATAATGGGACAAAAGGTGGACAAGTCCCCTGGACCTGATGGCCTGCATCCTAGGGTCTTAAAAGAAATGGCTGCAGAGATAGTGGATGCATTGGTTACAATCTACCAAAATTCCCTGGATTCTGGAGAGGTCCCAGCGGATTAGAAAACCTGCAAATGTAACACCCCTATTTAAGAAGGCAGGGAGACAGAAAGCAGGAAGCTATAGACCAGTTAGCCTAACATCTGTCATTGGGAAAATGCTGGAGTCCATATTAAGGAAGCAGTAGCAGGACATTTAGAAAATCATAATACAGTCAAGCAGAGTCAGCATGGTTTTATGAAAGGGAAATCATGTTTGACAAATTTGCTGGAGTTGTTTGAGGATGTAACGAGCAGGGTGGATAAAGGGGAACCAGTGGATGTGGTGTATTTGGATTTCCAGAAGGCATTCGATAAGGTGCCACATAAAAGGTTACTGCACAAGATAAGAGCTCACGGGGTTGGAGGTAATATATTAGCATGGATAGAGGATTGGCTAACTAACAGAAAACAGAGAGTCAGGATAAATGGGTCATTTTCCGGTTGGCAATCGGTAACTAGTGGGGTTCCACAGGATCATGGCTGGGGCCTCAACTATTTACAATCTATATTAATGACTTGGATGAAGGGACCGAGTGTAATGTAGCCAAATTTGCTGATGATACAAAGATAGGTGGGAAAGCAAGTTGTGAAGAGGACACAAAGAATCTGCAAAGGGATGTAGACAGGCTAGGTGAGTGGGCAAAAATTTGGCAGATGGAGTATAATGTGGGAAAGTGTGAGGTTTTGCACTTTTGTAAGAAAAATAAAAAAGCAAATTATTATTTAAATGGAGAGAGATTACAAAATGCTGCAGTACAGAGGGACCTGGGGGTCCTTGTGCATGAAACACAAAAAGTTAGCATGCAGGTACAGCAAGTAATCAGGAAGGCAAATGGAGTGTTGGCCTTTATTGCAAGGGGGTTGGAGTATAAAAGCAGGGAAGTCCTGCTACAACTGTACAGGGCACTGGTGAGACCACACCTGGAGTACTGCATACAGTTTTGGTCTCCTTATTTAAGGAGGGATATACTTGCATTGGAGGCAATTCAGAGAAGGTTCACGAAGTTGATTCCTGGGATGAAGGGGTTGACTTATGAAGAAAGATTGAGCAGGTTGGGCCTATACTCATTGGAGTTTAGAAGAATGAGAGATGATCTTATTGAAACATATAAAATACTGAGAGGGCTCGACAAGGTAGATGCAGAGAAGATGTTTCCCCTCATGGGGAAATCTAGAACTACGGGGCATAGTTTCAGAATAAGGGGTCGCCCATTGAAAATTGAGATGAGGAGGAATTTCTTCTCTCAGAGGGTCGTAAATCTGTGGAATTCTCTGCCCCAGAGAGCTGTGGAGGCTGGGTCATTGATAATATTTAAGGTGGAGATAGACAGATTTTTGAACAATAAGGGAGTGAAGGGTTATGGGGAGCGGGCAGGGAAATGGAGCTGAGCCCATGATCAGAATAGCCATGATCTCATTAAATGGCGGAGCAGGCTCGAGGGGCCAAATGGCCTACTCCTGCTCCTATTTCTTATGTTCTTACACAAACCTACTTTCTCCTAAATCTCCTAAATATATTCTATAATGTTACCATCTCTTTAACTGCATTTTGGTGTTAGCAAGATGGTTGTGGTTGTTGGAGGTCAATCATCTCAGCCCCAGGATATCGCTGCAGGAGTTCCTCAGGGCAGTGTCCTAAGCCCAACCATCTTCAGCTGCTTCATCAATGACTTTCCTTCCATCATAAGGTCAGAAGTGGGGATGTTCGCTGATGATTGCACAGTGTTCAGTTCCATTTGCAACTCCTCAGATAATGAAGCAGTCCATGCCCGCATGCAGCAAGACCTGGATGACATTCAGGCTTGGGCTGATAAGTGGCAAGTAACATTCGTGCCACACAAGTGCCAGGCAATGACTATCTCCAACAGGAGAGCATCTAACCACTGCCCCTTGACATTCAAAGGCATTACCATCACCGAATCCCCTAACATCAACATCCTGGGGGTCACCATTGACCAGAAACTTAACTGGACCAGCCACATAAATACTGTGGCTACAAGAGCAGGTCAGAGGCTGGGTATTCTACGGCAAGTGTCTCACCTCCTGACTCCCCAAAGCCTTTCCACCATCTACAAGGCACAAGTCAGGAGTGTGATGGAATACTCTCCACTTGTCTGGATGAGTGCAGCTCCAACAACACTCAAGAAGCTTGACACCATCCAAGACAAAGCAGCCCACTTGATTGGCATCCCATCCACCACCTTAAACATTCACTCCCTCCACCACCAGCATACCGTGGCTGCAGTGTGTACCATCTACAAGATGCACTGCAGCAACTCGCCAAGGCTTCTTCGACAGCACCTCCCAAACCCACGACCTCTACCATCTAGAAGGACAAGGGCAGCAGGTGCATGGGAATACCATCACCTCCAAGTTCCCCTCCAAGTCACACACCATCCTGACTTGGAAGTAGATCGCCGTTCCTTCATCGTTGCTGGGTCAAAATCCAGGAATTCCCTCCCTAACAGGACTATGGGAGTACCTTCACCACACTGACCGCAGCAGTTCAAGAAGGCGGCTCACCACCACCTTCTCAAGGGCAACTAAGGATGGGCAATAAATGCTGGCCTTGCCAGTGACACCCACATCCCAGGAACGTATAAAAAAAATGAAGCTTTGACTGATCTTTTTCCTCCTCCTCCAAAACCTGAAAAAACAGAGGGGTACCCAGAGGGATACACATATAGGCCATCCATTATGGGGAACTCCTCATTAGGATTGGTTAGCTCAAGAAGGGGAAATTAAATCAATGACTGAAGTTGTGTATGGGGCTTTGAAACAAGGAACCAGAGCCTTGTGAGCACCATATGGTGAGGAACCCCCTCCTGGTGAGGAGCCCAGGATTTATTCCACAGAAAACCCTTCGGACTTGCTGCCTCCATTTGTGGGCTCCCCACCATCACCCTCTGCAGACTCATATCAAATCTCAGTAATTCTAGACACGAGTTACTATGAAATACAAAAGTGCCCTGGGATCTGAGCTGGTACTTTTAGGTGTCCGCCTTGGCTCAATCACAGTGCTCTCGCTTCTGAATCAGAAGGTTGTGGATTCAAGTCCAGCATCCAGGGACTTGAACACAAGATCTAGGCTGACACTCCAGTGCAGTGCTGAGGGAGCACTGCACTGTCAGAGGTGCCGTCTTTCAGATGAGATGTTAAACCGAGGCCTAGTCTGCCCTCTCAAGTGGATGCAAAAGATCCCGTGGTACTATTTCATAGAGGAGCAGGGGAGTTCTCCCTGGTGTCTTGGCAAATATTTATCCCTTAATCAACACCTAAAACAGATTATCTAGTTATTGGCCCAGAAATTGGAGTTCAGATGGTTGCCGCGGGGGTAAGGATCCCCCGCGATATCGCACTCCGTGCCTACCTTTATGGTTTTGGCCCACACGAACTTCAGTTCCTGGGCCTCTCCCTGGTGCCGGCGCGCAGTGTGTGCGTGTCCCAGAGGCGCAGTTAGTTCGATGCTACCTCTGGGATCACGTGGGCCAGTTAGAGCCAATGGCAGCACACCATCTTTCATTCATAGCTTTGACAGGAAGAGCTGTCAAAACTATGAATACAACAAGCCCCCAAAAGAACAGTTAAACCTCAATTAAATTTTTTTTAAAAAGCCATCACATTAATAAAATAACTATAGTTAAATAAATTAACCACTTTAAACAAAAATTTAAATTTTTGAAAAAATTTAAATTCTTTTTAAAAGTTATAAAAATAAACTTACCTTTCTTTAAAGTCTCTGAAAAAGATAAACCTGTTGAATTTTTTTTTAAATAATACTTAATTAACTACTTACCTTGTTAAAAGGGGGTCTTACGCCTGCTTTCTTTATGTGTAAAATCTTAAACACTTACCTGCGCGTTCAAACCTGAAAAAAAAACTAAGTGCGCTGCGTGCGCACAACCTGTAGCGCGCACGCGGTTCACTTAGGAACCGCCCCCTTCGCAATACCCGAAGTGCCGGTTTCCCGCGCATGCGCAGTGCATGCAGGAAACCGGCACTTCGGGACCTAATACGCGAGAGTACACAGTGCGTAATCTCCCGTATTAGGTCTAATTTTTGGGCCATTATCTCATTGCTGTTTGTTGGTACTTGCTGTGTGCAAATTGACTGCTGGTTTCCTATGTTACAACATTACACTTAAGAAGTATTTCATTGTCTGTAAAACACTTTTGGGATGCCCTGAGGTCAGGAAGGTGCCAAATATCTTTCTTTACAAGCACATGATCTCCAGCAAAAAGATCGGCAGCTGAAATCTGTTGAATGTGGCACATCCAACTCCACAATTTGTAACTGCCCACATTGGGCAAACATTAATCACAAACAGGAGGCATTAATTACAGTCAAGGAAGCTATCGACTAGAAACAGCAAAAACAACCTATAAAGGTTTCCCGAGGAAAGGCGACGCGCTCAAACCTGCCACCCATTCAGGCAGCAGTGGATTTCAGATTTATTACCACCTACAGAGGGGAAAAAATGGACTTGATAAACAGGGTTTCACACCTGTAATGTATTATCACATGGTTTGTCACATGGTTTAGTATGAGCATGCTCAGTTCGCTCTGGCCTAGTAAAGCAAGCACATGGACGAGCAGCTCATCCTGTCTCTGTCCTTCATTTGTTCTACCCACATATATTACATTTTGGCAACTAGGATGGGATCCCAAAGCCATTTTTAGGGATCATGGAAGGACACAGTGTTCAACCTTCGTGTGAAAAAGTTTAAGGTGAATTTGTGACACCTGAACTGAATTTTTGCGATGTTTTACTGTTAATGCTGATGCAGAATTGTCGGTGCTTCATCTTCACCTGTGTGTATACACAGCAGCAGTGGCGTTGATTCTCACAGGTACACATGTAGCGTGCTGAGTCACTGTTTGACGGGATCGGGACAATCATGGCTGCACCTATGGGATTCATCGGAAGTCTCGGCAAGTATGACCGAGCTCACGAACCATTCAGTTCTTACATTGAGCGGATGGAGATGTTTTTTTAAGGCCAATAACATTATTGGGACCGAAGGTGCAGATGAGAATGTTCAAGCTCAAAATAAAGTAATTCATGAATGTAAAAAAGCAATTTTTCTAACAGAGATCGAGCCAGATGTCTACGGAACAAACCTACTCGCGCCAGGGAAAGCGAAGGATGCGTCGTTTGAAGACATTGTCGAGAAACTCGAGGACCATTTTGACCTAATGCCATTAGAAATAGCAGAGAGCTATAAGTTTGGTACCAGAAACCAAAAACAAAGTGAAACCATCAGTGAGTACATTGTAGCTCTTAAAAACCTGTCTTTGCATTGTAACTTCGGCACATTTTTGGATCGCGCGTTGCGAGATCAGTTTGTGTGTGGACTGGTGGATGAGCGCACACAGTCCGAGTTACTGAACACTCCGAACCTAACGTTTGGCATAGCATGCAAAATTGCCCTATCTATGGAGATCGTGTCTAAGAATGCTAAGGAGCTCCGTCCAACTCAAGTGACTAGTGCAGCTGAGGTCTACAGTCACAAAGCCACCGCCAAACCTAAAGTTGTGAAACCAAGTCAAAAGAATATCGGTGAGAGCAGTTCAGTGAATTGTTATCGCTGCAATGGAAATCACTCACCACAGTCCTGCCAATACAGAAATGCGAAGTGTTTCCACTGCCAGAAGCAAGGCCATATTTCAACAGCTTGCAGAGCTAGATTGAAAGCAGGAAGTAAGAACCATTCTAGTGGCAATGCAAAGCAGCGACAACAAAAGGGAGGAGTTCACAATATTGAAGTGAACACACCTGATGTTGAAGAACTAAGCATCTACAGTATCTACGCCACTAGCGGCAACACTAGCAGTCGTGAGAAAGACTTCTGTACAAAACTTTTGATTAACGAGCAATATATTGATATGTGTATCGACACGGTGGTGGACTGCTCTATCATGAGTAAGGACACATATGAGAGTAAGTTTAATCAAATACCACTTACAAAGAGTACCGTAGAGTTAAAAACCTACTCCGGAGAAATCCTAGAGACATGTGGACAAATGGAATGTACAGTTCAGCACAATGGTCAGTCAGTAAAGCTGCCTATTATTGTAGCGAGCTACAACAGGCCAACCCTCATGGGCAAAGACTAGTTGAGAAAGTTAAAGCTAGACTGGAAAAACATCTTCAGTGTAGATGCTTCAAAGAAGCGACTCGACACAATGCTGAAGAAGTACAAAAACATGTTCACAGACAATTATGAGGGCATCACTGGATATGATGCGCATATCCGCATCAAGTCCAAGCGAAGCCTGTCTATTGTAAGGCAAGGCCAGTCCCCTATGCGTTGAAAAGTCAGGTGGAGGAAGAGCTAGCGATACTGAGAGAAAACGGATTGCTAGTAAAAACTGACAAAAGTGAATGGGCTACCCCGATTGTGGTAGTGCCCAAAGCAGACAAAACTGTACGCTTGTGCGGTGACTACAAAGTTACTATTAACCAAGCGGTTGATGATGAGCAGTACCCGTTACCTTCATCACAAGATTTGTATGCAGCACTCTCTGGGTCAAAGGTTTTCTCCAAGCTTGATCTGTCGCACGCTTACGCTCAGCTGAATGTTGACAAAGAGAGTCAACAGTATTTCACTATCAACACACACAAGGGACTGTACTCCTACACCAAGCTGTCATATGGTGTAAAGTCTTCTCCCAAAATCTTCCAGGCTACGATGGATAAGATTTTGCAAGGAGTTCCAAATTGCTTATGCAATCAAGACGATGTGCTGATCACAACAAGCAGCGAGGAAGAAAATCTAGAAGTGTTAGATATAGTGCTTCAAAGGTTGAATGCCCACAATGTAAAATTGAAAAGGAGCAAATGTGCTTTTGTGTAGCTCGAGGTTGTGTACCTTGGTCTGAAAGTTGATGCAAATGACTTGCAACCAGTGTAGGAAAAGGTTGATGCTGTCATCAATGCTCCAAAGCCACAGAACGTGTCTAAGTTAAGATCTTTCCTTGGAATGGTCCAGTACTACGCACATTTCTTACCTGAGTTACCGACCATGTTAGCTCCATTGCACGAGCTCCTCAAGAAGGATGTCCAGTGGAAGTGGACAAAAGCGCAAGTGGAAGCTTCCGATGCTTGTAAGAGAAGTCTCTCTGGCGATGCTCTACTTGTGCACTACGACACAGAGTGTGACGCATCTAGCTATGGTGTGGGAGCTGTCATAAGCCACGTAATGGATGACAGCCAAGAGAAACCAATCACATTCGCATCGCGAACCCTCACAAAGAGCGAAAGAAACTACGCGCAAATTGAAAAGGAAGCACTCGCCATAGTGTTTGGAATCAAGAAATTTCAACAGTTCCTGATCAGCAGAAATTTTACCCTGATAACCGATCACAAACAGCTCCTAGCAATATTGGGGCCCAAATCTGCCATCCCTGCAATGGCCGCATCAAGAATGCAACGTTGGGCAGTGTTGTTCTCACAATAAGACTACACAATTGAATATCGCACTTTAAAGCAAAACGCAATCACAGATGCCTTGTCCAGGTTGCCACATGAGGAGTCATGTGTTGGGAGTGATGGTGAGATTTTCACGCTAGGTGCAGTTGACAAAGACTTTCTTGTGAATGCAACTGAGATTGCAGATGAGACTCAAAAGGACTCAGTACTGAAAAGAGTGAATGAAAACACCTGGAATGGATGGACTGATCAGTGTCTGGACACAGAATTGAAATCATTCTATAACCGTCATAGTGAATTGCCTTGTGAGCAAGGTTGTATCAAGTGGGGAAACAGAGTGGTGGTACCTACTTCTTTGAGTTTGGAACCAAAACAAAACAGCCCGAAAATTGGTTCAACACCAAAACCTTTAGTAAGGAGATCAGGAAGGCTCCGCAAACTGGATTTGTAGTTCATTTAAAAACAAAGCCAAGAGTTTTTGTTATGTGGTACATGTAATCCTGGGAAATATGGGACCATAGTTTTGTTGTATTTGAGAGGGGAATATTTTTTTAAAGGGGGAAAGCCGTGTAATGTATTATCACATGGTTTGTCACATGGTTTAGTATGAGCATGCTCAGTTCGCTCTGGCCTAGTAAAGTAAGCACATGGACTAGCAACTCATCATGTCTCTGTCCTTCATTTGTTCTACCCACATATATTACAACACCTAACTATGTTCATAATAGGCAGCTCATGGCCCGACTGGGCACTTGTGCCACAACCTCTGTGATGAAGGCACAACTTGTCACTTGTCCAGAGGTGATCAGTAGGTCCAGTCCTTGTAATGGTAGATTTGAAAGCTGGTAACGTAGATTTTTTTTTAGTTTATGGGATGTGGGTGTCGCTGGCATGGCCAGCATTTATTGCCCATCCCTAATTGCCCTTGAGAAGGTGGTGGTGAGCCGCCTTCAATTAGGATTAATTGAGAATTTGTTAATGCCTTTATTACTATGCCGCAATTTCATTCCTCATTTCATGATTGGCCCAAATGACTGGGTGCAAATCAATAACAGATACCAGGTGTCCCAGAGTGACAGGAAAGCTTCTCAGTGTCAGGTTATGATCAGACAGAGACCTGTAGATGGGCACTCACTGAGACACAGGGAGTAACACCACACCACTCCATGGATGTGATTGCTCCACAACACATAGGGGACGTACAATATAAAGTACTGATGAGTAGAAATTTCCTCCTACTAAATATTGGGAAGACCAAAGCCATTGTCTTCGGTCCCTGCCACCAACTCCAGCCCTCTCCCTGGCCACTGTCTGAGGTTGAACCAGACCGTTTGCAACCTTGGCGTCCTATTTGACCCTGAGATGAGCTTCCAGCCCCATATTTGCTCCATCACCAAGATCACCTACTCCCACCTCCGTAACATTGCCCATCTCTGCCCTTGCATCAGTTCATCTGCTGTTGAAACCCTCATCCATGCCTTTGTTACCTCCAGACTTGACTATTCCAACGCTCTCCTGACCGGGCTCCTATTTTTCACCCTCTGTAAACTTAAGCTCATCCAAAACTCTGCTGCCCGTATCCTAACTCACACCAAGTCCCGTTCACCCATCTTCTTCTCTTCTTCGGCAGTCCCTCGGAACCGAGGATGACTTGCTTCCACATTAAAAATGAGTTCTCAGGTGACTGATGAGTCCAATGCGGGACCTACAGTCTCTGTCACAGGTGGGGCAGACGGTGGTTGAAGGGGCGGGTGGGTGGGGTGCTTGGGTTGACGTGCGCTCCTTCCACTGTTTGTGCTTGGCTTCCGCTTGCTCCCGGCAAAGAGACTCGAGGTATTCGGCGCCTTCCCGGATGCTTCTCCTCCACTTTGTACGGTCTTGGGCCAGGGATTCCCAGGTGTCGGTGGGGACTCTTTTTCAAGGAGGCTTTGAGGGTGTCCTTGAAGCGTTTCCTCTGCCCACCTGGGGCTCTCTTGCCGTGTCGGAGCTCCGAGTAGAGTGCTTGTTTTGGGAGTCTCGTATCGGGCATGCGGACAATGTGACCCGTCCATCGGAGCTGATCGAGCGTGGTCAAAGCTTCGATGCTGGGGATGTTGGCCTGAGCGAGAACACTGTTCACCCATCACCCCTGTGCTTGCTGACCTACATTGGCTCCCGGTTCGGTAACACCTCGATTTTAAAATTCTCATCCTTGTTTTCAAATCCCTCCATGGCCTCATCTCTCCCTATCTGTGTAACCTCCTCCAGCCCTACAACCCTCTGAGATCTCTATGTTCCTCCTATTCTGGCCTCTTGCGCATCCCCGATTTTAATCGCTCCACCATTGGCGGCCGTGCCTTCAGTTGCCTAGACTCTAAGCTCTGGAATTCCCTCCCTAATCCTCTCCATCTCTCTACCTCTCCTCCTTTAAGATATTCCGTAAAACCCAACTCTTTGACCAAGCCTTTGGTCACCTGTCTAATATCTTATGTGGCTCGGTGTCAAATTTTGTTTGATAACACTCCTGTGAGGCACCTTGGGATGTTTTGCTACATTAAAGGTGCTATATAAATGTACGTTGTTGTTGTAGTCAGGCAAACATTTGGGGACATGACTTTACTTTAGATGTTGAAGAGCAGTTTGAATTAATTGACAAATGGGCCTCCAGCAATATGGAATCATAGAATCTTACAGCATGTGCCTGTGCCGGCTCTTTGAAAGAGCTATACAATTAGTCCCTCTCCTCTGCTCTTTCCCCACAGCCCTACAAAATGTTTCCTTTTCAAGTATTTATCCAATCCTCTTTTGAAAGTTACCATTAAATCTGCTTCCACCACCCTTTCAGGCGGTGCATTCCAGATCGTAACAACTCGCCGCGTAAAGAAAATGACAGAGGAAAGTGATTGTTGAAACTTTGTGAATTGTTGCTCATCCCTGCACTTTCTCCAATGGTCCCATATCCCCTGTGTAACACGGTGAGTAGAACTGTACTCCAGGTGTGGTCTGACCAATCCATTGTACATCCTCCGCATCATCTCAGGAGATTGCTATTCCACTGGTCTGACTACACACATGGATATTTTTCAACTTCTTGTTCCCAGCAGGAAGCCTCATCCACTGAGAGCACGTATCAGAAATTCAGGCATATGCTACCCATGAGTGTCTGACCATATGGTTGAGTAATCCCCCTTCCTCCCAATCCCCCTTCCTAAACCCTCTCTCCGAGCTTGGTTTTCTGTCCTTCTTGCTGCAACTCTGCAAAGTCCCATGGGACATTTTGTACGTAAAGGCACTCTATAAATGTAAGTTGTTGCCACATTTCACAGCTTGTTTACTTGTAATTGCCACACCGTACTGTCTGGAGGGTGATATAGGCACCCAGATACTATCCTGAGTCAAAAATAGAAACGGAACCGCACCCAAAACATCAACCTGTCTGCTCTCTCCACAAGGCGACTGACCTGCTGAGCACTTCTGGCATTTTCAGTTTCAGATGTCCAGCATCTGTAGTATTTTGGTTTTTATTCTCCTGAGTCTCTCTGTGCTAGTTCTACTGGTAACAAGACACACTCCTGAGTCAGTCTGTGCTAGTTCTACTGGTAACCAGAGATGACTCCTGAGCCTACAGCACAGAAACAGGCCATTCAGCCCAACTGGGTCTATCCCAGTGTTTGTACACCACACGAGCCTCCTCCCACTCCTCTTCATCTCACCCTATCAGCATAACCATCTATTCCTTTCTCCCTCGTGTACTTACCTAGCTTCCCCTTAAATGCATCTATACCAGGGGTGGGCAATTATTTGGGCTGGAGGGCCACTTAACAACTATTGGTGAGCTGTTGAGGGCCGCACACCAATGTTCTCCCTGAGGTGCGCGGCCGCACGGTCACGCTCCAATCGCGAGGTCGCGCTTCAATCGTGAGGTCCCACGCAGGCCGCTCACCAGCTCCTGCCTCTGGGAGAGATACTGCACGTGCCGTATTGTTAAGTGGCCCTCCAGCCCAAATAATTGGCCAACCCGAGTAAAAACTTTTGAAATCAACCAGCTACATTTGCGCTGTCTTTGAAAACATACAGGGGTTACGTGTTTGACTGTGCAGCAGGTTATTTCCAGTACCCCTGTACAGGTATCCATTGTTCCTTATTTTGCTATCTGATTTCAAGGCGACCTCTGTACGAGGCTATTCTTGAGATGATTCAGTGCGCAAAACCCTTCACAGGCTCCAGACTCAACAGAAGTTCCAATTAGCAGGAACACTGACCCAGCGAGCAGAAATAAACCCACATCACGGTCCCCCAGCTACAGCAAGGTTGAAATGAAGAGCCCTCCATTATGCCAGAAACAATATTGACCACAAAGATTATGGCAGACTAAAGACGCTGCTCTATAAGCAATGAGGGCATGCAAGGGCATTCACAGTGTCTATAATCGCATGCCATTACCTGGAGTCCTTGTGCTCCGGGATCCACTCCCGTGTCTAAGTCAGCGATGAGAACCCCCCTGGTTACCGGGAGAGGAAAGATGCAGCCAATCTCTTTGGTAAAAGAGTCATGGAGATGAGCAGCCATGACTCAACTCTAAAACGGGTAGAGTATATTCGAGTATGCAGTACATTCTGGGTATGGACGTCCTCCCATTGGGGTCCAGAATCGCGTAACGGATCCTTTTAAGGTCGGGCCGGGGAGAATCACTTTTGGGAATTCATAAATTGAATTCAGTATTTTAGTGTGTTTCCCCTGGCTGCTGTTCAGGTCCGTCTCTGACCCACGAGAAGTGAAAGTGACTGATGTGCAGCTCGAGCTCCGGCTCGCGTTCTATTTCTATCACGTCCAGCGAGCTGGATAGAATGACTTGGTGGGCCAGATACAGCGCGCGGGCCGTGTTTTGCCCACCCCTGATCTATACTATTCACCTCAACTACTCCTTGTGGTAGCGCATTCCACGTTTTTACCACTCTTTGGGTAAAGAAGTTCGCTATTGGATTTATTGGTGACCATCTTATGTTGATAAGTTCTAGTTTTGGACTCCCTCACAAGTGGAAACATCTTCTCTACCTTTACCCTATCGAACCCCATCATAATCTTAAAGACCTCGATCAAGTCACCTCTCTGTCTTCTCATTTCTAGAGAAAAGAGCCCCAGCCTGTTCAATCTTTCCTGATAAGTATATTAGAGCAGAGTCAGTCTGTACATCTGTCTGAGGCTGAACCACACTGTTCGCAACCTTGGTGTCATATTTGACTCTGAAATGAGCTTCCGACCACATATCCGCAGCATAACAAAGACCGCCTACTTCCACCTCCGTAACATCGCCCCGTCTCCGCCCTTGCCTCAGCTCATCCACTGCTGGAACCCTCACCCATGCCTTTGTTACCTCTAGACTTGACTATTCCAAATCACTCCTGGCTGGCCTCCCACATTCTACTTGAGGTCATCCAAAGCTTGGCTGCCTGTGTCCTAACTCGCACCAAGTCCCGTTCACCCATCACCCCCAGTGCTTGCTGACCTACATTGGCTCCCGGTTAAGCAGCGCCTCGATTTCAAAATTCTCATCCTTGTTTTCAAATCCCTCCATGGCCCTCACCCCTTCCTATCTCTGTAATCTCCTCCAGCCCCACAACCCCCGAGATATCGGCGCTCTTCTAATTCTGCCCTCTTGAGCATCCCTGATTATAATCGCTCAACCTTTGGTGTCCGTGCCTTCTGTTGCCTCGGCCCTAAGCTCTGGAATTCCCTGCCTAAACCTCTCCGCCTCGCTACCTCTCTTTCCTCCTTTAAGACGCTCCTTAAAACCTACCTCTTTGACCAAGCTTTTGGTCACCTGCCCTAATTTATCCTTATGCGCCTCGGTGTCAAATTTTGTGTCTTAAAATACTCCTGTGCAGCGCCTTGGGACGTTTTACTACGTTAAAGGCGCTATATAAATACAAGTTGTTGTTGTTGTACTAGTTTTACTGGTAACTAGACACGCTCCTGAGTCAGTCTGTGCTAGTTCTGTTCCATTATTGACTTACGTTGCACATTATTTCATACATTATGCAAACCCTTAAAAGTTTTGGTATTAAATTTTATCAGTATTTGTACACTCATTTGCTTAATGATCCAAATCCTTCTGCAAATCCTTAGCTGCATCCTCAGGTTTGACTGCTTTGCCTATTTTATGTCCGCAAATTTGACTTCTCCAGCTAGTTTCAGAATCCGGGTCATTCATGTGAATGGAAAACAACGGAACTCCAAGCACTGACTGTGGAACATCACTCATCACCTCCCCATAGTCTGACAAAATATCTGTCACTAATACTCTCTGCTTCCTACCCTTTATTCCTGTCTTCCTATTTCTCATCTACATGTTGCCCCTTGGCGACATCATCCGAAAACACAGCGTCAGTTTCCACATGTACGCTGACGACACCCAGCTCTACCTCACTACCTCTTCTCTCGACCCCTCCACGGTGTCTAAATTGTCAGACTGCTTGTCCGACATCCAGTTCTGGATAAGCAAAAATGTTTTCCAATTAAATATTGGGAAGACCGAAGCCATTGTTTTCGGTCCCCGCCACAAACTCCGTTCCCTAGCCACTGACTCCATTCCTCTCCCTAACATCTGTCTGAGGCTGAACCACACTGTTCGCAACCTTGGTGTCATATTTGACCCTGAAATGAGCTTCCGCCCACATATCCGCAGCATTACAAAGACCGCCTACTTCCACCTCCGTAACATCGCATGTCTTCGTCCTTGCCTCAGCTCATCCGCTGCTGAAACCCTCATCCGTGCCTTTGTTACCTCTAGACTTGACTATTCCAACGCACTCCTGGCTGGCCTCCCATATTCCACCCTACGTAAACTTGAGGTCATCCAAAACTCGGCTGCCCGTGTCCTAACTCGCACCAAGTCCTGTTCGTCCATCTCCCCTGTGCTCGCTGACCTACATTGGCTCCCAGTTAAGCAGCGCCTCGATTTCAAAATTCTCATTCTTGTTTTCAAATCCCTCCATGGCCTCGCCCCTCCCTATCTCTGTAATCTCCTCCAGCCCCACAACCCCCCGAGATATCTGCACTCCTCTAATTCTGTCTCTTGAGCAACCGTGTTAGGGAACTGGAGCTGGAGCTGGATGAACTTCGGATCATTCGGGAGGCAGAGGAGGTCATAGATAGAAGCTTCAGGGATGTAATTACTCCAAAGCATGAAGATAGATGGGTGACGGTGAGAGGGGCTAGGAGGAAGCAGTCAGTGCAGGGATCCTCTGTGGTCGTTCCCCTCAGTAACAGGTATACCGCTTTGAATACTGTTGAGGGGGACGACTTACCAGTGGTAAGCCATGGTGACCGGATCTCCGGCGCTGGGTCCGTCCCTGTGGCTCAGAAGGGAAGGGGGGAGAGCAGGAGAGCAATAGTTATTGGGGACTCAATAGTCAGAGGGACAGATAGGAGGTTCTGTGGCAGCAAAAGAGACTCACGGATGGTATGTTGCCTCCCGGGTGCCAGGGTCCGTGACGTCTCGGACCGTGTTTTCAGAATCCTCAAAGGGGAGGGGGAACAATCACAAGTCGTGGTACACATCGGTACCAACGACATAGGTAGGAGAAGGGACGGGGATTTAAAACAGGAATTTAGGGAGCTAGGTTGGAAGCTGAGAGCCAGTACAAACCATGTTGTAATTTCTGGTTTGTTGCCGGTGCCACGTGCTAGCGAGTTGAGGAACAGGGAGAGAGTGCAGATAAACACGTGGCTGCAGGGATGGTGTAGCGGGGAGGGTTTCAGTTATGTGGATAATTGGAGCACATTCTGGGGAAGGTGGGACCTGTACAAACAGGACGGTTTGCACCTGAACCAGAGGGGCACCAATATCCTGGGAGGGAAATTTGCTACGGCTCTTCGGGGGGGTTTAAACTAATTTGTCAGGGGGATGGGAAAAAGGGCTGTAGTCCAGGAGCCAGTGGTGAGTGTAGGGAGGTACTGAGGAGGGTATCAAGGTCGCAGGAATGTACCGGCAGACAGGAAGATGGCTTGAAGTGTGTCTACTTCAATGCAAGGAGCATTCGGAATAAGGTAGGAGAACTTGGAGCGTGGATTGGTACTTGGGACTACGATGTGGTGGCCATTACGGAGACATGGTTAGAACAGGGACAGGAATGGTTGTTGGAAGTTCCGGGGTATAGATGTTTCAGTAAGAGTAGGGAAGTTGGTAAGAAAGGTGGAGGAGTAGCATTCTTAATCAAGGATAGTTTAACAGCGGCAGAAAGGCAGTTCGAGGGGGATCTGCCGTCTGAGGTAATATGGGCTGAAGTTAGAAATAGGAAAGGAGCGGTCACGTTGTTAGGAGTTTTCTACAGGCCCCCAAATAGTAATAGAGATGTGGAGGAAGAAATTGCAAAGCAGATTATGAATAGGTGTGGAGGTCACAGAGTAGTTGTCATGGGTGACTTCAACTTTCCAAATATTGATTGGAACCTTTATAGGTCAAACAGTTCGGATGGGATAGTTTTTGCACAGTGTGTGCAGGAGGGTTTCCTGACACAATATGTGGATAGGCCGACAAGAGCTGGGGCCACGTTGGATTTGGTACTGGGTAATGAACCGGGCCAAGTGTTTGATTTATATGTGGGAGAGCACTTTGGAGATAGTGACCACAATTCGGTAACGTTCACTATTGCAATGGAGAGGAATAGGGCCATACGGCAGGGCAGGGTTTATAATTGGGGGAGGGGTAATTATGATGCGATTAGGCAAGAATTAGGGAGTATAAGATGGGAACAGAAACTATCAGGGAAAGGCACAAACGAAAAGTGGAGCTTTTTCATGGAGCAATTACTGCGTGTCCTTGATAGTTATGTCCCTGTCAGGCAGGGAGGAAATGGCCGAGTGAGAGAACCATGGTTCACAAAAGAGGTTGAATGTCCAGTCAAGAGGAAAAAGGAAGCGTATGTAAGGATGAGAAAACAAGGTTCAGTTGGGTCGATTGAGGGGTACAAGGTAGCAAGGAATGAGCTAAAAAAAGAGCTTAGGAGAGCTAGGAGGGGGCATGAGAAGTCCTTGGCGGGTCGGATCAAGAAAAACCCCAAGGCCTTTTACTCTTATGTGAGAAATAAAAGAATGACCAGGGTGAGGGTAGGGCCGGTCAAGGACAGTAGTGGGAACTTGTGCATGGAGTCAGAAGAGATAGGAGAGGTGATGAATGAATACTTTTCGTCAGTGTTCACCAAGGAGAGGGGCCATGTTCTCCTCGCAAAGTCCACGCCCTGCTTACTCAGTCACCTTTATATATTCAGGTGTTCCTTTCTCATTTCTATTTTAGTTACCCTATTCATCCACTTCAGGGATTATTTGTTTAGTTTACATGTGTTACTTTAAGGTATGTACTTATCCTGCACCTTCAACATTGTGATTTTAAACATGTTCCACTTTCCTTCATCTGAGGCATCCTTCAGAACTATCTCTCAGTTCACTTCTTTTAATTTTACCAATCTTTTGTCGTTTACCCTTTTGAAATTATATATTTTTGTCTTAATCCTTCCTCATGCTGATTTCCAGATTATAACAAATTTGAATCATGATTTGGCCATGTAAGGCTAGAAATTACTGTTGGCCAATGCTTCACACGTTCATATCTTCATATCGCCTACCAGTGAGTTACACTGGAAATCCGGGCAGTCCAGCAAGCTCCCACAAACAGAGATGTGATAATGACCAAATAATCTGTTTTAGTGATATTGATTGAGGGATAAATATTAGGCAGGTCACCAGGGATAACACCCCTGGCTCTACTTTGAAATTGTGCCATGGGATCTTTTGCATCCACCTGAGAGAGCAGATGGACCCTCGGTTTAACGTTGCATCTGAAAGACGGCACCTCCGACACTGCAGCACTCCCTCTTACTTCTCCCTCCACCTTTAAAAGCTTTCTCAAACCCATCTCTTTCAGTCACCTCGCCTCAGTCTCCCACTGTAGCTCAGCTTCTGTTACCACATTTCTTTTTTTTTTCTATTTCCTCCCCTCTGTAAAGCACCGTTGGATGTTTTCTATATAAATATAAATAGGTGTTGTGTGGCGCTGTGAGAGTCAAAGCGCTGCTCCTGTCTGAATGAACTCAAATGTCATTATCTGGTTTTTGAAATCATTTGCTCCACGAATCCTATAAGCACAATTTGAATGAGGTTTTAATACTCTTCAGTGACTCTACTGCAATGCTAGATTCACCCTTTTAAAAAAGATATAGCAATACATAAGTAGCAGCATAAAATGGTAAATTGGCTGCAGGGTTTTATACTTTGGAGCATTGAATATAACAGCAAGGAAGTGATGGTGAACATATACAATAGAGGTTAGCAAAATCATGAAAGGCTTTACTATGGTAAATAGTGAAATATATTTTCCACTGTTTTATAAATTGGTAGCACAGGGGCATAGACACAGGATTATCACTGGAAGAACAAAGGGGGAAGTTAGAAGATTTTTTTTCCACAGAGTTATTAGAACGTAAGATGCTTTACAACAAGTGGCTATTGGGACAGAGACTGTAACATCATTTAAACGTGAATTGGATAAGCATTTTGAAAGGAAGACTATAAAAGGATAAGGGAAATAAGATTGGAGCAGATAGGCCTCATCTAGAATACCGCGTCCATAAGAACATAAGACGTAGGAGCAGGAGTAGGTCATTCGGCCCCTCGAGCCTGCTCCGCCATTCAATAAGATCATGGCTGATCTGATCTTGGCCTCAGCTCCACTTCCCTGCCCACTCCCCATAACCCTTGACTCGCTTACCTTTCAAAAATCTGTCTATCTCCACCTTAAATATATTCAATGACCCAGCCTCCACAGCTCTCTGGGGTAGAGAATTCCAAAGATTTACGACCCTCAGAGAAGAAATTCCTCCTCATTTCCGATTTAAATGGGTGCCCCCTTATTCTGAAATTATGCCCCCTAGTTCTAGATTCCCCCACGAGAGGAAACATCCTCTCTGCATCTACCGTGTCAACCCCCTTCAGGATCTTATATGTTTCAATAAGATCACCTCTCATTCTTCTAAGCTCCAATGAGTATAGGCCCAACCTGCCCAACCTTTCTTCATAAGACAACCCCTTCATCTCCAGAATCAACCTCGTGAACCTTCTCTGAACTGCAATTTTTGGCCCCCTCACATGATGAGGAAAAGATTCAGAGGAGGGTCATTAGATTGATACCTAGTTTAAAAGCCCCTAATCACCATGCTAGGCTTAAAGAGCTGGGTCTTTAAGATTTTTTTTTACACTTTTCCTATAGAAAAGTGTAGACTATAAGGAAATTTGATTGAGGTATTTAAAATTAATGAAGGGACTAGGTTGTGTCCATGTGGATCGACTATTTGAATTAGATAGGTTAGGGAGAATCAGGGACATGTGTATAAATTATATAAACAAAGAACTTCTTTAGATATCAGGAGGTTTTACTTTTAGGAAAGGGTCATTGACCGTTGCCAGATTGTACAGTGAGTGTGGATTCACGGCAAGAGTTCAAAAGGGATCCAGATGAGTTCCTTGCTGTGGCTGATATCACAACGAACGAATGGTAGGTGGGATAGTGGGAAATGTGTCACATGGTCACTGGAACTTGTCTCGGAGGTCAGAGAGAAATTTCCTAGAATGTTGGTCACCCTGAATTGGTCTAGGGTTTAAAAAAAAAATCTGTTTCTTTGCCCCTCACAGGATGGCACAGTTGGCGAGAGACAGTTGGGTCAGAATCAATGCTCCGTGGCAGATGTGGAAATCCGATACCCAAGTCAGGCAGCTCTTCCATACTCTAGGGCACTGTTGACAATCGACCAGTCAGCTCAGCTCATGAACAGCACCTGGAGGGATAGATCGGGCACTGGGATTCTTCCCACTCAGCTCCAGGTAACCCTGAAGGCCAACAACAGCAAATTGCATTTATACAGCGTCTTTAACGTAGTAAAACGTCTCAAGGTGCTTCACAGGAGTGTTATCAAGTAAAATTTGACACTGAGCCACATGAGGAGATATTAGGACAGGTGACCAAAAGCTTGGACAAAGAGGTAGGTTGTAAGGAGCATCTTAAAGGAGAGAGAGGTGGAGAGGCGGAGAGGTTTAGGGAGGAAATTCCAGAGCTTAGGCCGTTGGCAGCTGAAGGCACGGCCGTCAATGGTGGAGCGATAAAAATCAGGGATGCGCAGGAGGCCAGAATTGGAGGAGCGCAGCGATATCAGAGGGGTGTTGGAGGAGGTTAGAGATAGGGAGGGGCGAAGCCATGGAGGGATTTGAAAACAAGGATGAGAATTTTTAAATTGAGGTGTTGCCAATGTATGTCAGCGAGCACAGGGGTGATGGGTTAACGGGACTTGGTGCGAGTTAAGCCAACGCCCAAACAGGTAGCTGGACAAGCAACAGGAACCTTACCAGTGTATTATGCTGATATACTGGTTAAACTGCACGATTACCTATGGAGGTTCCCAAGTCTTGATTCTTGCCTAACCGATGACTAAGCTGCCTGGATTTAGCTGAGTGGGGTGTGTCTCTGTGAGGAGTGTGTGTGTATCTCATAGCAGGCAAGCAGAGACTCTACCTGTGTGGATTTTTCAGTAGTTGGGTTTGGAGACTCCAGTTGGGTGATGGGTTTCCAAGTGAGTCAGACACACAAGTGAGCAAAAGGAAACC
Source organism: Squalus acanthias (assembly GCA_030390025.1). NCBI lineage: Eukaryota > Metazoa > Chordata > Chondrichthyes > Squaliformes > Squalidae > Squalus > Squalus acanthias. The sequence continues at coordinate 36,730,222 of CM059448.1, read as the reverse complement.
CTTTGGTACCACTGACCAGCTGTTAATGGGACAGTTACATGCAGCTTTGTTTGGTGATATTCCATTGTAATCAGAGATGCCAGTGTTGAAGGATGTCCTTTTTACTAATATCAGTCTATCAAAGCAGCCAAAGAAAACAGAATTCATTTTATTTTGAAAACAGGGTTAAACACATGTACATCTCCATGCAGTTTACTGTAATGGGTAGAGTATTAGCCATAACTGAGTGTTAAAGATTAAATATTCACAACCAGCTCCACACATTAAGACGACAATGGGAATTCTGTTTGGGTCTGACTATAATCTGCATCACAAGTACCGGAGTACAATGGGGCTGTTTCATATGTCCTATGCGCAGTGCGGAAATCTGACGGGTTAAAGAAGGTGTATTACCGGCACCGTACCACCGTCAGATGAGGGATGCTGCCACAATGCATTGCACCTCTGATCACCACGTATTCATTCAACAGCCCCATTACATAGATTCATGAAAAGTGCTCCAGGTGACTAGGCAGAAGCAACAGGGTGGACTGGTTATCTACACATTCACCTAGGAATCAAACGCTAAACGCAGACAGTTTTCATTTATTATGGTGCAACTGTAATCCCTTTTGGAAGTTTCATTACATTGGTTCTGTCAAGCAACCTCATTATAAAGCCCGTTTAAGATCAAAATGCCAGAATGTGTGCCTGGGGGAGGGGGGGGGGGGGGAGGTGTCATAATAAATAGCTGTATATAGGCGAGCTACACAGATTGGGTACAGAACACAACTTACCATCCTGTAAGTGTTGCAAAAGAAAATATCAGCACCTATTTGCTCTTCTGACCTGTTAGAAGAGCAGAATTGAGATTAGAGTGCCTGTGGAATGGAGGGACGATGCTTCAAACTCCTTTCCCTGATCTTCTGACTTTCCAATCTCAGCCACTCTATTGTACCAAGGGTCTGAATGGGCATCTCCTCACCGTAGGGAGTGTGTAAGTGTGTAGATAGGGGTGGGGTTGGGGTGCGGGCTAGAACGAGAAGCACGGTTGCCAGTTACTGCCTCTGAGTAGCTGGCTGGGGAGAGGCCTTCTTTTGGAGGCCCAAGAGCTGGTTTGCCTACTGATCCTCCCTCTTGGCTGCCAGAGATGTCATCTGGAAAGACCAAACGAGGAGGAAAAAATGGGGGGTGGGGGGTGAAAAGAGGGGAAAGAGAAGGATTTCATACCTTCATTAAAAAAAATCACAATTGTGAATCTGCAAAGCCCCTATTCATACACAGCAATACTCTTCAGAAAGAAAAATGGCCGAACAGCCATCTTGATTACACTTATGAGAAAGAGTGACTGAGTCAGTGGCTCATAATTCCGGACTGTACACGACCTATTTGCTGGGTTTTTTGTTGTTAGAGATAATCAAAATGACCTCATCTGGAATAGAATCATTCTACGCTACAGTATCATGTTTTTTTTACCTTTGGAGACCATTTTTAGTTCCTGTTCAGATGCCAGGGAGAGAATCAATAGGCCTACTCCACGTGGTTCAGGCCACAGAACTAACAATCAACCAGCTCGCTGTGCCACCCAATGACCTATCTCATCAAGCCTTTACTTACACCCTGCACACTGGAAGCATGTTAGTCACATTACAGAGAACTGAATAGTCACATAACAGCCTGATTTTATACAGCGTTCTATATTGTGTATATATATCATATACATATATCTATATATATGTAGGAGGACAGCAACTTGGAAACAAGAGAGGGAAAATGCAACCAGTTCCTTAGTGTTTTGTACCATGAGGGAGGAAAAGCAGGGGAAGAAAAAGCTAGACAGATAGAGGCCAGTCAACCAGGACAGGTCATGTGCAGGGTGTGAAAGAAATGTACGCCATTTTTCCACAGTTAGTTACCTGGCTAATGTAACATATATGAGGTCTACCGAGATTAGTGCACATTATTTTACTACGGTTAACTACTTCACATTTTGACTGGAAAGGCAACCAAAATAAATTTTGCACCTTAAATATCAATCTACAATATTATTAAATTAAATCTACATAACATCCCATTCATCATGGGTTACAATTTTCAGGGAAATATGTGGAAACCAAAATATGCCCAGGATTTAAATTATTGAGTTTTAATAATTTGGACCTTACCCATGAGTCTAGTCAGTGCTCTGACTAGACTCATGGGTACGGCTGATGGTTAAATATGACCCTGAGTTGCACTAAATTAGTTAAAAATATCCCTGGATCCCCCCAGTACCTCAGGAGGCGTTTAAGATGATTAAAGGAATTGATAGGATAGATAGAATGAAACTATTTCCTCTGGTGGGGGAGTCCAGAACAAGGGGGAAGAACCTTAAAATTAGAGCCAGGCCATTCAAGGGTGATGTCAGAAAGCACTTCTTCACACAAAGGGTAGTGGAAATCTGGAACCCTCTCCCCCAAAAAGCTGTCGAGGCTGAGAGTCAATTGAAAGTGTCAATAGATTGATAGATTTTTGTTAGGCAAGGGTATTAAGGGTTATATGGAACCAAGGCAGGTAGATAGAGTTGAGAAACAGATCAGCCATGATCTAATTGAATGTCGGAATAGGCTTGAGGGGCTGAATGGCCTACTCCTGTTCCTATGTTCCTCTGTGAGACTATCCAGTGAGTCGCTGAGCCACACAGACCAGGAAGTTTTCAGGTTCAATCCCCAGTCTGTGCTGAGTTAGCTGGTCCCAGCCAGGTTAATGGGAGGGGCACTACAATTAAACTCAGTGCTTTTCAGAAGCACCGGCTCCCATCTCCGATTGCCATCCAAAGACCTCTGGTGGAAGTACGAGAGAGCGAGGACAGGATTGCATTCGGCCATGATACTCCACCTGGTCAAACAACCTGCTGATACTCGTTGTGAAGGCTCATAGGTAAATATTGGCCATTTGGGTGAGGTATTGGAGGATGCCCAGCGCCTATGAAACTGTGCCCTACTCTCACGTTTCGCGATTTCTGACTATTAGGGTGGGTGGTAGCTGGTTTGATTGGCAGGTCAACTGACCGACCCCTGGCCACAGAGAGCTGGAGCAGGTCACAGGTCAAGTCTTTGGCTTCCTGTTTGGCTGGGGCACACTGTCTGCAGTAATCAAGAGTGGAAGACAGCCATAGAGGGCGAGAACTGCCATCTTAAATTTAGCGCCAACTAGTTTCAGAGAATCGCTGGCCAGAAAGGTGTATTTAGCCCACTAATGTGGATAGTGTGGCGTGCTTTGATATTTTCTATGTTGTGAGGAACATTGTGAACTAAATTAAGATTCACTGTATTCTATTCATTCACTGTGTAAAATGAATCAATTTGTTGGTTTACAATTGGCCTCCTCAATAGAGCGTCCATCAGTCTGTCTTCCAGATAATTGGAGAACCACACATGGGGGCATGTGTGAGATTACAGTATTCAGTTCACATAATGATGGGTCTGATGGTTATGGACCCCAGGTCATGCTACTGAATAACTAGAGATTGGGCTATAAAGATAAACAGTAGCAAAGATCAATGGCACCAGGAGAGGAGAAAATTTGCGTACAATTTAAACTAGTTCTAGATCACTGCTAACTAGTTTATAGTGACCTCAGAACACCTGCAATACATTGCTCAACACAAACAGAAAGGCACCCGAGTGTGTTAATAATCTAATTCCAAAACTTTATTTGAATAATGACTTCCCCATAACATTAAACTGGTTGTTCCAGTTAGTAATTCCCATCTTAATTTTTTATTCTATCTTTTAAATGTTGCTTTTCTAATTCTGTTTTTAACTGAATTGAGCTCATAATCCTTGTTAAATAAATATGCACCAAAGAATTTCCTTCTTCATCTCTACCTGTAGAAGTTGTAGCAGTTTGACACCGGGAATAGTTTCCATGTTTCCTCATTGTGTCCTGCTTTGTGCAGGATGGGCAGGAGGGGAGCTCTGAAACTAGAGGAGGCAGATTCGCTGGCAAGACCTTCAATGAGTTTCCAATCTCTGCCATGTTGTTGGGAAGAAAGGAGGAGGGACAGAGCAAGTCTTCAGCCACTCCAGGCAAGGTACATGATTAGGTAGCAGGGTTTTCAACCACTTCATGTAGCCAGGCAAAATTTGGTGCGAGGGAGGATACAGGGCCCTAACCATACCTGGAAGTCAGGGAAGGTACGAGGTGTGGGGAAATCGGTCTACAGTCATCCCTGAAGGTCAAGGGAGACATGTGGTGATGGGACTCTAAGGGGAGAGGAAAAAAACATATTCATCAGACTTCAACACTGAATTGGCAATCCTACTCAGATATCAAAGGATGGGCAGTTAGAGAATTAGAAAATGCCACACTGGTGCAGTCGGGGACACCCCTTTGAGGTTAGGCCCGAGGCACATTTTTGGGGGCAGAGTAGAGGGAGCTTTACTCTCTATCTAACTGGGCTATATTTGACGCGGGAGTTTGATGCTTATGCTGCATGCCTGAAATGGAAAAAGTTGCTTTTCCTCCAATACTAACACTTCTCACCCTGATGAGCATAAAACTCATACAAAAAAAAAGGGTAATACATCCTCAACAAAAAATATAAAAAACTTGTCTCTATTTATAAATTATAGATATAGTATCTTTTTAAATAAAATTAAATAAATGCACGGTATAGTTAAGTAGCTGAACATATATTTCTACAGTTCTTGACAATGTTTGGGGGCGAGGGTCATATTTCAACTCTTTGCTTGAGGGAGCCTGACAAAACACAGCAATTTTGCATTTTTAGTATTTTGTTTAGTTGTCCAACTTTAATATTACTCTAATAATGCTACTCCTGGCCCCTGGGTACCCTTTTACTGAAATAGTCTTACAATGAGTGCAAATATTTTTTTGAAATGACTGGCCCAGGGAGGCTGAAATTTCCCAGGATCTCCCAGGGCTCTTGTTTTCCACACAGTGACTTCTTGATCTTATCATCTGGGGAAGCTTTCGAGCCTGATCTCACTTGCCTTGAACCAGCTGGTTAAAGAGCAGCATTGGGAGAAGCCTAAAGGGTAGGTTGCCGACTGGAGTTAAAATGTGACACAAGATTTCGTGGTAGAGAACAAAGGAGAGATGGATATAAAACAACTCCTCGTCTCCCATTTGTTGTTACATCTAACTACATAAACGTTTTAAGAGCAGTCATCGCAATACAGATGTCACACTTCAAAGTGTCCAAATATAAGAGTGAGAGAAAGGTGGGATTTTTTCCCCTGATGAGAAGTTTATGAGCACTCAGTAATCTGCAAACTTCCTTCACCAAATAGCAATCAAACTGTGATTGACATCAGGACCTATTTAGGCCAGTCCCCCCCACAAGCAGCACCTGAACACTGGGCTTAAAATGCCAAGCCTGGTCAGTAGTTACACATCACAGCCATGCTCCAGGCTACCAGTGAACAATTCCATAGGTGATCGGCATGCGAATAATTAAAATGCAGTAGGGTGCTGAGCTTTCCCTGTTGAAACTGGAGCTACGTTAATGTCTGATATTAATAAATAACATGAAAATTTCACATTTTAGCAGTGAAAGGGTCAGCTATCATTATTAGAGTAAAGTCTGTTATTTGTGGCCAATTGGGAGACAACTAGTACCTCAAGGAAGCCAATTCCCCCCCCCATCCCCATAATCCATAACACAAACCACCCCCTCCCTCCATATTTGGATGGATGCTTGTGCTCATCAAGGTACGGGGTGTTAGTGCTGAGGAATGGAACATGCTGCACTTTAGGCACCCAGTATTAGCATCAAGTACTCCCAGGTTAGGTAGAATATCTCAGCTTGGCTCTTTGGGAGTCTTTGAATCAGAAGGTTGTGGGTTCAAGTCCCACTTCAGAGACTTGAGCACATAATGTAGGCTGACACTCCAGTGCTGTACCGAAGGAGCACTGCACTCTCGGAGATACTGGCCCGGATTTTGCAGGGCTGATGACGGCGTGCGCACGTCATCATAAGCCTTGTGAAAGGCCCCGCAAGTTCCGGGTGTGCGCACTGCGCAAAAACCCGGAACTTGCGATCTGTCGAGGTTCGCCGCGACAGATCATACGAACTGACCTAAAAATCACTTTCACTGGCGCAGATTTGGGCTATTTGCCCAACTCCTGCCCAGCAAATGCCCACAAAACCCTTACGCCTGGTAAAAGCAGGCGCAGGGCCTGCTTTCACCAGCGTAAGGGTTAATATAAATGTTAAATTAAAACATTTTAAATAAAAAATCATCCACAAACATTTAAAATTAGTTTATGTAAATTTTGGCCCAGATTAAAAATTATTTTTCAAAAAATTAAATTTTTATTGTAGATGCTTCATTAAAGGGTCTTTTAATGAAATGTGAATATGGGAACATTTATTTTTATTCCAGTTGTGTAAATTCTTTAATTATTTGGGGATTCCATTGCTTGTCACGAGGGAATTCCGTTCGGAAATGACAGCAATGGAATCCTCCTTTCTGATAGGAGGACCTGGCCCACATGATCCCAGGGATGCTTCCGAACCGCCTGGGATCCGTGGGCCTTTACTGGGGCGTACGCCCGGAGGCCCAGGACCCGAAGCCCAGGAGCCAGCAGGTAGGTTCAGATTTCTTTTCGGGTTGGAGGCGTACTCCAGAGTTACGCCTCCGACCGCAAATTCTGGCCGGCTGTCTTTCGATGAGACGTTAAACCGAGGCCCCGTCTAGCTGTTCAGGTGGATGTAAAAGAGCCCCAGGCGCTATTTGAAGAGGAGCGAGGGTTTTCCTGGCATCCAGATCAAAAGTCATCCCTCAATCAACAGCAAAGCAGATAATCTGGTCATTTATCTCACTGCTGTTTGTGGGATCTTGCTGTGTTCAATTAAGCTGCCCTGCTTGCCTATATATCAATAAGAACTACACTTCAAAAGAACTTCATTGGCTGTGAAGCACTTTGGGACATCCTGAGGACATGAAGGGAGCTACATAAATGCTTTTATAGAGTGTCAGCTGTGGCTCAGTGGGTAGCACTATTGCCTCTGAGTCAGAAGGTTGTGGGTTCAAGTCCCACTCCAAGGACCTGAGTACAGAATCCACGCTGACACTCCAGTGCAGTACTGAGGGAGTGCTGCACTGTCGGAGGTGCCGAATTTCGGGTTAAACTGAGACCCCCGTCTGCCTTTTCAGGTGGACACAAAAGATCCCATGGCACTATTCGAAGAGGGAGTTCTCCCTGGTGTCCTGGCCAATATTTATTCCCTCAACCAACACTTAAAAAAAGATTTTCTGGTCATGATCTCATTATTGTTTGTGGGACCGAGCTCTGAGCTAATTGGCTGGCGTGTTTCCTACATTACAACAGTGGTCAAGCACTTTATTGGCTGTAAAGCGCTTTGGGACGTCCTGAGGTTGTGAAAGGCGCTATATAAATGCAAGTCTTTCTTTCTCTCTACGAGTTATGTGGAGAGTAAAACTCTCTATACTCTATCCCAACAAAGTGCCTTAAATCCAAGCTCCGAAGTAAATAATGGCTGTTGGGTCATTTTGTTTGCAGTTTATGCACACAGCCAAACAAATTTCACTTTTAGCAGTCGGAAAGATATTTCCCTCCTGTCAGTTTGGGCTGGATTGAACCTGAGGTGGTACACAGTGTTTCAGAGTGGATCAGCAGCGTGCTGTCTCTCCCATTATCTTAAACAGTCGGCCTCAACCTCAACTTTGTGATTGTCCCTCTAGTATCAGAAAACCTGGGAACACCGATTGATGGGAATCTGGCAATGGGCCCTGGCCCAAATGAATATGGATGTTATGCAGTTTTCCCCTCTGATATTAAATACAACTTATGCAGCCTCATTTCAAAAAAAAAATTCTTCTTAAAGCCCAGTGTCAGCTACTGTTCTGCTTGCAAGCAAAACAAAAAAGAAATTGTCAGTAAACAGGACAATGGTGCAACATTAGTCCTCCCGGGTGTTGTTCACTGCTTTATGTGTTTGCTTTGCAGTGTCATGGCTGATGTGAAAAAGCTGGCTGCTGGAAACTGCTCGAATCCTGAGGCACCTTTCCCCTCCTAACGTGGCACCAGGATGACACTAGGGCTTCAAGCTCTATCGTTGATAGAATGCGGTAAAATAAACACAAGAGTCTTCCAGTTGGAGCAGCTGTTAGCTGTCTGCAAAAAGCACGGAGAGCGATGAGCAAACCACTGACTCATCCCAATCGCAAATGCCTCCTGCATCAGTGTTGGACCTGGGGGAGAGAGAGAGAGAGAGATAAAGAGAGAAACCTGCTGGGAAAGCAATACACCATCTCCAGATTTGTAAGTTCAGGAGAAAATTAATTATCTTCGATGACAATCAACCATCAGCCCAGCACCTCCTGCTCAATCTCAGTAAATAACAAGTCATAATGTTGGTCAGCAGGTCCCAGTGTGTTGGATGGTCGGTATATTCCTGGGGGGGGGGGGTGGGAGGGGGATGTCCCTGTCCGGGGGTGGGGTGGGGTGAGGGTGGATGTTCCCCCCCCCCCCCCCCCATAACAGGGGACAGGAAGTAATGTCACAGTCTGGGGGGGGGAGGGTGAGGGGTGAGAGGATGTCCCTGTTCCTTGTTATGGGGGATGGACGGGAGATGTCCCTGTTATGGGGATGGGGTATGTCCCTGCTCCCCTGTTATGGGGGGACAGGAGACAATGTCTCAGTCTTGGGGGGGGTGGGGATGGGAAAGGATGTCCCAGTGTGGGGAGGTGGGCAAGTCCCTGCGGAGGGTGGGGGGGGGGGGTGATTGATGTTAAATTGCATATTGTTTCCTTCTCAAGACATCATTCCTGGGAAGCTGCTGGAACATGTGCTCTTCAAGATCATTATTGATTTAATAATTTGGGCCAGAAATTCGGCTCTCCGGCTTCCTGCGGGTGCAAGCATCACGCATACTTGCCTACCACGCCTGTCGTTGTGCTTTGGGCCCACGAGGACTTCGGGTCCTGGGCCTCCTGCAGCTGCCGGCGCGCAGTGCTTGCGCATCCCAGGGGCGCAGTTAGTTCAAAGCGTCCCCTGGGATCACGTGGGCCATGGAGAGCCAATCGTAGCAGGGCATTTTCATTCATAGATTTGACAGGAAGACCTGTCAAATCTATGAATAGAGATCGGCCCCAAAACCACACTTAAGCTTCAAATAATTTTTTTTTAAAAACATCACATTTTTAAAATAACTATAAGTTAAATAAATTAACTATTTTAAACAAAAATTTAAATTTTTGAAAAAATTTATTATACTTTTTAACGGTGCTAAAAATAAACTTACCTTTCTTTAAAGTATCTAAAAAAGATAAACCTGTTGAAAATTTTTTTAAATTGTAATTAATTAACCACTTACCTTGTTAAAAACAGGCCTTGCGCCTCCTTTTTAAAAGTGCAGCTTCTCCATACTTACCCTCCCGGAGAAACCGGAAAAAAACCCCGAAGTTTGCTGCGTGCGCGCAGCCTCTCCCGCGCACACGTTCGACTTCTGAACCCCTTCCTTCAGGGGAACGGAAGTTCCGGTTTCCCGCGCATGCGCAGTGCATGCAGGAAACCGCACTTCAGGTGGCCTTACGGGTGAGTACACAGCGCGTACTCACCCGACAACAGCCGAATTTCTGGCCCATTAATTATTCGTGTGCTCTGGAGAAAGGATGGGAGCAGAAGTTTTCTTCACGCCATACACCCAGTGCCAGCTCCGCCCCCAATGAGCTGGGATTAATTCATGCTCTTTAACATTGAATCAACAGATGTTGTTGGTGCTCACAGGGCCCCATCCTGCCATCTAGTGTCAGTGACCCGGTACTGCAGGCATCATTGAAATGAACATAAGAACATAAGACCGAGAAGCAGGAGTAGGTCATTTGGCCCCTCGAGCCTGCTCCGCCATTCAATAAGATCATGGCTGATCTGATCTTGGCCTCAACTCCACTTCCCTGCCCGCTCCCCATAACCCTTGACTCCCTTACCTTTCAAAAATCTTTCTATCTCCACCTTAAATATACTCAATGACCCAGCGTCCACAGCTCTCTGGGGAAGAGAATTCCAAAGATTCACGACCCTCTCAGAGAAGAAATTCCTCCTCATTTCTGATTTAAATGGGTGCCCCCTTATTCTGAGACAATACCCTCGAGTTCTAGATTCCCCCACGAGGGGAAACATCCTCCCTGCATCTACCCTGTCAAGCCCCTTCAGAATATTATATGTTTCAATGTGATCACCTCTCATTCTTCTAAACTCCAATGAGTATAGGCCCAACCTGCTCAACCTTTCATCATATGTCAACCCCTTCATCTCCGGAATCAACCTCGTGAACCTTCTCTGAACTGCCTCCAATGCAAGTATATCCTTCCTTAAATAAGGAGACTAAAACTGTACGCAGTATCCAGGTGTGGTCTCCCCAACGCCCTATACAGTTGTAACAGGACTTTCCTACTTTTATACTCCATCCCTCTTGGCATAAAGGCCAACGCTCCATTTGCCTTCCTAATTACTTGCTGTACCTGCATGCTAACTTTTTGTGATTCATGGATGGTTTGTTTTCACTGAACATGGGTAGTGGGGATTAGAACCTTTCAGATCCACCACATTTGGGCAGAGTGAGGTACGAGGATTCAGAGTTATAGCGTGCAGAGAGCGAGTTCATTATATTCGGATGAGTTGTAACATCTTCTAGCTCAAGGCCGGCAAAACCAAAAGTCATCCTCTCTGGCTCCCGGCAGCACCTCTGCAACGATGTCCTGGTCTTGTTCAAACTCCCTGGCTGCCACTTCAAGCCTTGCTCGGTGGTGCAGAGCCTTGGTGGGCTAGCTGACCCCCCCAGCTGAGCTTCATTCCCCTACTCGGAAGCATTACTCAGGCGGCTTTCGTCCAGCTCTGCGGAATATTGCCTGCCTCTGTCCCGACCTCTCCCCAGATCTTCGCCCACACCTTCATCACTTGAAGGCTCAATGTCTTTAATGCTCTCTCACCTCCGCCCTCCACAAAGCACAACTGGTCCAGAATGCTGCTGCCAGTGTCCTCTCCCACACAGAACTCTGCACGTAGGGTACATGCCAACCCCCCAGGATTGTCTAGGAATTAAAGATTAATCTCCAGACACAGCTGAGAGCAACCCTTGTGTAATCAGGGGTATTAAACAATATTGTGTGTTTTTTTAATTTTCTTTTAATAGTGTGTTTGTCGTGGAGTTGGGGGAAAATGGCTGTTTGACCGACAGTCAAGAATCATCCAATGACAAATAGTCTGTTCCAATTGGTGTGGGAAGTTGCAGCATCACGAGGATGGGCGTGTCGGGCGACCAATGGTGGGCGTGTGGGGGCGGGGCGAGTGGAGGCAGGAGGTCATGTGATGAAACCTCCAGGAACATGTCCAACCAGAGTTGGCAACCCTCTGCTCAGACCCATCCTCATTAAAGGCCCCTGGCTTCCTGTGTCCTTGTGATGGATCGACTGCACGACCCTAGTACTTGTGTTGAAATCCTTCCGGGGCCTTGTGATCTTCTCCACATCCACACCTCCACTCCTTGGACAGCAGTCTTGTTCTCGTTCTCGTTCCTGCTTCTTTCAATTGGTGGCTGTTCTTTTTAGCCACTTGCCCCCATCCTGTGGAACCCCCCTCCTCCACAGTAAAAATCCCTCTGCCTTGGCCACCGCCCCACTCCCGACCATGTTTTCACTTGCCTTCCTTATTAACCCCGGTGTCTATTTTCTGTAAAGTGCTCCTATAAGAGGATTGCCAGCATTTATATAATTGCCAGTGGTTGTAGTGGCTGAATGTACAGGTTATTACCACTGCTTCCTCAGTCAGTGTGAAACACAGGCCTCCTGAGCACCAGGGAGACTCGCCTGTTAAAAGTACCAATCAGGCGGCTGGAACTAGAGCAAGCGGAATTAGGGGGTCAAGAAAAAGTCCCAACCCATTGGGTCTGACGCATTCCTCGGTGGGCGGGGCTCGCGGCAGCAGAAACTCCCACCTCAAACAGGTGGGTGCCTGATTGTAATGTTTATTTGGGGGAGTGTGGAGGGAGTTAGGCCTCCGCACCACTTTCCACTGTTGTGGTGTGCAGGATGTGAAGGACGCCCAGTTGAAATGGCTGTCCAGGGGTTGCTAGTGGAAACCATCCAGGAGCTCATAGAATGGACACCGTAGTATTAAGGTGAGTGTACTTTAGCCATTTTTAGCTGTTTTTCTTCAATTCTCATGTGCCAATTGATGAAAGTGATCTACTATTTTCCCCTCAGCACCACTGCGGACAGAAACGGGGTTTCCAATGGGAATCTTCCCCATCTGGTGTGTCTGGTAGAAAAGACGGACCTATGGAGGGTTACCAGGTAGGTTAGGTTGCACAGAAGATTCTCTCATCGTTGAAATGACCTCGCTTTGGCAGATATATTGCTGATGGAAGCTTCTCTTTCCAGTGGAAGATGCGACAGCAAATCAGAAACTTAGGCCTCCGCACCACTTTCAACTGTTGTGGCGTGCAGGATGTGAGGGGCGCCCATTTAAATGGCTGTCAGAAATAAGATACGTCAAGTCCCTCCATGGCTTCGCCCCTTCCCTATCTCTGTAACCTCCTCCAGCCCCACAACCCTCCGAGATCTCTGCGCTCCTCCAATTCTGGCCTCTTGCGTATCCCCGATTTTAATCGCTCCACCATTGGTGGCCGTGCCTTCAGCTGCCTTGGTCCCCAAGCTCTGGAATTCCCTCCCTAAACCTCTCCGCCCCTCTACCTCTCTCTCCTCCTTTAAGATGCTCCTTAAAACCTACCTCTTTTCTGTCCCAATATCTCCTTCTGTGGCTCAGTGTCAAATTTTATTGACTTCGAGCCACATTAAGTGCCTCGGGATGTTTTACTCTGTTAAAGCCGCTATATAAATACAAGTTGTTGTTGTTGTAGTAATGTTGGATGCTTTCTCAGACATTCTGTCCTGCTTTAAATGGCACTGCATGAAAGAAGATATTCCTGGGTGATCAACAGTCGGTGTTGGCAGCACCCACCAAGATACCACCAACCAGTTCTGCAGACCCTGGCACACCTACCCGGTGACCACCATAGGGGGGACCTGTCTTCTCAGGGTCTGAGTCCAAAAAAAAGAGGCAGATGCAGAGTTGTGCCAAGGATGCCCTTGGCGACCAGGAAGCATCAGGCTGGCACTTGCGATTACAGCAACGTCCAGCAGTGGTCTGAAACATTGGCGCTCCTCCTTGCAAGCAAGCTGCAATGATGATCAACGGGGATGTACAGTGGAGTGGCACAGAGGGAAACTCTACTCACAAGCAGGGCTTGGGGCCGCTGGGCTGATCATTCACTTGTCTGCAAACTCATACCTGAACCTAAAGATTCCTTTCCCTGCCACCTCTTCGTGGCCTGCCCCTTCCGCCTTGGCAAAGACCGCTAATCGTTTGAGGTGTCTTCTGAGGCTCTCCAAAGGATTGCTGAATTTTTGCCCCCCTATTGTAACAATCACCCTTTAATTGTCCTCATCGCTTTAAATTAGCCATACTATATTGCAACAGTGCCTACACGTCAAAAGTACTTAATTGACTTTAATTGGTTTTGGGATGTCCTGAGGTCATAAAAGGCGCTGTATAAATGTAAGTTCTTTTTCCTTTCATTCTTCCTTACACTCAATTTCCCTCTCCCACCACGTGTTTGCTCTTTCGATCTGTCCCAACTTCCACCTGAAGTTATGCTGACAGAGGAAAATTGATTGTAAACTTTTTTAGTTCTTCTGGAACTCACTAATCGCCATTCTGGCAGAAATAGGGAGTTACACCAAAATCAGAACATGTAGCCGAAGCAATTTTATTATAAAGACAGATATGCAGCAGTCCCAATAAAACAAAAATAATGGCAAATGAACCTGGTACTGAAATGACATTGACTGAAGACTAGGAATCACTAATGAAACATCAGCTGGGCAGGTGATTGTCACTTGACTGACTGGAGGGCATCATTCAGAACTTCCAGCAGTTCGAACACAAAATTACACAGGAATGACAGCTCTAGTCTGCAGTAAAATAGGATAAAAGCAAATGACAAGATTGATTCAAATTGCAAAAGCAAAGCATTTTATACTGAGCTCTAGATGATGGGCTTGTTGTTTTTTACGTGACCTCTTTTCAGTTCGGCCCTTTACTCTTTCTCACTGTCAGTCACAACTGTTCTTGTCTATTTTCTCGATGTACCACTATGATCATTGAACTTTCCTTTCTTGTAAATGCAGACTCCTTCCTCCTGGCATTTGCATGCTGTTGAAATCTAGATGCATCATTACAATGTCTACCACCAGGTCTCAATCTTTCCCAGCACCTCAAACTATGGAACTCTTTACCCTTGCCCCCAAGTCTTCCCTTCCTCCGACAGTATAGAGTTTTTTAAACCCAAATTTGCCATCACATAACTATTACTTGTTGATTTACCCATCATCTTTCCTATTCTTTTCAAACCTTGGCATTTCCCTGCAGTATGGCCTTGATGTTGTCGACTTAACTTTGTTTCGCAGTAAGAAAAAACCCATGTTTTTGAAGAAAGTTACTGACCTTTTCTGTGGCCTCAGCTCGATCTGTTGACGTGGATTGTCTGCCGGACAGATCTCCAGAGCCTTTCAGTTGTAGCGACTCCGGGGAAGCACAAACACTCATTTCTTCTCTATAGAGACAGAAGATCCCCTTTCAGTTATTCACTCCTGCGACACAGGTTAGCAAGGCCATAAAAAAAGCAAACCAAGCACTAGGGTTTATTTCTAGAGGGATAGAATTGAAAAGTAGGGAAGTTATGCTAAACCTGTATCGAACCTTGGTTAGACCACAGCTTAGAGTACTGCGTACAGTTCTGGTCGCCATATTATAAAAAGGATATAGAGGCACTGGAGAGGGTGCAGAGAAGATTTACAAGGATGATACCAGAAATGCGAGGGTATTTATATCAGGAGAGGATGAACAGGCTGGGTCTCTTTTCTCTTGAAAAAAGGCGGCTGAGGGGTGACCTAATAGAGGTCTTTAAAATTCTGAAAGGTTTTGATAGAGTGGATACAGAGAGAGTATTTCCACTTGTGGGGAAGGGCATAACTAGAGGACATCAATATAAGATAGTCACCAAGAAATCCAATAGGAAATTCAGGAGAAACTTCTTTACCCAAAGAGTGGTGAGAATGTGGAACTCGCTACCACAGGGAGTGATTGAAGCGAAAAGTATAAATGCATTTAAGGGGAAGTTAGACAAGCATATGAAGGAGAAGGGAATAGAGGGATTAGATTTAGATGAGGAAAGACGGGAGGAGGCTCGAGTGGAGCATAAACGCCGGCATGGACTGGTTGGGCCGAATGGCCTGTTTCTGTGCCGTATATCCTATTTAATACAAGTGGTTTTCACTTGAAATCTTCCAATGTCCTCAACATACAGACTGGGGAAAAAAGGTCCTCTTACAACAATTGCTTTGTTAATGGAACATTCCTGGGGCATTTTAAAGCTAGATGTTCCTGTATAGAAGCTGAGAGTAGTGGACTGTTCAAAATGGAGGTGGACAATGTTGGTGCAAGGCAACCTCAAAACACATGTTTTCGACAAATTAAATCTTAGAGAGCGAGGTCACTATAAGAGAATTAGTAGCTCAGTGCCACTGTCAATCAAAAGAGTTAATTCCACAAACAGGTCAAATCAACAGGATTTAGACCTAGATGATTCAGAAGATTTTAGGTACAGGGGTACGTGTTCCTGCAGGTCTGTGTGATTCTACAAGGAATATAGCTCGAGGCACCTGGATCATTTTAAAAGGATTGAATCCTGCAGTCCAGCTCGAGATTAGTAAGAAAATAAGAGTTTTTAGGAAGAGGAACGGGCCATTAAGACTGACACGAATCTTGTCATTCATGGGAAATGACTTATGACATAATACTGGGCGGCCTGCTGGTGGCGCTGTCCAGGGAGAGTATAAATACTCGGGCATGGGCCCAGCTTGCTCAGGACATTCTTTAACATGAACTAGTGAAGGCCACAACTAGACCTCCATGTTGAAAAACAGTTGATTAAAGCTTTGTTTAACGCTTAGACCAAGTGCCTAGTAGTTTTCTTACGTCAAAGACCAACCAGGCTCCACCAATCCTGCCGAGATAGTCATTAGATGCGCATCGGAGCAGCCACTGCTCTGAATTTCTACTTTCTCCCCTCGCCAATGTGCTTTGCCTCTGGGTAGCACACAATCTGGCTGAGGGGATCCAACCAGAGCCTTCTCCCCGGGTCACAGGGCAGGGTTAAATGGCTCGATACTTTCTCTGAGGGAACACCCTTAGTTTCTGTATTTCTGCAGCAGCTACCAGAAGAGATATTAATAGCAGAGAGACCCGCACATTTCCTTGAAGAGCTTTTCTATTCTTCTGTTTTCCGTTACCAACAACTGCTTCGCTCGACTGGAGTCGTGCTGGCGCTGCGGAGAACGTGACCTCGAGTATTCCTGCAAGGAGACAGAAGATAAATGGGAGATAAAGTCACTGATCTAAAGAGACCTCAGTTTACAATCTGACAAAGATCTGAGACAAGTTTGTAAGTGGTGCAAAATGTCTTGAATCGATGGAAATCTGATCATCCCCATATAGCGCCTTTCACCACCACCGGACGTCTCAAAGCGCTTTACAGCCAATTAAGTACTTTCGAAGTGTACTCACAGTTGTAATGTGGGAAACACAGCAGCCAATTTGCGCACAGCAAGCTCCCACAAACAGCAATGTGATAATGACCAGATAATCTGTTTTTATGATGTTGTTTGAGGGATAAATATTGGCCCCAGGAGACAGGGATAACTCCCCTGCTCTTCTTCGAAATAGTGCCATGGGATCTTTTACGTTCACCTGAGAGGGCAGACAGGGCCTCGGTTTAACGTCTCATCCGAAAGACGGCACCTCCAACAGTGCAGCGCTCCCTCAGTACTGCGCTGGAGTGTCAGCCCACCTGGAGTGGGACTATGAACCCACAACCTTCTGACTCAGAGGCGAGTGTGCTACCCACTGAGCCACAGCTGACACAGCTGGTTCAAGAAGGCGGCTCACCACCACCTTCTCAGGGGCAATTAGGGATGGGCAGTAAATGCTGGCCTTGCCTGCAACGCCCGGATGCCATGAACGAATAAAAAAAAAATGCACCCTTATCCCTAGTTTACAAGGTCAAGGCTGAGATTATAACTGGATTAAGTAACTTTTAACTTATTAACTTCCAAAAAGGGGACTGGGTGGCACAGTAGGTTAGACACTGGACTTTCATCTCTGGGCCCTGGGTTCAAATGCAACCTGCATGAAGGTTGCCAACTCTGATTTGATGTATTCCTGGAGGATTCATCAAATGACCTCCCAATTCCAATCACCCCGCCCAGTCTCAAACAGCCTTTTTTTGCCATCTTCAATACTGTTATAGCTAATAAACTAAACCGTTTAAAGAAAATGAAAAAAAATTCTCAATTTTTTTCAATGTTCCTATGATTTTCCTCCTGGGTTGCTTGCAGCGGTGTCCGGGAGATTAATCATTAATTCCTGGAGACTCCAGGCCAATCCTGGAGGGTTGGCAACTCAAACGTTCACTGATGGGATAACAGATTTCTTCCATCTGCTGGCTGCAAGGGTCCCACACAAAATGAATTTAGCTGTCTCAATCCAGTTTCTAATGGGAAGATCCCACAAACAAGCAACAGGATCGGACGGCTCTTGTCTGTTTAGCAAGGTGAAGTGCGGAAGCAGCCAACACAGAGGTTCCGAGAACAGTGCCACCTGGTGGCAGGTTGTCTGTACAGCACCAGACGCTGTGGGGAAAGCAATGGCCCGAATTTTCCCCATAATAAACGGGTGGGCTTGGAGCGTGGGGACAGTTAAAGTGTTACAAATGGGTTTCCTGACCTGATCCCGCCTCCATTTCCGGTTTTAACAGAGGTGGGACTGGGGGAGGGGCGGGGCGGGAAACCAACCCGCTCCCAGGGGGCGGTACGTCGATTTAAATATTATAATGAGGCTGGAAGCCTCTTTTTTCACCTCCATTTTGAATTTAACTGCATGAGGACGGGTTTCACACAATTCGATAAATTCGCTATAAATAAAAAAAATCCCACCTCCAAAGAGCTAATATTTTCAAAATTTTGCTATACTGCAAGATGTTGCTTCTACCGATTTAAATTATTGTTACCTCTTGAAAATTATTTTAACTGAACTAACACCCAAGGAACAATGTTTCACAGACGCTCAAACCCTCCGTACGGCAGCACTCGCCCTGGTGTACTCTACAGCGGAGTACTGCTCTCCGGCATGGCTATCGAGTCCGCATGTCAAATCCGTTGATGTCCAGCTGGATTCTATTGTGAGAATTATCACGCGATCAATCGACACCAACACCTTAGCTGCCCGTGCTTGCAAACATCGCACCACCACACCTACGCCGCGAATATGCAGTCTCCAGAGAATGCAACCGCTACACCAGCAAAGACATGCCAATCCAGGCCGACTTGAACAACCTGTCACCAACCCATCTCAAATCTAGGCGGCCATTTTGGACCGTCACCGAAGCCCTTCAACGATCTCCCCTCAGCCTTGATGGTCGATGGCGAAATGCTTGGAAGAACTGTGACATACGGAATGGATTTCTTATAGAGGACCCCACAGAACAACCTGAAGGATCAAACCTTCCTCGTAAACAGTGGACAACCATCAACCGCCTCAGAACCGGTCATGGTAGATGCTGCCACCTTCTCCATAGATGGAAGATTAAAGTATCCCCATCATGAGACTGTGGAGCTCCTGATCAGACCCTGGAGCACATCATTGCAGAGTACTCTCAGAGGAAATTCGCAGTCAGCCTACAGGATATCCACACTGTTACACGGGAAGCTTTGGCCTGGATATCTGACTTCGATATTGACATTTGATTTGCTTTGCTACTACCATACAAAAGAAGAAGAAGACACAATTCGTGAAACCGAGGCGGGGACTGCTGCATCCAGGAGGTAAGTGGCTTTATACCTACAAAACGACATTTCTACAATAGGACTGTGATCTGGAATGCACTGCCTGAAAGGGTGGTGGAGGCAAATTCAATTGTGGCTTTCAAAAGAAAATTGGATAAGTACCTGAAGGAAAAAAATTTACAGGGCTACGGGGAAAGGGCGGGGTGTGGGACTAGCTGAAGTGCTCTTGCAGACAGCCGGCACGGGCTCGACAGGCCAAATAGCCTCCTTCTGTGCTGTAACCATTCTATGATTCTACAACAGATTACAGTACTAGGGTAGAATCTACAACAGATTCACATGAGCATTCAGAGAGAATTGGAGAAGGGCAATCTACATCTTCAGTAGAGTTGCCAACTCTGGTTGGAGGCATTCCTGAAGGTTTGATCACATGAAATCTGACCCTGTGATACCTGATCACATGATATCTGAACATGTGATATTCAATCACGTGACCTTTGTTCACATGACTTCTACAAATGTAACTGTATTTACTGTATAACGGTGAGGTCCCCTGCAGTTGAATATTTTTGCTCGTACTTTCGTGCCAGCAGCTGTTGTATGACAAGTTCCAAGACCAGGAGGCCACCTGTGAGCATGTGAAGAGGAGCGACCGAGGGTGGGGCGGAGGGGCGACTGAGGGCGGGGAGGAGGGGCGATCGAAGGCGGGGAGGAGGGGCCATTGAGGGCGGGGGGGAGGGGCGATCGAGGGCGGGGAGGAGGGGCGGCCGAGGGCAGGGAGGAGGGGCGGCCGAGGGCGGGGGGGAGGGGAGATCGAGGGTGGGGGGAGGGGCGATCGAGGGCGGGGGGGAGGGGCGATCGAGGGTGGGGGGGAGGGGCGACCGAGGGCGGGGGGGAGGGGCGATCGAGGGTGGGGGGAGGAGGGGCGATCGAGGGCGGGGGGGAGGGGCAACCGAGGGCGGGGGGGAGGGGAGATCAAGGGCGGGGGGGAGGGGCGATCGAGGGCGGGGGGGAGGGGCGATCGAGGTCGGGGGGGAGGGGCGATCGAGGGCGGTGGGGGGGAGGAGATCGAGGGCGGGGAGGAGGGGCGATCGAGGGCGGGGGGGAGGGGAGATCGAGGGCGGGAGGAGGGGCGATTGAGGGCGGGGGGGAGGGGCGATCGAGGGCGGGGAGATGGGGCGATCGAGGGCGGGGAGGAGGGGCGATCGAGGGCGGGGAGGAGGGGCGGCCGAGAGCGGGGAGGAGGGGCGGCCGAGGGCAGGGAGGAGGGGCGGCCGAGGGCGGGGGGGAGGGGAGATCGAGGGTGGGGGGAGGGGCGATCGAGGGCGGGGGGGAGGGGCGATCGAGGGCGGGGGGGAGGGGAGATCGAGGGCGGGGAGGAGGGGCGATCGAGGGCGGGGGGGAGGGGCGATCGAGGGCGGGGAGATGGGGCGATCGAGGGCGGGGGAGGAGGGGCGATCGAGGGCGGGGAGGAGGGGCAGCCGAGAGCGGGGAGGAGGGGCGACCGAGGGCGGGGGGGGAGGGGCGATCGAGGGTGGGGGGAGGAGGGGCGATCGAGGGCGGGGGGGGAGGGGCAACCGAGGGCGGGGGGGAGGGGAGATCAAGGGCGGGGGGGAGGGGCGATCGAGGGCGGGGGGGAGGGGCGATCGAGGTCGGGGGGGGAGGGGCGATCGAGGGCGGTGGGGGGGAGGAGATCGAGGGCGGGGAGGAGGGGCGATCGAGGGCGGGGGGGGAGGGGAGATCGAGGGCGGGGAGGAGGGGCGATCGAGGGCGGGGGGGGAGGGGAGATCGAGGGCGGGGAGGAGGGGCGACTGAGGGCGGGGGGAGGGGCGATCGAGGGCGGGGAGGAGGGGCGATCGAGGGCGGGGAGGGAGGGCGATCGAGGGCGGGGAGGAGGGGAAATCGAGGGCGGGGGGAGGGGCGATCGAGGGCGGGGAGGAGGGGCGATCGAGAGCGGGGGGGAGGGGCGATCGAGGGCGGGGGGAGGGGAGATCGAGGGCGGGGGGGAGGGGCGATCGAGGGCGGTGGGGGGGGAGATCGAGGGCGGGGGGGAGGGGCGATCGAGGGTGGGGGGAGGATGGGCGACCGAGGGCGGGGGGGGAGGGGAGATCGAGGGCTTGGGGGAGGGGCGATCGAGGGTGGGGGGAGGAGGGGCGACCGAGGGCGGGGGGGGAGGGGAGATCGAGGGCGGGGGGGAGGGGCGACTGAGGGCGGGGGGGAGGGGAGATCGAGGGTGGGGGGAGGGGCGATCGATGGCGGGGGGAGGGGCGATCGAGGGCGGGGGGGGGAGGGGCGACCGAGGGCGGGTGGGGGGAGGGGAGATCGAGGGCGGGGGGGAGGGGCGATCGAGGGCGGTGGGGGGGGGAGATCGAGGGTGGGGAGGAGGGGCGATCAAGGGTGGGGAGGAGGGGAGATCGAGGGCGGGGGGGAGAGGAGATCGAGGGCGGGGGGGAGGGGCGACCGAGGGCGGGGGGGGAGGAGCGATCGAGGGGGGGGGGGGGGGGAGGGGCGATCGATGGCGGGGGTGGAGGGGCGATCGAAACGGGGGGGGGGAGGGGCGATCGAGGGCGGGTGGGGGGAGGGATGGGCGTCCAAGGAACCCCCCATATTTCAGAGCCCTCCCTCACCCTCCATGCTGAGAATCCCTGATTGATGAGACCCTCCCGAATGCTGAAACCTGCGATTCCCTGGAAAACCTTGCTGGAAACTAAGGTTATTAATAACATCACAGTTTTTTTTTTACACGAATAGATATTTATTGTATGTATTAAAATCTGAAATTCTTGCTCACCTCTTGCTTGAAGCACCTGCTCTCTGTCATAGCTTCTAGTTGTCCCCGTTGATGAACCCCATTTGCAGAGCCGGCACTGTCCAGTGTCTATTAAACAGAGACAACAGGAAACTGGTTACCCGCAGACAGTAGAGGAGCTCATGAAGAACCAACATCTGTGGCGTCTATGCTGCTGCAGAGAAACTGTATATTAAATGCAGTGTCATTTAAAGATCATCCTGGTCAGCAGGGTGACTGCAAGTATAGTTAAAAGGACAACTGTGATAGTTGGACAAGCTTAATCCAGTGTTATATTCAACTAGTTAAATGGATAACCAATAATTGTGATGGTAGGACAGGTCTAATCCAGTGTTATATCCAACCGTTACCAATTATATTGATATTTCTATGTGCTGAGTAAAACTGGATCCATAATCTTCTATATTGGGGCAATTTTACAAATTCACACTCCCGGCATAGGGCATCACCTGTTGGGAGCGCATATCAGGAATCTGGCCACACAATTATTCCCCACTCTCAATGATTTTATGGATGTTAAAATTAATGGAGACAAAATCATGGGTTCCGCCAGCTCAAATTCCCAACATGCGCTTCCAGTAGACGATACCAGGAGCGTGAATTGATAAAATGATCCCTTACATCTCTATCTGTGCTTGTTGCCATGCTGGATCAAAATTGGAGTAGAACCTAATGTAAATTTATCTGGGCTTGAGTGGCCAAGAATAACAACAACAACTTGAATTCATATAGCGCCTTTAACATAGTAAAATGTTCCAAGGTGCTTCACAGGAGCGTTATCAAACAAATGTTGGTACCGAGCCACATGAGATATTAGGACAGGTAACCAATAGCTTGGTCAAAGAGGTAGGTTTTAAGGAACTTCATAAAGGAGGAGAGAGAGGCAGAGAGGTTAAGGGAGGATCTGGGTTCTTGCCTGCATGGCTTCCATCAGTTTCTCCATCTGCTGGTTCTGCTCCAGGGCACTCCGCAAGGTCTCCTCAGTGTTAACCAGCCTGTGCTGCAGTTTGGAGATCTCGGTGTCTGTCTCAGTGCCTTGCAGTGAGGCTGGGCGCCGCTTCTGATCCGGTTTATACTTTTCAGTGCCCTAAAAAGAGAGAGAGAGAGAGAAATCACGGTCACACAGATCTGCATTAGGCAGATCTTTAAAAATAACACAAATTCTATTTCATTTGAACCTTCTTTAGCATGATAGATCTCAAACGAAAATCGGTTTGCCACAATGATTTCAGTAAAGGTGGCCTCACTGCGTGGTGGGAGTCATCACCTAGCACGTGCAGTACTTACTTTTGTTTGCCCTTTCAGCACTTTTTGCCTTCTTCATTACTTTTGTTCGCCTTATCTACCTTTCTCCTGTTACCTCTAATGGGCCAAGAGAAAGGAAGTTAGTTTTGTAGAAATGGAGCTTACCCACACTGCTCAGCGAAAGTGAAACTGCTCTCTAACCTGTGGTGATTGTGTTAGCAGTGCCATTCGCAGCAGCATCGGTAAGGCCTCCAGTGGGCTGAAATGGACTGTACCCCACCCACTGTTAAATTTAGATCGGGTCGTGAGCAATGTTAGGTTGTAGAATTCGGGGTCTGGTGGGCTTAAATGTGTCTTGGGATAACAATGGAAAATCAGCAATTTGGAATACAGCTAACACACGACTGAGTGAAATCTAAGGTCGGACAGCAGTCATTATTTCTTTCGAAACATTTGCATTGCAAAAATAAAACTTACTGTAAATTTGTCAAAACAAAAAAGCCACACCAGCAAAAAGCAGAATAAAAGTGCTGCACTTCAAAAACAAACTCAGAATTCCTGTCGCTAGAACGAAAGAAATAACTTGCATTAACATAGCGCCTTTCACAACCTCAGGACGTCCCAAAGCGCTTCACAGCCAATGAAGTACCAAGAAAAAGCAGAACAAAAATAAGTGCTTCAGCCCAAACTCTGAACCTCGAAGGAATATTACTGATGCATACAGTGAATCTCGGGCAGGATTTATGAAGTGGAAGATGGTGAGTTAATTAAAGCACTCTGTCATGAACCTTTAATTAGCTCAGGATTCCAGCATAAACCCTGCTGCATCATTTACATATACCTTGGTAAAATGGGCTGTCCTTTTTTTCTCTTTGTCTCTCTCTGTTATGAAGCTGATCTAGACAATAATATAACACAAGAGTAATTTTTTTTCCAATTCACTATCAATAATAACTTGTTATAGCTTCTACGTCACAAAACCGACACTCCTTAAGGTCCTACATTATGTAGCCCAGAGCCCACCTTATTCTGGTCCAACAATTTGTCTTAATTCCAGCCCCAGAAAAATACTCCTCACCCCACAATCCATACAATCTGTGCAGTAGCTACCTTGGGAATGCTCAATGCTGACACTGCGTGCACAAAATGGAAAAGTTTTTCATTCCCAGCGCTGACATCCCTTGACGGGCACAAAGGTTGACCAAAAAATCATTACAAAAAAAATCAATAACTGCGGCTTATGTTCAACAAGCTTTGGTGTCACTTTTCCATTTCTAAGTGTTCCAGTGTTGAACAGTCTTTGTACAAACTGCAGATCAGAAGGAAGATGTAACCTTCAGTCACTAACTGAAACCTCCCGTGTTTGACCACAACTGAGCCCTCCTTTCCATTTTAATTTTATGATCCTCCCCCCACCCCGAGGTTCAACATGCTCATGCAACATTCTATAGTTGAGAGAAGACCATTAGCCAACCCTTGACACAGGCCTCTGCCATTGGCCACTCCATAACTAGCCACCAGGGTGCACTACGGAACCCTGAATGACTTTTCCTCCAGATTGCCCTCCTGCACCTGGCCTTCCAATGTTACCACCATTTTTAATCAACTCACTAATGTCCAGTAAACATGAAAGCCAGATTCGGACCACAGAACCTGCAGATGCAAAGTTAATTACATAAGAATAAGAACATAAGAAATAGGAGCAGGAATAGGCCACTTGGCCCCTCGAGCCTGCTCCACCATTCAATAAGATCATGGCTGATCTTGGGCTCAAAGCCACTTCCCCGCCCGCTCCCCATAACCCTTCACTCCCTTATTTTGCCAAAAATGGTCTATCTCCACCTTAAATGTATTGAATGACCCAGCCTCCACAGCTCTCTGGGGCAGAGAATTCCACAGATTTACAACCCTCTGAGAGAAGAAATTCCTCCTCATCTCAGTTCTAAAAGGGCGACCCTTTATTCTGAAACTGTGCCCCCGCGTTCTAGATTTCCCCACGAGGGGAAACATCCTCTCTGCATCTACCTTGTCGAGCCCCCTCAGTATCTTACATGTTTCCATAAGATCACCTCTCATTCTTCTAAATTCCAATGAGTATAGGCCCAACCTGCTCAACCTTTCCTCATAAGTCAACCCCCTCATCTCTGGAATGAACCGAGTGAATCGTCTCTGAACTGCCTCCAATGCAATTTGGATATCTCGTCAAAAGAAAAGCAATTCATCCTCAAGAAATCTGAAAGCAACAAAGAAGCTCAGAGTGGCGGCAGATTTTCCTCATAAGATTGGTTCTGGTTTAGCAAACATAACAGCTTCGAGGTCAAACCAAACTAAACCAATCCCTAGGTTCACCGATCCTACTGCCAATGATCTAAATTGCACCTTCTAGATTGAAGATAATTATTGGCCCAACGAGCTGCCGTTTACTCACAAGAACATATAGTTTCTCTCGGAGGACCCTGATGTCTTCCTGTAGCTTCTGTTCCTTCATTCTCCACTCAGCTTTATGAACTTCCCGGCTGAGGTCCTTTTCCCCTCCACAGGAGTGACGGTTGGTCTCCAATAGCAATGAGCGTAGTTCGTTTAGATTCCTAGTTTCATGGATAATTGAAAGATTCAGCAACGAGGGGCATGTGGGGGGGAAAAAAAGCACAAATAATTGTCAGCGTGCAAGCATTTTGATACAACGCAGATAGAGTGCCTACCTGGCCATGATATTGTTAGTCTGATCCAAGACTAAAATCAAACAGAAAACTGACAATGTCTCTGCCTCTGAATTAAACAGAAAACTGAAATAACATCAGAAAGCGCTGGAAAAACTCAGCAGGCCAGGCGACATCCGTGGAGAGAGAAACAGAGTTAACGTTTCAGGTCCAAGACCCTTCGTCAGAACTGAGAAAAAGCAGGAAATGAAACAGATGAAAAAGCAAGTTTGGAGGCGGGGGGAAGGAATAAAAGAACAAAAGGGGAGGTCTGTGAGAAGCTGAGACACTAAGAGATACTCAAGGCGAGACGAGATGGTAATAGGACAGGTTAAGAAACAAAAGATGGCTCTAGAAGTGTGATATGCGCTGGCAGAATGAAAGACAGCTGCCATGTGGGAGAGAGAAAAAAAAAGGGAAAAGGCACAAACCAAAAGTGTGGATAAAATATATACATAGGGGCCGAGGTTATGATCTGAAATTGTTGAACTCGATATTGAGTCCGGAAGGCTTTAAAGTGCCTAATCGGAAGATGAGGTGCTGTTCCTCGAGCTTACGCTGAACTTCTGTGGAACAATGCAAGAGGCCGAGGACGGTGAGGTCTGAGTGGGCGTGGAGCAGTGAATTAAAATGACAGGCGACCGGAAGCTCGGGGTCACCCTTGCGGACTGAACGGAGGTGTTCCGCTAAGCGGTCACCCAACCTGAAGAAAACTGGCAATGTCTCTGTCTGGTGACAGTGGGGAGGAATGCTGTTATGATAAAAGCTTAGAACAGCCCAAGCTGCTGACAATAAGCCTGGCGTGATCCAGCATTTAAACAATAAATATAAGAACTGAAGAATAATCAAGGACAAGAAAGATCCATTTGACCCATTAAAACTCATCCCTTCGGTGCCCTAACTCTCCCAGATGAGCATTCAACAACATTTTCAACACCCCGGTGCTTTTGTTCCTACTATCTTTCCTAACACATTGTTCCAAACGCTGATCACTGAGTAAAGTTCTTCCTAATCTAATTAAAAGTCTTGCGTACCCCAAAATTACAACTCTCGAAGCGTCACACCTGACGCGTCACCCCTCGGAGCATCACACCTCAGAGCGTCACACTTCAAAAGCGTCACACTTGCAAACAACATTGCCAGGAATTTCCTCAGGGGTTTTCCCAATTGGCCTCCATAACTGGCGGATAATCGGCTGACACCCCGTTTACTTGCTTTATATGAGGTTTCTGCCGAAATTACGGTTCCTGATTGGGAGAATGGTTGAGGAAATTCCCGGAGCACGTGTTCGTAGGGCAAAATACTATGACTGGCTCCAATAACCAAATGCTGTTAATTTAGCTATGCCGATAGATCCAATTGATTCATCGAGAAACGATGAGCCAATGCAAAACCAGTTCCATTCACGAGACAGGAAGGAGAGCTTCCAAATCAGCAAGGGACGAGCATTGCTTACTGATATTTGTCTAATGGGTCTGTAGTTGCCTGCATTGGATTTGTTACCATTTCTAAATTTAAGTGATATGTTTGCTTGCTTTCAGTCCTGTAAAACCTTCCCAATGCCCAGTGATTCCTTCATGATGACAGTCAATGCCCTGTAAATTTCCTCCTAAGTCTCCTTGAGCACCCCAGGATATGTACCATCTGACCTGGGGGATTCACTAGTCTTCAGTCCCTTTAACTTATCAAGTATCTCTGCCACAGTGACTCCAAAATCCGACGTGATATTTGGTGTCCTACAAGTTGGATAGAAAACTAACCCTGGATTTTTCAATCAGCATTATTTTAAGACCATCGATAACTGTTAATTTTAAACAGGTTGTGCCGACAGTGAAATAACACAAGTCAGAAAATATAGGCTTTAGTAAATACTGCTAGAAAGTCATCCATTAATAAAGGTAGAACAAACTTGCGTTTATATATCGCCTTCCGTATCCTCAGGATATCCCTAAGTGCTTCACATCAAATGAACTACTTTTGTTATGCTGGCAAACAAGTCAGTCAACTTGCAGGATCAAACTGGAGAGATAACCCCAGGCTTCTCTTCTTCACTGCCAACCATCTTCTTAAACCCCTCTCCCCCGCCCCCGTCACCCTCACCTCCAACAAGTGCGAGGAGCTCATGAATTTCTTTGTCACAAAGATTGAGACAATCTGTTCAGCTGCCTCTGTTGCTTTCCCCCCCACCCCCACCTTGTCTACCAAGCCAAATCTCCCCCAAGTCTCCCCCCGTCTGAGCCCTAAACCCGGGTCTTTCTTTAGATTTGCTCCTATCTCCCTTCATGCCCTCTCTGAGCTCACATTATCCATCCTGCCCCATTCCTACTAAATTGCTGACCACCCAACTGCCCTTCCTGCTCCCCATGCTAATTGCTGTTGTAAAAGGTTCCCTCTCCTCAGGTAATGTCCCCCTCCCTTTCCAAACTGCCATCACTCCCCGCTTAGAAAACCTACCCACGGCCCCACTGTACTTGCGAACTACTGCCCTATCGCCCACCTCTCTTTCCTCTCCAAAGTCCTTGAACAGATAAAACAAAAACAAAATACTGCGGATGCTGGAAATCTGAAATAAAAACAGAAAACGCTGGAAACACTCAGCAGGTCAAAGAAAGACTGACTTACATTTATATAGCACCTTTCATGACCACCGGACATCTCAAAGCACTTTACAGCCAATGAAGTACTTTTTAAGTGTAGTCATTGTTGTAATGTAGGAAACGCGGCAGCCAATTTGCGCACAGCAAGCTCCCACAAACAGCAGTGTGATAATGACCAGATAATTTGTTTTAGTTATGTTGATTGAGGGATAAATATTGGCCAGGACACCGGGGATAACTCCCCTGCTTTTCTTCGGAATAGTGCCATGGGATCTTTTACGTCCACCTGAGAGAGCAGACGGTGCCTCGGTTTAACATCTCATCCGAAAGACGGCACTTCCGACAGTGCAGCACTCCCTCAGTACTGCACTGGAGTGTCAGCCTAGATTTGTGTGCTTAAGTCTCTGGAGCGGGACTTGAACCCACAACCTTCAGGTCAATGAAAGGTTATCGAGCTGAAACGTTAACTCTGTTTCTCTCTCCACATGCTGCCCGACCTGCTGAATGTTTCCAGCATTCTCTGTTTTTATTCCTTGAACATATTATCGCTTTCCAAATCCGTGCCCATCTTTCCCACAACTCTAAGTTTCTATCTCTCCAGTCAGGTTTCCATGCTGGCCACAGCACTGAAACAGCTCGTTGTTACCTCTGTAACTGTGACCGTGGTGGACTATCCCTCCTTGTTCTTCTTGGACTTTCTGCATCATTTGACATGGTCGACCACACCACCTTTCTCTAATGCCTCTGCTCCATTGTCCAGTTCAGTGGGACTGCCCTCGCTTGGTTCCACTCTTATCTACCCCAATGGTAGCCAGAGCATCTCCAGCATCTCCTTCTGCCTCACACAGAGGTAAGCTGGAGTCCCTCAAGGATCTATTCTTGGCCCCCCCCCTCCTATTTCTCATCTACATGCTCCAACGCCATCCAAAGACATGGGCCTGACTTTCCTGGGACGTTCTGTCACTGCACCGCCGCAACTTTGTTGCAAGTGCAGCAGAAACCCTGATTGCACATGTACGCCGATGACTCAGCTCTACCTCACCTCTCTCAACCCCTCCACTGCCTCTGTGTTGTCAGACTGCTCGTCAAACATCCAGTCCTGAATGACCCACAATTTCCTCCAGCTAAAAATTAGGAAGACGAAAGCCATCGCCTTTGGCCCCTGCCACAATCTCCGTTCCCTTGCTACCGATTCCATCCCCTCCCGCTGGCCATTGTCTCAGGTTGAACCAGACTGTTTGCAACCTTGGCGGCCTATTTGACCCTGAGCTGAGCTTCCGACCCCAAACCCTCTCCTTCACAAAGACCACCGACTTCCACCTCTGCAGCATCGACCACCTCTGCCCACCTAGTGCAAAAACCCTCACCTATGCCCATGTCACCTCCAGACTCGATTCCAATGCTTTGCTGGCTGGCCTCTGATCCTCCATTAGCTTCCGCTCATCCAAAACTCTGCTGCAAGGTATCCTATCCCGCACCGAGTCCCATTTACTCATCACCCCTTTGGCCTACATGAGCCCCTGGTTAGCGAACACCTCAAATTTAAAATTCTCATCCCCATGTTCAAATCCCTTCATGGCCTCGCCCCTCTCTATCTCTGCAACCTTCTCCAGCCCTACAACCCTCCCAGAACTTGTGTTCCTTTGACTCTGGTCTCTTGTACATCCCCCACTCCCTTCACTCCACCATTGGCGACCGAGTCTTAGCCATCTAGGCCCTAAGCTCTGGAATTCCCTCCCAAAACCCATCCACCTCCAGCTCCCACTAAACCCCTCTTTCAAAGCTTGGTCAAAGAGGTGGGTTTTAGTCACCCCTCTTAATATCTCCTTATTTGTCTTGGCGTGTAATTTTTGTCGGATGGGACACTTTTCTGCATTAAAGGCGCTGTATAAATGCAAGTTGCTGTTGTATACAACATCGTCCCATAAACAGCAAATGAAATGAGATAAATGATAAATTGATCGTTTTCTTTGGTCAGGATACCAGGAGGATTCAACCAACATCACATTCATTTCATTGTGGGCCTGCTGTTAAGGTTTAGTAATTTAGCAGGTTAGAGTTGCTAAATTTTAAATCAGCTCCTAAAATTGCTCTTGTGAATAAAGGGGTATAATTTATGTTAACACATTGGCTGGCATTAACAGGTTCATTGCGCGTTAAGAGCTTGTTTAGTAGCAATTAACTAGATCCGTGCCCAATTGCTCAGGCTTGATTCAAGTGCACATTATGCTAATGGAGCGCGTTTAAGAGTCAGTTTTCCAGCAGTGAAAGGAACAAGAAGATACATAAAGCAACTTGAAGCAAACAGGACAGAGGAGAAAGTGAGACAAATGTGTGGAGTACCAAGGAGATTGGAGAAAACCCCAGGCTGTCCTGATGGGAAAGTGCCTGGGTCATGTGTTACCAATGAAGTCAATGCCATTGGTTATATTGCTGTGATGCAGCATATCTGAACTTGAGAAGGCAAAGCTGAGGAGTAATAGCACACAATTCTGTTACAATGTGAACTTTGCATTGTGAATGATTATGT
Organism: Squalus acanthias; assembly: GCA_030390025.1. Taxonomy (NCBI): domain Eukaryota; kingdom Metazoa; phylum Chordata; class Chondrichthyes; order Squaliformes; family Squalidae; genus Squalus; species Squalus acanthias. The sequence goes on along the minus strand of CM059448.1, from coordinate 36,699,428 downwards.
ACACAGGATTAGTACATCACCCACAGGACTGCTGAGATTTACTAGCACTGCTGACTGTTGCTGCTGTCAGTTCAGGAACACTTGCTTTTCTATTACTTACAGTGCAAAATAGTCAGAAGTTTTACAAATAGCATGAATACTAGCTGTCTTGCAGCATTATTTGTTGTATTGTTGGGTCTACAGCACAGTTGTGATGCTGAACTGCTAACCTAGCCTATGGCCACTGCTTTAAATGGGTACAGTCAGGTAGCTGTAGTTACTTATAAATTGCTCAGATCAATCAGAGGGAAGTTGAAACTGCTTGTAAATTTTAGGCACTAGTTTTAAAAAAAAACTTTCTTTTGCCATCTGTAACAAAATGTGGAGTCTAATGTGTGGCATTTGGTCTGTGACATCTGGAGTGGAGGCAGTGGGGAGGGGGAGAGAGAACAGGAGAGGAGAGTAGGAGGTGGAGAGGGGTGCAAGAAGTGGGAGAGAGAGAAGGGAGAGGTAGCAATGGGAAGGAGGACAGGGGAGAACAGTAGGAGGATGAGGAAAGGGAATGGGAGAGGGAGAGAGGGGAGTGAGAGAGAATGGGGAAGGTGGATGAGGTGACTGGGAGGGAAGAGAGAGAGCAAAAGAGGAGGACGACAGAGGGAGGTGGAGAATGTTTGAATAATTGGTGGCTGTGGGGGTGGGGGGGGCTGGAAAAATCCCAGGGCCCTTTTTGATGTTCTATGGAGGAGGGGGCAGTAGGCAAGGGACAATTTCCCTACTCCTATTGGGGGAGAGGAAGAATGAAACAATTCATTGCCCTACTCAGTAGGGAGGGGGCAAGGGCTGAAATGTTGCTGAAGTTGAGAGGGGATAAAGGCCGGAAAGCAGGTCAATATTGGGGAGGGGAGCAGGGGGGGGCGGGGGGTGGTGGAAAGAGAGGGAAGATTTTCAGGCAGAAGTGCTGCTCACTGGGGGAGTTGAGCACTTGAATGAACTTAAGCTGCATGGCGCGGTTTCCACGATTATTACTGCGCTTTGAGTTAAAGCAATGTTATTCAGCCTATTGCAGCATTTTTACATCAGTGTTAATCTAACTTCCTCAATAAAATCCAAAGATATAGCATTTATTTATATCTTACCATAACAAGTTGCCTCAATGACAACAAGACGATTTTTCTCGCGATCCAGTGTGAATTCCTTGCTGAGAAATCAGCCGGAGCTGCGAATACTTGTACAGATGTATTTTCCCTTCCCTGGTTATTCAGTCGTATTTGTAAAGCTTCTCACAGCCGTCTGCGCCCCCCCACCCTACTTTTAGTCATGTCTGTTTGGCTTTGCCATTGGATAGTTAGCTGCTTCCCCTCCCCCCCCCTCCCCCCCACACCCCACACACGCATCTTCTTAGCGACGGTGTCTATGATCAAGACTGACAACTCTCACCTTTCCTTTTTCAGCAGCTCTTGACTAATGAGGACCAGCTGTCCTGAAGCATCATGGGATTTACGGGTCAGGGCCTCCAGCTCCATTTCCAGTTTGGCTTTCTCCTTTGTTGTTGCATCGGCCTTTTTCTCAGAAGATTTGGACTTGTGTTCGAGAGCTGTGGAAACAGAAAATGCGGTTACCAATCTCACAAAATAACATTACAGAAAGTTCTTCATCTAGGCGATCTGCACAACTAATCAAATCCACTGCGCGAAACTCAGATGCAGTATAAGCCAATTATAAGCAGGGTTTGACAGACATAAACTTACAGTATCTGGTCTCCTCGTCCCTCATTTTTTCTCCATTTCCTTTATTTCTAAATCCACAGATTGGGAATGAACTAGTTGAGCTGGTGTGCAAACACTTAACACTCTATATAAAGCATAGGTGGTATGTGAAAAGGTTATATTTTGCGCCTTTGATTTAGTACAACAGCTTACGCAGGATTGGAAGAAGGAAGGTCTGAAGCAGGTAGTGGGAGAGATTAAGGGAAGCGACCAAAAAGCGCCAGTAATTCATGTTACACAGCTGACAATAATCCTCTGGTACCTCAACCCAAGCCACCTGCATTTTTATATCACGTTTAACGTCTCAGGGCGCTTCACAGGAGCGTAATCAGACAAAAATTGACACTGAGCCAAAGAGGGAAACATTAGAACAGGTGACCTGAACCTTGGTCAAAGAGGTAGGTTTTAAGCTGCGTCATAAAGGAGGAGAGGGAGGTGGAGAGGTGAAGAGAATTGAGGAGTGAATTCCACAGCTTAGAGCCGAGACAGCTGAAGGCATGGCCGCCAATGGTGGGGCGAAGGCAGTGGGGGACGCACAAGAGGCCAGAGGCGGAGGAACGCAGAGATCCCGGAGGGTTGTAGGGCTGAAGGAGGTTACAGAGATAGGGAGGGGCGAGGCCATGAAAGGATTTTAACACGAGAACACTTCAAATTTATTCTCCCTTGAGGAACAAACTGGCTGTTTCTACCCAAATGAGTTCAGCAAGCACATTCTAGACATTAAGACGTGGTTAAAAAGTCCTTCATAAGCTTTTTCTTTCTCTTCACTTTCATTAAGTGCATTGCAGTACTTTATATACAGAAGGAAGTAATATAAAGGCAAGAACAAATTTCTCAGTATGTTTATGAAAACTGTAAGTATTCCTCTCTTCTTTCTCATTATGCTTTAGATAATGAAGAAAATACAAGTCTGTATTTTTTTTTTCCATCAGCGTGATACAAAATGGTTATTGCCTTCAACTGACTTACCAATGATCTGGGTCTTTAGTAACTCAATCTGCGATGACATTGAAGAAATGTCCTTTTCCCTTTTACTGAGCTTGTCTAACAAATCTAAAAGGTGGCAAAGCAACAGGCAGAGAAAATAAGAGTTGCGCTCGAGGTTGCATGAAAGTTCTTTCAAGTAAAACTTGGAAAAAAAAAATCCTAAATTACTTCAAAAATTACCTTCTATTGACTGCTTCATTTTCATTTTCTCTTTCATGATGTTATTGCTGTCCATGGCCTGTAAACACATCAATGAGATTACTGAGGTGGGACAGACAAGATACGAGCTCTCATTTTATCCCTCAAGGTTCAACAGGCCTGACTATAGAGCGGAAATTACATTTGGTGTTCTCATACGCTTAACACACTCATATGGAATTCCTCTGCATTATTTCAATGCGGACATTAACCACGGAACATCAACAAGCAGAGAGCAATTTTGGACAAGTGCGTGGAGCATTCATAGGAGAACGGCGTCAATTATAATTTCTACCCTTGTGTCCTTTCAGGAGCAGAACAAGCCATGGTTCATCTTCCACTCCCAGACACTTCTAATACCCTCGTGCATTTTAGCCTGGAAGTAGTGGGCAGCATGATGCTGCTAGTCATTTCCCCAAGGCAGTTCACGGCTGCTGCCAAAAGTGGAGGAAGAAAGTCACTTTGGCTTTAAATTACACTGTGGAATACCAGCCTATGAACAGGTTTGTGTGGGTTAAAGTCTCTGCTACAGTTCCGACTGTCTGCCAACATTCTTATCAGTGCTCACCGCAAAAGGCAATTTCCATAAATAGGCTTATGTCTCTTAGGACCTGAAACGTTACCTTATGGGAGTGCCGAGTGGGATGTCGCGCACTTGACGTTTAACAATCTAACCTTTTACTGCTGTGTTACATTGGATAGAGTATGGGATGCCACTGGAAACCTCCTCCCCCCCCCGCCCCCAAGAGTAGATTTAGTGCTTCCAGCAGGGAGTCACACTCCGAGGGCGCATGGGTCAGACATGGGTCTAAAAACACTGTGGCACTGACTCTCCGATCCACCCTCCCTCCGAGTGCAGCTCCTCCCAGTGAGTGTGGCAGTGCTGAATTGATGCTCTCTCTCCGTTAGTCAGGAAATCACCATGCTGACAGACCATGTATTTCAGGCTAAACTATGAATGGTTTATTGCAAGAAAGAAATTTACATGGGAAGCAAGTTAAAGCAGCAATACTGTAACTTGATACTGTAATCATCTTCTGAAATCAAAACAACACTGCCCATTGAGGTTAAGAGTCCTTTAAATGGAGTCTTTTTTTTATGCAAGTGCACATCCTGGAGCTCACGGAGCTCTGTCTCACCACAGTGACCTGACAATATGGTCAAACTGGGTGAACCGAAGAGCTGGAGTCTGCCGTGCAGGTGAACCTGGTCTGGCAGCTTCTCACACCTCACTAAGCAAGTTTCTTTGAAGAAGTCCCAGATCCTTTTACAAGTTCTTTCAGTACATTTCCAGGGAGATAGAAGGTGTCCTGCTGCCGCCACCCCTTCCTCCATTTGGCTGATTACCAAATCAATCGCTCTGGTCTGTTTTTGTAAAATAATGTTTGTTTTTTTCCATGGCCTTGTCATTAGGGATATATGTGTGTTGGAAAACATGCCTTATTTGATACCCATCTGACAAGAATCTTCAAAGTAAAATATCCTCAGTCATATAAAAAACTTGGTTAGCAGAGCTCAAACACTTCTGTGGGCCCAAACTGGACAACGTGTATCCATGTGCTCCCTCAGCAGATAAAGTCCATCTACGATCGGCACAGGAAGCCTTCCGAACAGCAACAATCACCTCCCTTTTTATTTACACTGACCACTTCATGTACTCCTCGAACCAGAAGTGCCTCACTTGCACAGGAACACCACAGATCCCCTGGTGAAGTGCACAGCAAGTCATCCAGCACAGTCATCAGGGAGGGCAGGAGGATCTTTACACCTGTTGTCACTCCTGTGTTGCTTAATAATGAAGACCACTTGGCAGATCCCTTGGAACAGTGGATGCTTCATGGAGAGCTACTTGTGAATGTCTAGGAATGCTGTGTAGGAATGCAGGACCCAAGCGTTCACCAATAGAGGCCAACTGGCTAGCACAATGGAGCACCATCAATCTCGGAGAGCATGGGGCTGTAACATGTGGATGCTGAGCACCTGCCCACCTGCTCTGGATATCAGATTGCAGGAAGCCACCAAGTCTAGATTTCAGTCGCGACGGTCTCTGTTGATACACATCAACCACTTCCCTGAGGCCGGCGATTTACTACTAGTGCCCGCGTGCAGGATGTAACAATTGGCATTTCTGAAAGTGAGATTCCTGAGCAGACATCGAGATGAATAGGGGCATCATCATCCATGGCCAGCTGAGGGACTGGTGCAAAGCCGTCAGGTTAGTTTGTGCATAAAGGCTATTATCCCTTCTTCATCAAGCTGCCCTCAGCTTGTAGAACATATGACAGTTACACCCTTGGGCTGGGGAGCACACTGAGGTAGGAGCCAAGGCAGTACCTTTGAGAAGAAGTGTACGCCATAGAAGGTAAGCACAAGGAAAGATTAAATACATTGTTCACTAAGTGCCTCTCACCCCGACACACACTCCCACCTGCATTTCCTCTATAGTCTGCATGTGTGATACACTGACAGACTGGCACACCTAGATCCTTACAGTTAGCAGCATGGTTAGCTTTTTAAAAGCAAGCAAGAGATAAAGACATCAGTGCCACCTCTAAGCAAACGATGCCGCAGCTTGTTGTAAAGCACTAGCCCAGCCACCAGCTCCAGAGAAGGATCATACCAGCCCGAAAACCGCGAGACAGCATCACCGCTAAAGAGGATAGGAGGAACGGGGAGTCATCATTGTTCCCAGAACAGTCGACAGGTGGCAGTGTTGGAGCAAAGCCATGCACATTGTGACATGCAATGTTATTGTGCAGGGGTGTCGAGCTCTGAATCTCACCGTTCTGCTCTGCGTCCTCTCCTGCCCCGGTTACCAATAAGTGATTGAGGGGGTTAAAAAAATGCTGAAGTGACAGAAGCAATGATATAGTGAAGGAATCTGAAACAGACGTCAAGAAAGGAAAGTCGAGAGAAAACTGAAGTGAATGTTAATATGAAAACTGCAACTTTTCAAAAAAAATTGTTAAACTTTTCATGTGAATGAAGTTGTTTGCTGCACTGAATTGGATGGAGTTGGCTTGTCTGGCGTTTCTTTTACCATCCACATGAAGAAATCTGCTCATCCTCAAAATCCACCTTCGTCCAAAACAAACAAAACAACCAGACCAAAAATTACTGCATGAACTCTCTTTATTCAAAAAGAGACTCTGCCGTGCTGAACTTTACCGAATCAATACTTGGGCCCAAGTTGTTAGTAGTAAAGGTAGCAGGCCAAGGTCACAGTTTACATGGGGTCAATTGGTGGCGAGGGAGAGAAGGGGCATCAGTGGATCAGATGGTGTACGGTATTATGCTCTTGTTCATGGAAGTATACTTTTTGGTGCTCTGTGAGCTGATGCTTCCCTCAGTATTATGGAACATGTGGCACTACTGTGTATACCTTCTCTCCTATGTTATGATGCACCCACCAAGCGAATCCGGGCAATGGAATAACTTTACAGTTCTGAAACACTCTTCAGTGAGCACCCTGATTTCAACGTGGGCCGAACTACAGCACTCCTCTGGCCTGTTGGTTGTCGTGGTGACCGTGGACTTCAGGCAAGGCTGAAGATAGCCAGAATATTCCATTACCCATCCATCCAGCTTGCCCTCTCTCCCTTGAATGTTCTACTGTTGTAGGATTTAGGAGAGTAATGGCAAGCACCTAGCTACCTGGCATTAATATGGAGGATGTTTCAGTTGATATCACACAGTGTCTACACACTGAGTGGGGTTGTATCCTTTCTGCACAGGAAAACCTGGCATCATGGAGCACAAATAGTCACATATCTACAACTGGTAGTGCCCTGCACCCTTGGGAAGTGGGCAATTTTAAAGAAGCCTCGATGCCTTTTGCTGAAGCTCAGTGCCAATGTGCACATACCAAGGTCTGCACCTTAGTCAAGACCCACTGACACACTGGACACAGCGTTGTAGCAAGGGGGCTGCTCACCCCCGTCAAATTCCACCCCGCCGTGCCAGCCTGGAATAACCCTGATGCATAGAAATTCAGGACGGTGATTGATTTAACAATCGCGGGCAGTGGATTGTAGCCAGCTGGGGTCGCACAACTCAGTGAGCAACCACCAGCAGGGCTCTGTAGTAAACCACACAGCGAGCGCCAAGGAAGTAGATGTGTCTGACGGCAGGGGTCCTGTGGAGTCTGTGCACCCGTTCAGCCCTGTGCCTAGTCAGTAACTGAAGCCAAAGATAGTCAGGGTGTTTCTCCCAGAAACTGTATAGCATTTACTGCACTGCCTTTATTTTCACTCCAGTTAGAAGCGACGGCCAGAATGACTGGACAGTTATTGTACAGAGGAGTGAAGCGCAGTGCTAGTGCAAGTGACTCTGCAACTTTATTGGCCACAAACTTGCTGCAGTAAATTAAAAAAAACTCATGCAAAAGCTTCCTGCTCCAATTCAGAGCCAGTGGAGAACTCCCAAGTTGTTGCTGTTAAGTTGAATTTTCATATTCTCCGGCAGGTTGGTGCGAGCTTGGGGAAGTGGCAGCACTTTTGCTACTGAGACAAAGGTTCTGGGTTCGAGCCCCACTGTGGATTTAAGCACCGAATCTACAATGACACTTGACTGCAGTACTAAGGGAGTGCTGCATTGTAAAAAGGTTCGCTCTTGCCTGTTGGGCGATCGCATGTACCAGCAGCGGCTACGATCAAGCAACGGCCTCAACAACAAGTGTTTGTGTAGCATCTTTAAAGGTAGTAAAATGTCCCAAAGCGCTTCACAGGATTATAAGACAACAAATTTTACACCGCGTCACATAAGGAGAAATTAGGGCAAGGTGACCAAAAGCTTGTTCAAAGAGGTAGGTTTTAAGGAGTGTCTTAAAAGGAGGAAAGAGAGGGAATTCTAGAGCTTAGGGCCTAGGCCACAGAAGGCACGGCCACCAATAGTTGAGCGATTATAAACAGGGCTGCTCAAGGCAGCAGAATTAGAGGAGCGCAGATATCTTGGGGGGTTCTTGGGCTGAAGGAGATTACAGAGATAGGGAGGGGCGAGGCCATGGAGGGATTTGAAAACAAGGGTGAGAATTTTGAAATCGAAGCGTTGCTTAACCAGGAGCCAATGTAGGTCAGCAAGCACAGGGGTGATGGGTGAACGGGACTTGGTGAGAGTTAGGACACAGGCAGCCGAGTTATGGATGACCGCAAGTTTATGTAGGGTGGAATGTGAGGCGGCCAGGAGTGCGTTGGAATAGTCAAGTCTAGAGGTAACAAAGGAATGGAGGAGGGTTTCAGCAGATGAAGGCAAGGGCGGAGACAGGGCGATGTTAGAGGTGGAAATAGGCGGTCCTAGTTATGCTGTGGATATGTGGTCGGAAGCTCATTTCAGGGTCAAATATGACACCAAGGTTGTGAACAGTGTGGTTCAGCCTCAGACAGATGTTAGGGAGAGGGATGGAATCAGTGGCTAGGGAACGGAGTTTGTGGCGGGGACCAAAAACAATGGCTTCAGTCTTCCCAATATTTAATTGGAGAAAATTTCTGCTCATCCAGAACTGGATGTCGAACAAACAGTCTGACAATTTAGAGACCGCGGAGGGGTTGAGAGAAGTGGTGCTGAGATAGAGCTGGGTGTCGTCAGCGTACATGTGGAACTGACTGTGTGTTTTCGGATGATGTTGCCAAGAGGCAACATGTTGATGAGAAACAGGAGGGGGCTGAGGATAGATCCTTGGGGGGACACCAGAGGTAACGATGCGGGAGCAGGAAGAGAAGCCATTGCAGGTGATTCTGTGGCTATGATTAGATAGATAAGAATGGAACCAGGCGAGTGCAGTTCCACCCAGCTGGATGACGGTGGAGAGGCGTTGGAGGAGGATGGAGTGGTCAGCCATGTCAAAGGCTGCGGACAAGTCAAGAAGGATGAGGAGGGATAGTTTACCTTTGTCACAGTCACACAGGATGTCATTTGTGACTTTGATGAGAGCCATTTCGGTACTGTGGCAAGGGCGGAAACCTGATTGAAGGGGTTCAAACATAGAGTTGCGGGAAAGATGGGCATGGAGTTGCGGGAAAGATGGGCATGGATTTGGGAGGCGACAACACGTTCAAGGACTTGAGAGGAAAGGGAGGTTGGTAGTTTGCAAGGATGGAAGGGTCAAGGGGTGTTTTTTGAGGAGAGGGGTAATGACGACAGATTTGAGGGAGAGGGGGACAGTACCCGAGGAGAGAACCGTTAACAATGTCAGCTTACTTGGGAGCCAGGAAAGGAAGTTGGGTGGTCAGCAGTTGGTGAAATAGGGTCGAGGGAGCAGGAAGTGGGTCTCATGGACAAGATGAGCACGGAGAGGTCATTAGGGGAGTTTGGAGAGAAACTGGAGAAAGATGTGAGTTCAGGGCTAGGGCAGGGAGGATCCTTAGAGGAAGTTTGGCCCAGAGGGCTAGGGGAAGGAGGCAGCTTAACGGATGGTCTCAATCTTAGAGATAAAGAAGTCCATGAGCTCCTCACACTTGTTGTCAGAGGCGAGGGTGGAGGAGAGGGGTTTAAGAAGTCGGTTAGCAGTGGAAAATAGAAGCTGGGGTTTATCTTTGCATTCCAGAATGATTCTGGAATAGTAAGAAATTTTGGCAGATGAGCAAGACCCGATAATGCTGTGATCCAGCCAGATCTGGCAGTGAATGGCTAAACCAGTTGTCCGCAATATCCGTTCAAGTCTGCGTCCCTTGGACTTAAGGGAGCGAAGATGAGGGACGTACCTGGGGGAAACGGCCAGGGTGAGAGAGAAAGTAATTGTTTTAATAGGGACTCGGGCATCAAAGGTGGCGGTGAGGGTGTGGTTGAGCAGATCGGTAGCTGCAGAAATGTCATGGTGAATGGAGGGCCAAAGGGATTTCATAAGTGCGGTTGTAAGAGGGTTGGGAAGAGAGTTTTTTTCAGGGGCGGACACAGAAGGAAGTAGGGTTGAGGGGGATGTGGGTGGAGAGCGATATGAGGAAGTGGTCAGAGATGGCCTTATCTGCGATTGACACGATGGGAGTAGCGACGCCATGAGAGATGGCAAGGTCGAGGGAATGGCTGTGAATATGGGTTGGGGAGCTAGCATGGAGGGAGAGATTAAGGGAGGATAGGAGGCTAGTGAACGCCGAGGAGAGCATGATGAATTGAGATGGGGGTTGAAATCACCGAGCATGAGAAGTAGTTCGGTGCAGAGGCGGAGGGAGGAAAGCAGAGAAGATATCTCGGTAATAACATTTTTATGGTACTTGGGTGGGCGGTAGAGAACGAGAATTTTAAATGAGGCGAGAGGGTGGAATAAGGAGAGATGCTCAAAGGAGAAACTGCCAGAGGAGTAGGGGGACAGACCAAGGTGTGATTTGGTGATGAGCCACACCACCACCACGGCAGTCTGAGCGGGGCAAGTGGTGGAAGGTATAGCCAGGCGGGGAGGCTTCATTTAAGGGTAAGGTGTCATCACCCCTCAACCAAGTTTCCGTCAGGGCCATGATGTCGATACAATCAACTATGATAAGCTCATGGATGGCAAGGACCTTGTTCGCAAGTGAACGGACATTCTGGATGGAGATGGGGAGAGGGTCGGTGATGGCTGCCCCACTGCCAGCATCCACAGGGTCAGTGCTGGGGTGGGGGATGATTTGGATGGGGAGGAGATTGGCAAGATTAGTCCCCAGTAGGAGAGTAGGATGGGGTAGTTGGGGTTGCTGCTTGTAAGGAAGCAGCAACGAGCCCTTTGTAGGATGCCAAGAGAGAAACAGAGGGAAGCTGTAGGTTTATCTAAGAGGGAGTCAAGCCTGGGACGGCGGCAGGAGAGTGGGAAGGTCGAAGAGTAATGAAGGATTGGGGTAGGGATTTGGGAGGGCAGAGTATCCGAGGGAGGAGAGATGAAAGGAGGCATGATGACAGGAGAGTGATCAGGGAGGGAGAGAGAGAAAAGGAAAAGAGGGGGAAAAAGTGGAACGGCAGCCAAAGTGCGCACGCGAATGGACACAGGGGAAAAGCTCAGGTTACATAGGCCTGTTTAAATGTAGTAATTAATGGAATTCATTTTCCTGGTAGCAGGGAATAGGTTGGGGACAATAGTAGGGAGACCAGGGTCAAAGTCAGAGGTCCCATGGAAGGACAAAGCCGACGTGAGCTGGATGGGGCCAGCGCGGAGCATCGACGAACCGCTGTCCAAAGCAGGCGAGTGGCGTCCAGAAGCTATTTGATGGGTAGAGATTGAGGATGGAGGTTGTTGCCATAGGAATGAGCCGGTAGCAGTGCAGAAAGATGGTGAAGTTGACGCAAGTTGGCGGCTACATCAAAGCGGCGGAGAAAAAGTAAAACCACAAGCCAGCGACCAGCAACGCTGAAAACCGGTAGAACGAGTCACCGGACAGCAAGTGAAGCAGCAGCTGCTAGCTAGAAGCCTGCAGAGCTGAAAAACCAGTGGAACCAGTTCAGCAGAGACACAGCCGCAGTTTAAAAGGTTAAAAATCTTTTAGCCAGCCTCGTTAACATGGGGTTGGCGAGCTGCAGGGCACCAAACTGGCATCCAGGTGCAGCTAGCCAATATTAAGATGCCAGCGCCCAAGGCAGGCGGGCACTTTGGGCACCCACTAGTAGGCCACTGTAAAAATGTAGCCCGTCTGTCGGTGGGAAGGCTACCAACTCCATTTTGAGGCAGTTACCACCCCACTAACGACAGGCGATAGAAGTGAACATCGGACCCAATATCTTTCAGGCGAGATGTTAATCGAAAGTAACGTCTGCCTGGTCAAATGGACATAAAATTCCTCATTTGCTGTTTGTAGCATCTTCCCATGTGCAAATTGGCTGCATCTTCACTAACTACAACAGTCCTTGGGTTGTAAAGCACTTTGGGATGTCCTAAAGAGATGAGAAGGTGCTATATCAATGCAAATTCTGACTAATTATAGTGGTAGCTAGTCAGAAATTGAAGTGGAGACCAGAACCCAGGCTAGCTTACTCGGTCATCTAAGAGCCCATTTGTTTGCTTTTCCCACTTTGAAGACAAAATTAGCTGCTTTCTCATTCATTATCTTACCTCCCCGCCTGGCGCTGATGCTTTGTTGGGGTACCATTCCAGGGCATTGACCCCCCCCCCCCCCCCAAAACCAGGACCATTATTCACCTGAGCCTGGAGATGGTTGTTGAACCGTGATCAGGAGTGGGAAGGCTGACCAATTTCCTCCTCCTTAAAACAGGGCCATAGTATTTCTTCCCCTGTCTGGTAAACAGCCAACTCACCCCAGAGTGACAGTCAAACCCTGGCTCAGCCACTCACTGGATAAACTTCCTGAGACATAGGCAGACCCTGGAAATTGCCTCTTTAAACCTCCTGTAGCTCGTTGGCCATCTCCTCCCAAGCACTTGGTTGTGATTTCCAGCACTAAGAATGCAAAACTGTGCAACTGTGCTCGGAAGAATTAATGAACCATTAAATTACATTTCATGTAAGCAAACACATTTTTCTCCCCTGCCATTTAACTCAACAGTAACATTGGTCTTCAACTTAACGTACAGACGCCACATAAAAATAAGCCCACGGCATTGTCTATTTAATATTTAATTAAGATCAATTTCTGAAGACATCTATTATTTTAATATGCTTTTAAGCCCAGATATTATTAAATCCTTTGTTAATTTTTCTTTGATATATTTTGAGTTGATTTTAATCAGAGCTCAGCAAGACTAATACGATTTCCTACCACAGACAGACCAGAGATATATTTATTTATTTTTTTATTCTCATACTTCAGAAGAATGGCGAGCTTCCAGTGCTTGCAGCTTCTCCTGAAGGCGCTTAAATTCCTGCTTGTGTTGGATCTCAGACGTCTGGAGCGCCTCGTAGTCCATCATTTTTCTCTCAGCCGAAGAGATCTGCTCCTTTAAGAAGCTGATGGCCTGTGCTTGGTCTTTGTACCCAATGTGAAGTTTCTCCTGCTCAGCAAGTCTTAGCTCAGTATTTCGGAGTTGATCGGTGGTCATCTGGAGCTCTTGCCTGTGTTGACTTGCTGTAACCTCCAATTTGTTTTGCCAGTTTGAATTGCATTCTTCCAGTTCATAGTTGGCTTCTTGCAGCTTAACTTTAAAGTCCTCTTTTTCCTTTATGTGGAGTGCCATCTCAATCTCATGCTTGGCTTTAAGGTTCTCCCATTCAAGCTGGTGCTCCATCTTCAGGCTTTCGATGGTGGCTCTTAGCTCCACTAGCTCGCTTTTCTGAACATCAGTACCCGCAATCAATGAGACCTTAAGTTCCTCTAGAGATTTCTGGTGGTCAGACACCAAGGTGTCCAATTTGTTCTTCCAGTTATCCATCATCTCCATGTTTTCCTTAGTTGCTTGGTGCAGCTTCTGCCGGAGGTCACCGATATCATGCAAGTATTTTTCATTGGTGGCCTTTAACTTTTCCATATCTTGCTGATACTCCTGCAATCTGGTCTCATATTTATCCCTCAGCAAGATGCTCTCAGTTTGATGCTCCTTGTTGACTGATAATAACTGTTCTCGCAATTTGAGAGCCTCTGACTGTAGACTGAGGCTGTGTTCAGTCGTGTCTGACTTGTTAGAGTTTCTCAATCTCTGCTGCAGTTCCTCAATCTCACTGTTCCTCAAACTTAGTTCATCCTCAAGCTGGATGATCCTGGACTTTTCAGCTACTGTTGTGAGCTAGAAAGCAAAGAAAATGTAGTTAATACCCAACACATTGCGGCTCAGATAGTTTCTATTAATGGTTTGTAGACTGGCCAAGTGTGACATTATGGCTTCTATATGAACTATTGTAAAGTCTCTGCTCCATACCTTTTATTTTTAGATACAGTAGAAGCACAGTTAAGAACTCTCAGATTCAGTTTGGTGGCTGGACTATTGCCAATTGGTATGAACAGAGTGGGGGGGGGGGGGGGGGGGGGAGGGAAAAGATATTTGCTCCAATAATCTGGTCTCTCTTCATTGTCCTGAAGCTACCTATCTGCTAACCGTATTCATCAATCCCTTGTCTAGAAATAAACAAACATTCAATTATATTATCCAAAGGCCTTTTCTGGTAACTGATTCCACGATTATATCCTATCGTTATGCAAGAAAAAAATTTGCATTTAAAAAACTGTTCAGGTTTCAATCTGTGGCCCTTGGTTTTTGAACCCTTCACAAATGTATTTGATAAAAGACTGGTGCATTCTATCTATACACACTGTGGTTCTCTCTCTATAATATACTGAGAAGTCGCACAACACCAGGTTATAGTCCAACAGTTTTATTTGAAATTACGAGCTTTCGGAGCTCTGCTCCTTCGTCAGGTAGTGTACCTCACTGTACCTGACGAAGGAACAGCGCTCCGAAAGCTCGTAATTTCAAATAAAACTGTTGGACTATAACCTGGTGTTGTGCGACTTCTCATTTTTGTCCACCCCAATCCAACACCGGCATCTCCGCATCATATAATATACTGAGTATTATTTCACAATAATGTATACTGCTTTTTTATGCTATGTTTAATATACTGTTCACTGGGAGTTGGAGTATTTTGTAGCATTACACAGAATGTATACCCAGTAGCACGCTACATTATATAATTCAATGTCTCAGTGTTTGTCTAGTTTCTTTTATAATTTTTTTGTTCCACTCTCTAGAACACTCTTGCTTTTCTCGCTATGTTGTCTGAATCTCTGTCTGCCTGAAACTCTCTTTCTCTACTGTTCTTTCTGCAAGTCTCTTATGTCCACCAATGGCTCTCCATATCTGTAACGAATATTCTTCCACTGATGTACTCAACTTCCATGTCTTACCTTTGTCAATGCACAGAGTACAAAGCTGTGTTACGTGATAACTAATATTTATCAGGTCAGAGGTTGGGTGAGACAGCCTGTCAAGAGCAGCTTGGACAACATTCACAGGATAGAGAGAAACCAGGGCATTGGGAAAGAGAACAGAGCTCTGGGCTGGGCATTGGAGTGGATGGAAGTAGCAATGGCTTGGGAGAGACTTGTGGTCTAGGGCCATGGTTGAGGAATGGATCAGACTGTCTGGGGCCTGACAGTACTTGGGGAGGGGAAAGCAGGGCCCTCTAAAGAGGGAGGCTGGTGCTCGGCAGTATTCTGGAAATGGCAGCGCACAGGAGAAAGGGTTCGGAGTCTCGCAGCATTTGGGAGAACTGCAGGCTGGGGGTCAAGGGGCATAGCACCACCTGCATAGCATCACCCGGGCCCTACAACAGCCGAGACAGGATCAGGCCTGGCACCACCTGTAAACTGGGCAGCACTCACTTGGTGGGCAGGGAGCACGACACAGAAACCGTAGCATGGAGGCCAAGCGAGGCTGGTGGCACAGCGCTACATGGAAGCGCTGACCGCTGGTAAACACAGCGCAGAGGGTCACAGAATGCATGCAACGGCAATAAAAGGTTGGCGAGGGAGGCCGCAAGTTCGCGAAAGATTGGGAGCCTGCCTGGGAGGAAATTGCTAGAGATATTTTTAAGGTAGATTAGGAGGTTCAGGCATAATAGTTCATTGTATTCAAAACCATTTTTAGTGTAAATAATAATAATACATCAGGGGGATTAATTTTCTGAGTTCATGCTGGCAGCCGGGAACCTTGCCAACACTGCAAGAAATACCACACACTGGGATAATCCCAATCCCTCCGTTTATTGATACCATTTAGAATCTTTAAATTCAACAACTCTGAGCTGCCTTTCAATCAGTGCCTTCCTTCGTTTTTTTCTGGTAATCCCTATTTTCAGTTTAGTTTCCTTCACTGTACCCTCTCGAGGGCAACACGGTGGCATAGTGGTTAGCACTGTTGCCTCACAGCGCCAGGGACCCGGGTTCGAAGTTTGCACATTCCCCCCGTGTCTGCGTGGGTTTCCTCCGGGTGCTCCGGTTTCCTCCCACAGTCCAAAGATGTGCGGGTGAGGTTGATTTGGCTATGATAAATTGACCCTTAGTGTTAGGGGGGGGATTAAATACGTGGGGTTACGGGGATAGGGTGGGATATGTGTCGGTGCAGGCTCGATGGGCCGAAATGGCCTCTATCTGCACTGTGGGGATTCTGTGAAAGCCAGGATGTCCCCACTGTGTAGTATAGTAACTAGAAGTGAACAGTGCTTGGGGGGGGGGGGGGGGCTGAGCCCTGCTCTATACTGTTACCTATTACTCCCCCTCCCTAGTGGAGTTACTAACTTGTTATTCACAGACCTCAGTTATTGCTCTAACTCTGGGGTGTCCAAATTATAGTCACGTGGGCCCGGACCCTGGCAATCCAACCCACGACCCCTGATGTTCCAAAGCAAAGTGCCTCGGCAGCTCAGTTCTATTTCTTATTTGCTTATTTGTTTTGTTCGAATCTCTTGTGTGGAGGTTTAAAAAAGTCTGTTCTTGGTGCGCTGGCCTCATTTGGTGCATTAATGCTAGAAGATCGGTCAGCCAGCAACTAGATATATGCAAATTAATGCGACCACGAGTTTAACTTTTATGCATGGCCCCCCCGAGCCTCCATTGTACACAGAAGCAAAAGGGTGGATGCTTCTGCTTTACTTGTCTTTCTACGCCACCCACCTTATGCAAGTCCACACCTTCAGCCCCAAAATACCAATTGTTCTTCCTGGGCCTTGTGCATCTTAGAGCCTGTGCACAAGCAAGCCGCACCAGCCCAGCCAATTTATTGTTTCTATATTTCATATCCTCTACCTTTGTTCTTTTCTGCTCACTTTTAGGTCCCACTCCCCATGCCCATTACGACGTCCCTCCCCCATGTATATTGTAATGGCCCTCCCCGTGTTCCTGCACAACACGCAACATCTACAACAGCACCTTCCAAGCCTGCGACCTCCACCTAGAAGGAAAAGGGCAGCAACTGCATAGGAACACCATCACTTCCAAGTCACACACTATCCTGGAACTCCCTCTCTAACAGCACTGTGGGAGCACCTTCACCGCACGGACTGCAGCGGTTCAAGGCGGCGGCTCACCACCACCTTCTCAAAGGCAACGAGGGTTGGGCAATAAATGAATTGCCAGCAATGCCCAAATCCCAAGAATGAATAACAAAATGCTATGCCAGAGGGGGCAGGTTGGCAACCTACCTGTGATAGGATTGTCTAGACATAATTGCAGTTAACATTGAGGTTAACCCCAAAGTTCAGAGGACACTGGACAATGAGCCCAAAGTGCCATCCCATTAATATGAATTCTTCATTAAGACCAACCGTGGAAGATGTATATTTTATTTTAATCTGATACAAGTCTTATGATTCAAGTCTGTTACCAGCTGACCAGCACTTAAGCAATTTGATATAAACCATCTATGCTGTTGGTTCACATGCAGCCAATGCCACAGACAGAGCGAGAGGGTGTATCAGGGAGCGGAGCCTCCACAGGTTGGTCAGAAAGCTCATCTTCCTGCTACAGACTTAGCAAAAGAGAGAGAGACGTGCCAAGCAATGTTTATGCAGACCAACGCCAAGCAGAAATATAAAAAGGCTTTCAAACGCAGAAGTAAAAAGAAAACAAATCTCACCATTTCTCTTCCAAAGCGCAAGACAGAAAACAAACCCATTATGCTTGAAAATAAAATGAAGCTTTTGTGACGCCAAGCCGTTCTCAGGCAAGCTACAACAGCGACTGAGGGGTGGGCAGGGCAGGGGGCACATGAACTGCTTTTACCCGAGTATCTTCGAACTCCTTTTGGAGTTTCCCAGCTCTGGTCCTTTCAAACAGCAGGCTGTGTTCGAGCTCCCGAATACGGGCATGCTCCAACTTTGTCTGAGTCTGTTAGTCCCGAAGGAAGATGAAAAGGAAAGAGATAGAGAGAGAAACAGACTGTAACAGCGCGGCACAATAAGATCAATGGGGAGGGAGGGAGGGAAAAAGGTTACAAAGTCAAAACTCTCGAACTGAAGGATGAGGCTTCTCCTGAATAACATCTGCTGATTTTCCATAAAATGTATCAGCCAGTCAGCACAATTCCGAAAGAGTATGACATTGTGTGTGTGGAACAGGTCTAAAGATAAACATACGAGCCTTCAAGTTAGTCACACACTTGAGGGCCGCTCATAAAATTTCAACTTTTTCGTTCTTCCCACCCTTCGGAGGGGAAAATCACCGGACTTGCACTCTGCAGCTCCCCGCCGCAGCACAGGCCGAGATTGGGAACTCAGCGGTACTGGAGATCATCACCGTGACCCTGCGTGCCGTGACTGCAGTGAATCATGGAGCCGCGATACAGCGCATCGCGGTACCACATCATTACACTGAGAAAGAATGCTCAAAGGACGGCACTCCTGCTGCTTTCCTCTGTTGCAGACATAACAAAAGCAGACGGCAGCACTCTTTAAAAAAAAAGCCCAAATTGAAGTCGGGATTGCACCCGATTCCTGCGCACTTCAGACTTTAAGGGCTGTGGGTCACTGGGAGTAAAACAAAGCTTCTCTTTGCATGCAACTCACTGCATTATCAGAATATAACGGAAGTGGGAATAGGGGGCAGAATTGCACACCTGTATAATCAAAGCGCTTATTTTTTTTAATGGAAGAATAATTTTAAAAAAAACTGTTTACCATGAATATTCCATTGCTCATGAACAGATAATCCACTGTCAATGCTTATCTCTTGCACTGTCCCACACTTCCTTGCACGCTACCAAAATGCTTAGTGTGAAACGATTTACACACTGGTGCAGCACATACACGGACTTTTACTGCCACGATTCGATGGCACAATCCCTGCTGGTGAAATACTGACCACCTGTAATTAGTCTGGACCTGCTTTTCATTTGTAAGTATTTCTGGATCAAACCAGCTCACGTTCAGCTCCAGAGAGCCTCGCTTTCCAGTAGGTTGTGTGTTTTGGGGCCAGATTTTATATATTTTTTTGCTGGGATGGGACATTGCCTCAGCACCGCTGGATCCAAAGCAGCTAGTGTTATGGGGCAGTGCAAAGGCATTGCTCTCACACGCTTGGGCACGACAGAGGGATTAGTTTCATCAAAAATTGGGATCGGGACAATTGGTGGGTTATTTACAGCTGACGCAAGAGTACCCAAGACAGTGAGCGTCAGGCCCTGGCTTTTTGGGTGCAGTTACCACACTATTCAGCTATATTTTTGAGTTGCAGAAAGGAACCTCACCTTAGATAAGATGAGAGCTTTGCCCAAACTACAGAGAGCGCCAAATAAACCCTGTGCTGGTCTACAATGCAAATAGTCATCCTTTTTCATCCTATTGGCTAAAAAGTGCAGCCTGGACATAAAAGTGCCCCAGAAGCTGTATTACACAGTGACTTAAATAAAAGGAAATGGAAGTAATTCAAAAGGCACTTGTAGATGCATTTCATTTCATTACTTGGATGTGTTACAAGCACCAACATGAACTTCAAAAATAAAAGCAAGCCCTCAGTGAGAAACCTTTCCTTTGTGGACTGACTGTGCGTGGGATATTCCAGTTCAGTCATTCAACTAGTTTGAGCTGGGTGATCAACAACAGCTCCTACACTGACCGCTTAGGAAATGGATTTACCAGACATCAAAACTGACTTTTGGTTTATTAATTAAAACTTGTCTGGAACGGAAACCCATTTAAAAATGGTCCAAACACAGTTCAGCTGGCTACTGCTGGTACCAACTGGATTTATCCTATTACTCTACAGCAATGCAGTTTGGCAGGAACCCATTGTATTTAACAGGTTACTACATACAGGAGCCCCCTCATAATACACTTTGACAAAGGAAAAAACAGATCAAGTAGCCAATCAAAAGAGAGGAACTTTATACATCTATTAGACAAAAGAACTGAAGTATATTACATACAGGAAGTAAAACACTAGATCGACACAAGTTCACAGCTGTAAACATCATGGGAGCAGGATGAGCAAGATCACATTCTCGAAAAGTAAAATACATCCAATTAACCCATCCTTATTCTTTCCAAGCCACCCTGCCACAGGAAAACAGTCGAGTTATAATTCCGCCCTCAGTGGAAGAGTTGACTATCTCCTTTTTTGGAGTGGAAAAACTGGAATGATCGCTCCCTCTCAAAGAAAGTAAAAGTTAAAGACTAAACCTATGTAGAAGTTTGTTTTCAGGTCCATCACATTACCACGAATAAAACTCATCAGTATGGAGAGAGAGAAAAGGGATTAAATGAACATTAGGACTATTTCAGCAGTTTTTCCAGTTACTGTATTTCTGATTTACTTAGTTCAGGCACCGAGGGGTTCCATGGTGATGGATACATTGCTTAGCAATTGCCCATTTACAGTTCACTGGCATATTTTCCCCAAACTGTTTGGCATTGAAGGAGCACATCTACAAACCCCTTCAAAGAAAAACCCTTAACCTTCGGGTAAAAAAAAATTTCTATTTTGTTTGCAAGTTTCCCCTTTCCTGTATGTCTGGGTGGCCAAACGTGTGGTGTCTTCCTTGGATGGGAGAGCAGAATGCATCCACAAATGTCATCAACTCTCTTGATGGATGCACCCCTGCCAGGCCACCCCTACATGGTGCCATTAAAACTGAGGAAACACAATTTAAGGAAATACAAGAAAGGGAATGCAAGTCAAGACTTGTATTCCAGCTGGGATTTATTGATGAAGAGCCCAAATGCATTTCATCTACCGAGATACCGATCGCATTATCTGTGTTCAACACTTTTACCTCTAAATCTCCTTTGGTAATTGATTCTTCTTCTACTCTGAACTGGAGATCTTCAATTTTCCTGTTAAACCATAAAAGTGAAGGAGTGAAATTAAAGTTAAGCTTTCAGGGATATTATACACAATGTAATGTCACAAATCCAAACATATTGGTGTGACTTGCTAGAGTCAGAGTTAATGAAAAACAGTCTTTTCTGCAAAAACTAAAGAGATAAAACCACGGATCTTAGTTGCAAAAGGCTGTGGATGCCAAGAATCAATTGAAATTTCAAGACTGAGATCAATAGAGTTTTTCTGGGTAAGGGCATTAAGGGATATGGAGTTAAGGCAGGTAAATGGAGTTGAGGTACAGATCAACCATGATCTAATTGAATGGCAGAACAGGTTTGAGGAGCTGAATGACCTACTCCTGTTCCTATAAACTCCTCCTCAGCTTCACCCACCTCTAACTCGCTCCAGACCCATGTCCCAGCTCCTGCACCTTGGTTTTTCCAATTCTGACCTCTTGTGCAGGCTTCCTCCCTCTGATCCCCTATCAGCAGCAGAGCTTTCATCCATCGCAGCCAGACTCTCTGAACTCCCTCAGCCCCACGACCTTGCTAAAACTCTCTTCCACCTTTTAAAGCCTCCTCAAACCCATCTCTTACTGCATGCTTTTGTTCATCTCTAACTAACTTTACTCCATGGCATCCTTTTCCCCTCTGAAGTTTGGTTGATCTATTATAACAAAGATACTGTATAAACCCACTGTATAAATGCAAGTCGTTGATAGACACACACCAGTAAAATGGCAAAACTAGCGCATGTTGTTAAAACAGCCTCAAAGCAACATGAGTTTCTAGTCATTTCTATGGTGATTTTTTATGCTTAGCGACGTGAAGGATTGAAAGACCTTTCCAGTTTTGCAATTGTGCATTACCTGGTTGGGTTTAGCACTGGCCATGTATAGCACAGCTTAGATGTGGAGCAAATCTCCCTCTACTCTGTCCTTAGCCCCAACCTCAGACAAGCAACCACAACTGCATCAGAATGACATTTCCATTTACCACACCAGTCCCTCAGAGAGATTGCTCATTGAGTGTCCAAGTACACAGATTTGTGCTGTGGACCAGTGGCCAGTAGAAGCTGGTTTCAAGCTGCTCAAATTTAGGAGGAGGAGGAGGGTCATCCAACAATTTGGATTTTATTCAAATCCAGCTTTTAGGGTTGGAACTCCAGTCTGTTATTCTCCTCTACTTTGGACATGTATGCACATAAATACCTACTCCTTTAAAGGCAGTGATCAGTATCCACTCTACAGGGACCTCAACAGGTTTTCTGGCTTTACAATGTACTGCTTTATTTCAAAATTTCCATCTTCCTCTTTCCTGCTGCTGACTGCCTCTTTCCCACTTCCTGGACTTACTAGCTCCCCTTCACCTTCCCCTCCCCCTAGATATACCACCTCCCTCCCTTCCCCACCCCCGGATTTACTAACTCCCCCTTCCCCTGGATTTAACACCTCCTGTTACCTTTTCTCCTCTTCTAGTGTGTTTAGCAGTTCCAGTTTTTGTTTCTCAGCGTTGTTCAGCAGGGATCGCACTAGCTGAAGATTCGTCTCAGCCTCTGTCGCGTACTACAAGAAAAAAAAAATCAAGTCGCTTATTATCTGAATGGCTTTTAGCGATTGGATTTTCACTGAAAGAGAGGTGTCCAGTACACACAAGGGGTTTCATTGCAACGGACCACGGGTCATGCTATTGTAGGTCTAGATATTGACCAGTAAACGGGAGTCCACTTTTGGGAGAGACCTCGGACACTGAACCCATTAGAATGTGTACAGTACAACCAAACAATGGATGTCTGGTACTTTGTTCAGTTAAACAACCAATTTACTTAATTGCCTGTTAAATGACAGACAATCTAGCTGATAAAGCAGGGGGATGGGAATTTAATCTGTTATATATAGAAATCTTGTGTCTGGTACGGTTTATCATACTCCAGACATTGTACTTTAAAGTGTCACACTTCGTTCGATGTGTTAAAAAAAAAAATTGTTCATGGGATGTGGGTGTCACTGGCAAGGCCAGCATTTATTGCCCATCCATAAGTGGTGGTGAGCCACCTTGTACAACTGAGTGGCTTGCTAGGCCATTTCAGAGGGCAGTCAAGAGTTAAGGTCTGGAGTCACATATAGGAAGACAGATTTCCTTCCCTAAATTCCCTAATTACGACAATCCGTTTCATGGTCATACTAGCTTTTTATTCCAGATTTATTTAATTAACTGAATTTAGTTGATGTACACTAGGATTTGAACTCATGTCTCCGGATCATTAGTCCAGGCCTCTGGATTACTAGTCCAGTAACATAACCACTATGCTACAGTCATTTCATACTGATCTGGAGCTGCAAATCTGAGAGCAGTTATGATTACCCGGTGATTGCAGCTCCTTGTAAACTCGAGCTCAATTACCTGGATGTGCCTATTCAGACCATTTCTACAAAGGCAGTACCTCAGCAATGTCTTTAAAAGGGACAGTCCAGATTACAAGCTAAACATCAAAACAGAGTAGGCCCCACACTACCCAGTGAGAAATTCCACAGGAGATCCACTCGTATAAATACAAGTCGGTAAAAGTGAACTTTAACAAATCAATGAAGTGTCATTATAGCTGGTACAATCTCAGTTAAAAAACCTCAAACAATCGTAAGCAAAACTGCTTTGAATGTAAAAAAAAATTTCCAACCATGACTGAAACATTTTGATTCAGTGCCCAAAAAGGACTTGTATAGAACTGTGCAATAAATAGTGAAGAATTTAGTTAAATTAAACTGTACAAAATAATTGCATTGAGAAGAGATGGCAACCAATTTAAAAAAGGGATCAACACCTTCACTAAAATAGCAGAAAAAAGGAATTTCATAGGAATTGATGTAAATGTTCATTACCAATAAAATTACAATTAGAAATTCAACCCCATTGCCTTTAATGTTAATTGTTTTGCAAAACCCAATTTACAAAAGTGAATTTTACTTGAAATGCATTGTTGCTTTGCAAAAATATTGCACTAATTGAAACTGGTGACAACACAATGACTGTATGGTTGTTCCACCTTTTTCTTCTGCCCCAGTGACACAGTCAGTGTCACCGAATGAACATCTAAGCCCATGCCATGAATTATGTGTTAGTCTTGAAGAGTTACGTCCTATTGTTACACTTTTGCCAGATTTTGTACCTGTGCATGTGTGGCCTTCAGCATAGCCAGCTCTTTCTCCACTTCACAGATGTGGCTGGTTGCCTTGGCAACCTCGGCTCGCTCCAAGTCCCGTTCTGCCAGTAGCTGCTCGATGTGCTGCTGTTTCTCCTTTAGAGCTTCCTGCAAGGCTGTCGTGCCAGAGATCTTCCGGGCGTAGCGAGAGGACGTCTCGGTCAGCTGAGAGAGAGGAGAGAGGGGGAGAGAGGAGAATATTAGTTTGTTGACATACACTAGGGCTGGTAGATTAGTAACATCATCGAGTAACTGTGGAATGTGGGTCATCAAATAAAATCTGGAGAGAAGTCAAGTAGGTTTGTAATGGGGAGGGGAGAGGAGGATTGAAAATGAAAGAGTTAGCTTGGCTCAGTTGATAGGATTGTCACCTCGGAGTCAGAGCACTGTGCACTCAAGCTTCCCTCCAGAACCTGAGCACATAAACTAGGCTGATACTTCAGTGCAGTACTGAGGAAGAGCTTGTTGCTGGAGGTAAACCAAATCTGCCTGTTGAAATAGCACTAGGAGATCTTGAAGATCCATCCGAAGGGTGGCAAGCTCTGGCCAACATTCCTCCCTCAACATTGGTCATCCATTTCATTGGCATTTCTTGCAAAATAGCTGCCATGATTGCAGCAAAAGCCATTGTAATTCATTGCACGGGGATTGCTTCGGGACATTTCTCGGGGATCTGATAAGAGTGCTGCTCTATATAAATGCAGAGTTTGTCCCCCCTGTCCAAAGGAGGGTGTGATTATGGGGAGGAAGAGACAACAGTAAACAAGTCAGGTTGTAATGGAAGGTGGAGAAGGGCTAGGCCAGAGATGAACAGGCTGTTGGAAAAAAAAAAAATCAGTGCTAGTTTTACATTTGTCAGCTTAATATATTCAATTGAGTGCTTTAACATTGTTAATAAAACACTGGCACTGGCATCAATGTGATACTAAGCACTTCCAGGGTTCACTAAAAATAAGGAGACTTAATTGCTCCAAATTTGGAGACAATGGATGCAAGCAGGTTCTTACCAGTCCCGTCCGGCTTGGTCTACCTCCTACAGAAGATGCCACAGAGCTAACAGAACTTATAGAGGAGCTGCTAGGGCTCTGCGTCAAGGCCGAGACCCCCATGGCCATCCTTTTACTCTTCTTGGTTTTGGCTGGAGTAGTGGAGGGGAAGCCAATCCGCATCACCTTGTGAATGGGAGCAAAAAGACCAAACTTGGGTGGGCATTGGAAGTATCTGTGAGGCACAAAACAAAAAGATCAGAAGAAGAGTGTCAGGACCAACTGTTAAACGCAGCAAGTGGGCAGAATTTTCCCACCTGCATTATAACTGATATGAAGCCCCCACTGGAAGAAACGTACAACTCGCAGCAGTGCATGGACTTCATAAGGTTTCCAAATGGGATATTGAAGGCAAAAGGAGAGATAGCCTGACATGAAGGGTCACAAATGGGGCAACTTGATGAATTTTCAGGATACGGCTCTGGTGAGGTTGTCCCAGTGAATGGCAACCTGCGCAGGTAAAGGTAGCCTGGGAAAAAGCTCTTGCTGTTGTCCTTGGGCACCAGCGAGTTCCGAGCCAGAAATGAATGAGTCAGTCTCGGAGCAGGCATGATTTTTTTTTAGTTATGCTCAACTTGAATTGGCTGCTGCAGTCCAACTTTAAGACTGCACTGAAGCAAATGGGCTGAGAGAAATCTTGGCTTCCAGATGAACACAAGAATTAGTCTTACACAAGATAAAACTGGACTGTATGACAGAGCGTTGCATATAATAGATATTCCAATGGTCAGTTTACATGCATTAATCTCTTTGCATGTAACATTTCTGAGTATTTTTTTTTGCGGGTGCACTGTGCGCATTGAGGGGTTAATGAGAAGGTCCATTACCTTGTACCAGCAACAGCTCCATCATTTTTGCCCAGCGGTTCATCCAACTCAACTCCGCACCACTCGCCCTTTGCAAAATCCGTCTCTCCTACATACTTTACTACTCCAGTTTTAGTACCGCCCACCTGTAAAAATTATTTTAAAAATCTAGTGTAAATAAAAACTTCCATCATCATTTCAATATGGTCTCATTCAGGAAGACCTCCATTATCACAGTGTCAAAGCATTACTTACTTGCCAAATAAACTAATATGGTCCTGAAATCTAGTGGTTACAGCTTAGAGAGAGAGTCAACACTTTGTAATCTAAAGTTGCATTTATATTGTTGCTGCGATGTGGTTTCTGTTCAGCGGTGATGCTGAAGTTGCTGTGGAACTCCAGAGTCGGGTCCCAGCCTGACACCAGAGCCCAGCAAATGAGACACCCTCTGAGGGAGACAGCCTCATGGGAGTTCTGCTGGATTTGACAACAGGCAGCAACACTAATTTTTTTTATTTTTTATTTGTTTATGGGATCGGGGCGTCACTGGCAAAGCCAGCATTTATTGCCCATCCCTAGTTGCCCCCGAGAAGGTGGTGGCGAGCCACCTTCTTGAACTGCTGCAGTCCGTGTGGTGAAGGTACTCCCACAGTGCTGTTAGGGAGGGAGTTCCAGGATTTTGACCCAGCGACGATGAAGGATCGGCGATATACTTCTAAGTCAGGATGGTGTGTGACTTGGAGGGGAACTTGAAGGTGGTGGTGTTCCCATGTGCCTGCTGCCCTTGTCCTTCTAAGTGGTAGAGGTCGCGGGTTTGGGAGGTGCTGCCAAAGAAGCCTTGGCGAGTTGCTGCAGTGCATCTTGTAGATGGTACACACTGCAGCCACGGTACACCGGTGGTGGAGGGAGTGAATGTTTAAGGTGGTGGATGGGGTGCCAATCAAGCGGGCTGCTTTGTCCTGGATGGTGTCGAGCTTCTTGAGTGTTGTTGGAGCTGCACTCATCCAGGCAAGTGGAGAGTATTCCATCACACTCCTTACTTGTGCCTTGAAGATGGTGGAAAGGCTTTGGGGAGTCAGGAGGTGAGACACTCGCCGCAGAATACCTCGCCTCTAACCTGCTCTTGTTGCCACGGTATTTATGTGGCTGGTCCAGTTAAGTTTCTGGTTAATGGTGACCCCCAGGATGTTGATAGTGGGGGATTCGGCGATGGTAATGCCATTGAATGTCAAGGGGTGGTGGTTAGACACTCGCTTGTTGGAGATAGTCATTGCCTGGCACTTCTGTGGCACGAATGTTACCTGCCACTTATCAGCCCAAGGCTGAACGTCGTCCAGGTCTAGTTGCATGCAGGCATGGACTGCTTCATTATCTGAGGATTTGTGAATGGCACTGAACACTGTGCAGTCATCAACAAACATCCCCACTTCTGACCTTATGATGGAGGGAAGGTCATTGATGAAGCAGCTGAAGATGGTTGGGCCTAGGACACTGCCCAGAGGAACTCCAGCAGCGATGTCCTGGGCTGTGATGATTGACCTTCAACCACCACAACCATCTTCCTTTGTGCTAGGTATGACTCCAGCCAGTGGAGCATTTTCCCCGATTCCCATTAACTTCAGTTTTACTAGGGCTCCTTGATGCCACACTCGGTCAAATGCTGCCTTGATGTCAAGGGCAGCCACTCTCACCTCACCTCTGGAATTCAGCTCTTTGGTCCATGTTTGGATCAAGGCTGTAATGAGGTCGGGAGCCGAGTGGTCTTGGCGGAACCCAAACTGGGCATCAGTGAGCAGGTTATTGGTGAGTAAGTGCCGCTTGATAGCACTGTCCATGACACCTTCCATCACTTTGCTGATGATTGAGAGTAGACTGATGGGGCGGTAATTGGCCGGGTTGGATTTGTCTTGCTTTTTGTGGACAGGACATACCTGCAATGCTAAGCCAGGTTTACAAAGTTCTGAGAGAGGGAGGGGAATGGGTCCACTATACCACCCGTGAACTTTGTAAAGCCAATTTGGAGTTGACTTAAAGGTTTGCAGAGTGCAGCCACACGTGCTTGTACTCCAAAAACCATTTCCAATTTAAAAGTTGCGATGCGTTCACAGAGCAGGTTATTGTTTTCTGGAGCTCGTCTAGTTTTTCATTTACCAGATCAAAGTCAGTTTCATTACTGCTGACTGCTGCAGTCCTGCCATAGTCTCCCAACAGCAAACAGTAATTTCTGCAGATGCTTATGTTGGATTACTTCCAACTAACTGAACAAGGACAGTGGATCATTAGCAGAGTCAGCAGAGTTTGGGTCAGCTGATACATGTCCAGTCAGCTCTCTTCAAGTTCCATCCTTTGAAACAAAAGTCAAATAAAAATAAAATCCCTTTTAAACCATGAAGATCAAGGGCTGGACACCCAACAAGGTGGTTACAAGTTTGAATCTCAGCCACCATTGTCTTTCAGACTCGCCTGTACTTGTTGGGCATGTTTTGCCAATTCTCAGCCAAGGTCAGTAGAGGCAGTGTTGTACAAAAGAACCAGTTCTGTTGATTGGCCAATCATCAAGTCTTATTGTGGTGGTTTGCAGAAGCCTGTGACCTAACTCGTTCTAGCCTCCAGGTGGGAAGGAGGAAGTACCACCGGGATACAATATATATAAAAATGGTAAAAGTATTCATAGAAAACCTCTCTAGCATGGTTGAGAGCCCTTTAAATGGTAAGGTATGTGTTCTGGGAAGAGTCAGAATTTCTTTGTGCTCTTGTAAGCTGTAGGCTCAATGTCAATGGTAATGGAGGGGAGCATGGATTTTCTGATCTAGGATTACACCCCATCACAGCAACAACCAGGTCATAGTTGACCAATTCTATTGCTGTGTATGTATGTTACCACCACCATTCAACTGGAGGAGCATCAGTGTAGAATTGGCACAAACCATCTGGGCAAGGAAAGGGTGTAAACAGTCCCATCACCACCCAATCAGGATCATTTACCACAAACCAAAGAAAAGTCAGAAAAAGGATCTTGAGCTATCAGTTATGTTTTGGAAATGCCAAATGTAGCAAAGGCATTTCACTACCTCCATGTTATTTCCAGACAGCCTCACTCCTCCATCAACTACAAGAACCAAAACGGTTGCTCCCACTTTGGTAAAACCTCCCTTTTCATTTTTTATTTCTATATATGTCAATCTCCCAGGAGGAGGGGGGAGTCAAGACCAGTTGGAGACCTCAGGTGAAGTGGGGTTAGAGGCAGAGGGATAATTGGACCAGGATGCACAGATGCAATTCAGTCCCCATTTTAAAGCATACATTGTCAATATTTTATACATTTCCATTATAAAGGATACAGTAGCCTAGTGCTTATGGTACTGGACAAGCTACAGAGGTTGTACATTCAAATCCCACCATGGGCAAATTGTGAAATTGAATTTAATAAATCTGGTCATTTGTGGGCCGACAGAAGTGACTACAATGACCACCAGGAAATAATTGTTGTAAAATCCCAACTGGTTCACTAATGACTTTCAGGGACATTTCTAGCCAGTCTGGTCTATATATGTGACCCAGTCTCACATTTTAGGCCAGATTTTGCTGTAGCAGGGCAGCTACTTGCTCCTGCAACCTTCAGCTTAAAACATTTTTGCCCACTAAGTTGCTGAAAGTGCGAGCTGATAACGGCACAGCGAGGGAAATGGGCATCTGGGACCTGAGTGAACAGGACAAGCAACAGGGTACCTCCTTAACCAATGAGATTTAAGGATTGAGAAATAAATACAGGAAGGATGAGAAGGAGGGTGAATTAAAGGAGTAAATTCAATGTCCAATCAGGTACGAGAGATAGAGAAAACAGAGAAAAGAAAAAAAACACTTTAAAAATCGCCCTGAAAAATTCAAAATCTGAAGGAATGAAATTTCAGACCTTCATTAGTTAACTTTCGGTGCCAGAGGTTGATTGTTAGTCATTAACACTAATAATGTCATTGAAAGGGTACTTACTTTTGTAATGACAAGACTAACTTCATGTGGCGAGTTTAACGGGCAATTAATGGGCAAATACAGCAAGTTCCTAAAACAAATAAGGAGGCTAAGGGCCAGATGCAGTTTTCATGAAGGCAATGGCAACTCGGACAGCAACTTCTGGACATTCACATTTAACAGCGCATCTGCTCCTCCCCTGAAGTTGCTGCACCATTTACCTATAAAGAACAGCGAGCGCCATTAGCCTTGCCGTTATTTTGACTGCAAATTCTGGCCCTGTGATTGACTCAATAACCTCAGGGCAACAAGCAATGGGCAAGAAATGCTACCTTGCCAGGGTTTCCCACATTCCAAGAACAAATTAAAAAAAAAATTGATGTCCACATTTATGATAGAAACTGCCTATGTAAACTTATCAGTGTAATTACACCCTCCCTGCCAGTGATGGTGCTGCAGCATGTCTACTGGGCGAAGGGGGAAGAGGGTGTAATAATGTGTCAAGTTTACCTGGGCAGTTGACAGGAAGGCATGCATATGCAAAATTTATAATAGAAGCAGAATACTACAATGTGCATTACATGAATTCATGATTCTCTCCTAACAATGGCATATCCTTTGCCTTACTGTGAGCAGAGCAATGGAGATCAGTTAATGTAATAAATCATTGTATACACAAGGGATTCAATCTGACTGGAACTACTTGGGCAACCAACTATTGACAAAGAGATAAATCCACCTTGCACTTAGAACCAATTGCTGGCAGTAAACCTGAAACACTCACCGTACCACACTCTCTCCATAAATGATGGAATGAACTGAACTCCTGTCCCTCACGCCAACTGCACTGATTTAACTCACTCATTTATTCATTCCCCTTTCTATGAATGATGGAATCAGACAGCCCCTACTGCCATTCACAGCAAACACGCAGGGCCAAATAAAAGCTCTACAATAAAATAAAGTTCCTGGCATATTGTGATAAGTAGCCAGCTCTACCATGGCTACACACAAGTGGACAATGATGGCCGCTACTTAGTACAGATTTTTAAAAAAAATCATAAAAGACTTGTATTTCTATAGCGCCTTTCACGACCTCAGGACATCCCAAAGCGCTTTACAGCCAATGAAGTACTTTTAAAGTGCAGTCACTGTTGTGATGTAGGAAACGTGGCAGCCAATTTGTGCACAGCAAGCTCCCACAAACAGCAATGTGATAATGAGCAGATAATGTGTTTTAGTGATGTTGGTTGAGGGATAAATATTGGCCAGGACACTGGGGTGAACTCCCCTGCTCCTCTTCGGAGCAGTGTTGTGGGATCTTTTATGTCTAACCGAGGGGGAAGTCAGGGCCTCGGTTTAACGCCTCATCCAAAAGACGGCATCTCCGACAGTGCAGCACTCCCTCAGTACTGTTCTGAAGTCAGCCTAGATTATGTGCTCATATCTCTGGAGCGAGACTTGACCCAGTGACGGTGACATTCTGACACAGCTCAGAATGCTACAACTGAGACACGGCTGACACTACCCCAGAATGTTTAGTGAGGATTGGAAATATGAAATAATACCAGAAAAATGTTGAAATGCACAACACGTTGGGAGGTTTTCAGCTGGGAATATTATTCTCGAGTGCAAGGGGAACGGGGTGACGAGCAACACGGCCACAGCCCTGCTAGAGTTGCTTTGTGATTCTTCCTTCATAAGACCATCGATGAAACAGAGGGCAAGCCTGGTGAGCAACACTTGCCTCATTGCACAGGCTGATGCAAGCTGCTCAGGGTAGGTTCACTGACTTATAAAAGAGCACGCAAAGGAAGTGTAGAGCTCATTAAGGGCTGACATTTTGCTCAGCGTGCAGATATTACATTAATTAGGAGTTTGTTTAGGGGCCCCCACAGGATTGCACATCTTTACTCTATGCACGTCCTGGAAGGTCTGGTGTGTTCGTGTGCACCGACAGTAACTGAGTGGCCAATCATTCCTGCAGAAGCAAGAATGCCACTGAACGAATTAAACAGCCACTTAACTGTTTAGTATCCAGTGGGCCAATCCAACCTTGCAGTATGCAATTTCTAGGAGAAATTCAAGGCAGCAGACAGTGTAAGGCACAAGTGTATCAAAGATCTGCAGACCACCAGTGATGTGAGAACAAGGCGATCTGCTAGGCGTTTTATAAGAGCGGCAACCCACTAATAACCAGAGGATGATGCAGGCATGGGAAGCCATTGTCCCCAGGGTCACCAACCTCACAGGATCTCCAAGAAAAGAATTGAAAAAAAGTGGCAAAATGAGGATAACCATTAAAAAAAAATAACCTGCGACATACGCATATATAAGGAGTATGCCTTGTATGTAGGTAGCCACTGATGCCAATCAAAGAAAGTTAGAGCTATCAAATGCATTTATTGGAATACCGGAAGACAAATTGATGAAATAACTTGCTGCAATTAAAGGCCAGTAATGAAGATGGTTTAGAGCTAGTGGAGCAGGCCAAAAAGAAGAATTATTTTTGAAAGATGCAGTTTAGTCAAAAATTGAGGACTGATTATCTCTGACATGTGTCAGCTGTGGCTCAGTTGGTAGCACACTCGCCTCTGAGTCAGAAGGTTGTGGGTTCAAGTCCCACTTCAGAGACTTAAGCACAAAGCTTGGCGGACACTCCAGTGCAGTACTGAGGGAGTGCTGCACTGTTGAAGGTGCTGTCTTTCAGATGAGACGTTAAATCGAGGCCCCGTCTGCTCTCTCAGGTGGACGTAAAAGATCCCATGGCACTATTTTGAAGCGGAGATGCCGGTGTTGGACTGGGGTGGACAAAATTGAGAGGTCGCACAACACCAGGTTATAGTCCAACAGTTTTATTTGAAATCACAAGCTTTCGGAGCTATCGATTGCCCCTTCCTCAGGTGAAGTAAATTAGATACAGAATCGCCAAAGCATATATAGATAGAGAACAAAGCATGTGTACCTTACAATTGCAGACCACTAAATTAAATCATCCTGACTATCTGCCGAGGTGTGATAAAGTTAATCAAGTCAGCCAGGAAGGTACCACATCAAAGACATAGCAAGATACAACTGAGACAATGAGGTGTAGTCGCAGGGGTTCTAACGTGTCAAAAGCTGCCGTCTGTATGTAAAACGAAAAGCTTTAAAATTTTTACTTTTTTACTGGGAAAATTTTTACTTTTTTTACCAGTAAAAAAGTTAAAATTTTCCCAGTAAAAAAGTAAAAATTTTCCCAGTAAAAAAGTAAAAATTTTAAAGCTTTTCGTTTTACATACAGACGGCAGCTTTTGACACGTTAGAACCCCTGCGACTACACCTCATTGTCTCAGTTGTATCTTGCTATGTCTTTGATGTGGTACCTTCCTGGCTGACTTGATTAACTTTATCACACCTCGGCAGATAGTCAGGATGATTTAATTTAGTGGTCTGCAATTGTAAGGTACACATGCTTTGTTCTCTATCTATATATGCTTTGGCGATTCTGTATCTAATTTACTTCACCTGAGGAAGGGGCAATCGATAGCTCCGAAAGCTTGTGATTTCAAATAAAACTGTTGGACTATAACCTGGTGTTGTGTGACCTCTCACTATTTTGAAGAGCAGGGGAGTTATCCCCGGTGTCCTGGCCAATATTTATCCCTCAACCAACATATTATTGCCGGCATCTCCACATCATGACCTCTATTGACGCCGGCATCTCCACATCATAACATATTATCTGGTCATGATCACGTTGCTGTTTGTGGGACCTTGCTGTGTGCAAATTAGCTGCCATGTTACAACCACTTCAAAAATACTTCATTGGCTGTAAAGCGCTTTGAGACGTCCACTGGTCGTGAAAGGTGCTATATAAATGCAAGTCTTTTTCTTTTTGACATAAACAGAGGATAATTACTATGTGTTTGGCTCTCAAACTTCCTATAAGCACGATACTGAAGTTATGCAAAGGGCCCTAGAACTCTGCTGCAGCCTAAAACAGGCTGTATTAAATAATTTGCATATTTAATGCAGATTTTTCTTCTAGAAAAAACACAAGTAAATACCAACGTAGAAACATGGAGACTCAGCAGTACAAAAATGAGGTGCCAACCTGGGGAAGCTGCAACACAGTACTACATGCATGCTAAAAAGCAGAAGCAGCATGCTATAGACAGGGCTAAGTGATCCCACAATCAATGGATCAGAACAAAGCTCTGCAGTCCTGCCACATCCAGTCGTGAATGGTGGTGGACCATTAAACAACTAACAGGAGGAGGAGGCTCCATGAATATCCCCATCCTCAATGATGGTGGAGCCCAGCATGTGAGTGCAAAAGACAAGGCTGAAGCGTTTGCAACCATCTTCAGCCAGAGGTGCAGAGTGGACGATCCAGATCAGCCTCCTCCGGAGGCCCCCATTTTTACAGAAGCCAGTCTTCAGCCAATTCGATTCACTCCACATGATATCAAGAAACAGCTGAGCGCCCTGGATACGGAAAAGGCTATGGGCCCTGACAACATCCCGGCTATCGTGCTGAAGACTTGTACTCCAAAACTAGCCGTGCCTCTAGCCAAGCTGTTCCAGTACAGCTACAACACTGGCATCTAGCCGACAATGTGGAAAACTGCCCAGGTATGTCCTGTCCACAAAAAGCAGGACAAATCCAATCCGGCCAATTACAACCCCATTAGTCTACTCTCAATCATCAGCAAAGTGATGGAAGGTGTCATCGACAGTGCTATCAAGCGGCACTTACTCACCAATGCCCAGTTTGGGTTCCGCCAAGACCACTCAGCTCCCGACCTCATTACAGCCTTGGTCCAAACATGGACAAAGGAGCTGAATTCCAGAGGTGAGGTGAGAGTGACTGCCCTTGACATCAAGGCAGCATTTGACCGAGTGTGGCATCAAGCAGCCCCAGTAAAACTGAAGTCAATGGGAATCGGGGGGGGGGGGGAAATGCTCCACTGGCTGGAGTCATACCTAGCACAAAGGAAGATGGTTGTGGTGGTTGGAGGTCAATCATCACAGCACCAGGACATCGCTGCAGGAGTTCCTCAGGGCAGTGTCCAAGGCCCAACCATCTTCAGCTGCTTCATCAATAACCTTCCCTCCATCATAAGGTCAGAAATGGGGATGTTCGCTGATGACTGCAGTGTTCAGTGCCATTCACAACTCCTCAGATAATGAAGCAGTCCATGCCCACATGCAACAAGACCTGAATGACTTTCAGGCTTGGGCTGATAAGTGGCAGGTAACATTCACGCCACAGAAGTGCCAGGCAATGACTATCTCCAACAAGCGAGAGTCTAACCACCGCCCCATGACATTCAACGGCATTACCATCACCAACAGAATCCCCCACCATCAACATCCTGGGGGGTCACCATTGACCAGAAACTTAACTGGACCAGCCACATAAATACTGTGGCAACACGAGCAGGTCAGAGGCTGGGTATTCTGCAGCGAGTGTCTCACCTCCTGACTCCCCAAAGTATTTCCACCATCTTCAAGGCACAAGTAAGGAGTGTGACGGAATACTCTCCACTTGCCTGGATGAGTTCAGCTCCAACAACCTTGACACCATCCAGGACAAAGCAGCCTGCTTGATTGGCATCCCATCCACCACCTTAAACATTCACTCCCTCCACCACCGTGGCTGCATTGTGTACCATCTACAAGATGCACTGCAGCAACTCGCCAAGGCTTCTTCAGCAGCACCTCCCAAACCCGCGACCTCTTCCACCTAGAAGGACGAGGGCAGCAGCCGTATGGGAACATCACCACCTCCAAATCACACACCATCCTGAGTTGAAAGTACATTGCCGTTCCTTCATCATCGCAGGGTCAAAATCCTGGAACTCCCTCCCCAACAGCACAGTGGGAGTACCTTCACCACATGGACTGCAGCGGTTCACCACCACCGTCGAGGGCAACTAGGGATGGGCAATAAATGCTGGCCTTGCCAGCGACGCCCACATCCCATGAACTAATATAAAACACTCTCTTCAAATAGGCTAAAAATGGAACTCACCGGATGGGAAGCAGTGTGCAGTAATGATCCAGTACAGTGATATAATGATCATACTAGACTAGCAACCCAGTTATCACAAGTCCCACCATGGTAAATTCTTTTCAATAAATCTGGTAAAATTGTGGCTAAGGCCAGGAAGGATGACCATTAAAACTGATGTCCTTCAGGGCTGACTCTTAATGTCCTCTGAAGCAAGCAATTAGAAACATAGAAAAATAGGAGCAGGAGTAGGCCATTCGGCCCTTCGAGCCTGCTCCGCCATTCAATATGATCATGGCTGATCCTTTATCTCTACCATATTCCCGCTCTCTCCCCATACCCCTTGTTACATCACCAGTTGGCAGTCCACCACCATCTCCTCACAGTAACTAGGGGCACGCAATAAATGCAGTCAATGTTGCCCATATCCTGTGAATAATTTTTTTTTAAATGGTGACAAAAGCTGGAAAGAGGAACATGCTCCTGATTTGTACAATTGAAGTTGAAGCAGTCACGACAAGTTGAGAAGGCTGTTAAAAAAAGCATACGGGATCCTTGGCTTTGTAAATAGAGGCAGAGTACAAAAGCCAGGAAGTTATGCTAAACCTTTATAAATCACTGGTTAGTGGCCTCAGCTACAGTATTGTGTCCATTTCTGGGCACTATACTTTAGGAAGGATGCCAAAGCCTTAGCAAGGGTGCAGAGGAGATTTACTAGAATGGTACCAGGGATGAGGGACTTCAGTTATATGGAGAGACTGGAGAATCTGTGATAGTTCTCCTTTGAACGCAGAAGGTTAAGGAGAGATTTAATAAAGGTGTTAAAAACTGAGGGGTTTTGATAGAATAAATAAGAAACTGTTTCTACTAGTAGGAGGGTTGGTAACCAGAGGACACAGATTTAAGGTTAACTGGCAAAAGAACCAAATGGTAGATGGAGAGTTGTTGTTTTTTTTAAACACGGAGTTATAATGATCTGGAATGCACTGCTTGAAAGGGTGGTGGAAGATGATTCAATAGTAAATTTCAAAATGGAATTGTATAAATACTTGAATTGGGGGAAAAAAATCATAGGGCTATGGGGCAAGAGCAAGGATGCAGGACTAATTAGATTTCTCTTTCAAAGAGCCAGCACAGGCACGATTAATCTAATAGCCTCCTTCTGTGCTATAGGATTCTCATGATTCTAATTGTCTACCTTATCCGTGCAATTGTTTCACAGCAGGTGTGCAGCAATGAACATGGTCTACACAAAATGTGCCATGTATTATCTGTAACTACAACATGGCAAGGTATACAACTGTACCGATCATGTGCCAAAACTGCATGTCATAGCAAGTTACACCTTCTCAGCAATGAAGCGCGGCACGGCGCTCGGTCATCACCACTTGAAGCAGGCAGCAGTCCAGAAATACACACTCGCGGGTTTACATATTTAGAGGAAGAATCACAGGGCGAGCCACGACTTGTGGGTGTGAAAGGGGTAATGATGGGGTCAGCATCAAGTGTGGTTGTTGCCGAGTGGCGGCTAACTATTGCTACAGTTCCCTATTCAAGTCATTGTGAGTCAGGCCTCACAGGGCCCAGCAATGAAATGGAGGAGGTTTCATATGCAGCAGGCACTTGCCTCGTTATAGACCACAATGTTGGCCAATGTGGTGCAGCATGAGTTCTCGGCTGCGCTGACTGCCATGGAGCAGCATACAGAATCAGTGACATCTACCAGGGGCAATGTTGGGCATCAGGCAATGAGAACAGTTATAGCATTTCTCTCAGGTATTTCCACTGAAGCAAAGTGATAATGACCTGATAAGGATTTGAAGACCTTATTGCAATGCAAATGGTCTGTGCTGTCAATCAGTGGCCAAGACAAGTAATCAGCCGCCAACAGCAACACGCAATCTGAAGCACAGAAACTAAGGGATGGCTTTCAAGTTCCTGCCAATCTTTCACTTGTCAGGAGGCAAGTTGAAGATAGAAGAAGCCTGAAAGCAAGCAGGTCCCTCCGTAGTAGAAACAGGACAGTCCGTTTTTGGCACGTAGGCAGTACCATCAAGGTCGGCAACAGATAGAAGCAAGCAGTCCAATCAGAAGAAACCTCCAAGTCTATTCCTTCCAATATTACATCATGTCGGAGTAGCACAACCCATACACCACTAAAGGAGGCGCAGTGGTGCATCACATTAAAACACAAATACACCACCATTAATGTCAATAGACACACCAAAACGGTGCAGTCATTGTTTTCTTTCCAAACGTATGCTTTCCGGATAATAATAGATTACAATGAGCTGAAATTATCTAATGAAATAAAGGCAAACTTAACAAAAGAACTCCCCCAGCTTAGCCTGACAAACCATGCTGCTTCCTGGAGTGTCAGCTCTAATTCTGATGAACTCCTAGTCATCCTCCTCTTGCGTCAAGGCTTTTTTGCTGATCCTCATCCACAAGCAGGTGTATGTCTCTTTCTGTGACCATCTCAAGCAGCATGAACACCACTACCCTGCTGCTAACGGTCTCTGGAGCATATGGCAAAGCACACCCGATGTGGTCCAAAACATTGAAATATTGCTTCAACATCCCAAAGGTCTGTCGGATGAGGATCCACATGCTTTGTTGTAGGCTCTTTGATGAAAAGTATGGAATGATGTAGCAGATAATGAGCTTCATTTTGAACATCTGAGGCACCAACTGTTCATCATGTCACCTTGAAATGCAGGAGATTCCCTGAAGCTATAGACATGCCATTTTTGGAAAACTATGCATGAACCTGCTGAATTCTTTGGCTGAGTTTGCAGACCCTTCAGACATCCCAGAGTGGACATCCTTTGCTGCTGTTCCACAGGTGCTTGAATGCCCACATGGATGCAATCAATGTTATTGTGCACAGTTGGAATCTTTCAAAAAGCCCTGCGGCCCCAGCTGCGGCAGTCGTGTTCTGAATCTAATGTGGGGCAGGACATACCCAGGGATGGTGATGGAGGAGTTTGGGACATTGGCTGAAAGGTATGATTCTCTGAGTATGACTAGGTCAGGCTGTTGCTTGACTAGTCTGTGGGACTGCTCTCCCAATTTTGGCACAAGTTCCCAGATGTTAGTGAGGAGGACTTTGCAGGGTCGACTGGGCTGGGTGTGCCTTTGTCATGTCTGAATCTGGTGCCTAGGTCGATGCCGGGTGGTCCCTCCTGTTTTATTCTTATTGTTTTCTGTAGCGGTTGTGTACAACTAAGTGGCTTGCTCGGCCATTTAAGAAGGCAGTTAAGAGTCAAACACATTGCTGTGGGTCAGTGCCATCATGGCCCATATTAATGTTTAAAATACGTTCTCTTGGCAGATCATTAATGCTCCAGACGTTACAAGCTTTTTGATCCCTTAGGAACAGGAGTAGGCCATTCAGCGCCTTGAGCCTGAGCAGCCATTCTCCAAGATCGTGGCTGATCTGTATGTTAACTCCAACTACCCGCCTTGGTCCCATAAACCTTAATACCCTTACCTAACAAAAATCTATCAATCTCAGTTTTGAATTTTTCAGTTGATCTAACCTCAACAGTTTTTTGCAAGAGTTTTCCAGATTTTCACTAACCTTTGTGTGAAGAAGTGCTTCTTCACATCACCACTGACAGCCTAGCTCAAATGTTAAGGTTATACCCCCCCTTGTTCTGGACTCCCCCACCAGAGGAAATAGTTTCTCTCTATCTACCCTATCAATTCCTTTAATCATTAAATTGCCCCTTAATCTTCAATAGGAACATCTCACTTCAGACATTAACCTCTGCCTTTTGTAGGAGATGGGAGTTTTTTTGATTGCTCATTCTATTTTTTGCCCCCCCCCCCCGTATATTTTCTTGAACCTACCCCCACCCACTGCTCTGCCCCAGGATCTGGAGGTCGTCACTAGGAGGTGGACCAGAGTGGCCGAGGATGACTGTCTCCCCTCCCTTTGCTTTTCCCCTTACTGTAGGGGCGGGTCTCTTGGTGTGGCAGAGATTGGGAGTTCAGCTCAGGGGGCACTTCACCCCTGGGCAACGTGTTGCTGCTCCAATGGAATGCACCACACAAAAGGCAGCAAAATAAACTGCCTCAACAACATGCCTTAATCCCCAACCTAGGAAGGCCACTTTGCACTGATCAATGACATGTTCATTTCCTGTTCCAGCTGTCTTCATGACCTTACCGACCGTTGCAGCTAATTTAGTGGGAATTTATCGGCAGTTTCAACTGCGGGTTGGCACACAATAGTAATGAGGTTAAGAATGGTCAAACTGCTTTAATGTAGAACCCCTCAAGCTGGCAGACAGAGGAGGCATTCACCCAGTCAGGCGGGGCTGGATTCAAACTCTGATCTCAGAGGTGAAAGGACAAGGACTGTGTGCTAAACTACTGCACCACTTGGCTACTGTGGGGCAATACAACTGAACTGAACTAATTTTAAAGAAATATAGACAGCAGTAACCAGCTGCATGTAGCAGCCCTCGCGCTGCATGGCAGAACAGAAATTGTAATACAGATGTCATGATACAGAGATCTTTTACAATTGATCATCAATTCAGGCTAAACTCAGTTGGTCTGCCACAGTCCTTAATGCCTAACACATTACAATATGAGGAGTGAAGGATCTGCCCACAGTAGGGTTTGTAAATACATATGCCGTGCTTGGTTAGGGTTAAGATTTTTTAATACTCACTGGCAGATCTTCAGGTTATAGTTCAGAGCATACTCTTTTAGAAAGGACAGGAGCATAATATTACACAACACAGAATATATTCTGCACAGCTGTACTCCAGTAGCAGAAGTGTTCCTTTAAAGCCACGAGGTGTAATTGCTATACCTTTCGGGGTCAGAGGCCAATTGTTCTTCGGGGAATTGGATGCAGAGACCAGTGTGCTCGATTCACAGCCCACACAATCTTCCATCCATTCATCTTCATGGCTAAATAGATGACACAGCTCCCTTGGTTTTTCCAATAGCAAATATCAATCGTACCAGCGTAGACAGTGAAGAAATGTATCGATTACAAAACAACATTGGGCAATTCCTCCCATCACCATGATGGGAGTTAACACCTTCCATGGGAGATGAAGTAACATTAACCATGAATTTCCACAGGAACTGGACTATTTTCATAAAGCGCTTATTTAAGCTCAAAATATTTTAACAAACGACACAGCACCACATGTGGGCAGACCAGTGGGACATGGCATCGTGTGTGGTACCAATATTTTTCAGAAAGGTTAAGTTCAGCAATAAACTGCAGGAGTAGAGGAAGGGGAACCTGGTTCAAAGTAGCAGAAGGTAAATTTACTAATATCAGACTGTTCTCCACTCAGTGAGCAACGCATGGAATAAATTTCCATAATTGAATAATGGAGATGAAAACCCTGGAATCATTTGAGAAAATTGGATACTACAATGGAAGGGAGGGAAATTGAGGAACTTTATGGAAGGTTGGGGAAAAAACGGGCTGAATGGCCTTCCTCATTGATAAACCTTGACAGTAGTTGGAAACAGGAAAGCCAAAAGTATCTCCAGTTTAAAAAAACCACCAGAAACCCAAAAATGCAAACGCCATCATACTGTACAACCATGGTCAGGACTCAACTTGAGCACTGCATCCCTATCTGGTTATCAAGGTATGGGGAATACAGGGACAACCCTTGGGGAGGATGAGAGGGACATATCCATCCCAAATTTTCTTGTTAAGCGTTACCTTCCCCTCATTCCCTGCTTCAAAATATATATTTGACCCTAATTTAGTTCCTCTTTTTCACTTCAACAAAAGGGAACATTCAAACCTAGACAGGGGTGCAGAAAAGAACGACAAGGCTGACCCCTAGTGTAAGAGTACTAAGTTGAGGTTTTCTAACCATTACTCAAGAGTCTTCAGCCTTTAAAAAGGAGATGGATGAGAGGGGATCTTGCAGAGGTATACAATGTTGTTGTTATACAATATACTAAGTTGAAGCCTATTTAAAGTTAAGCCATAGCTGCAGGACAAAGGGACATAGATACTAACTGTCAAATGGGAAATACAGGATTGAAGCACTTCTTCACACAAAGCAATTAATACCTGGAATGATTTTCTAGAAAGGTTAGTGGGCAGTTCACACAAGCTGTGATCAGGGGACTGTAGGGTGCTATGGAGGGATGAGCTAGAATAGTCTTCCTCAGACAATTGCATCTTTGTGATATTATTCTGTTTCTTCTGATATCAAGGAGTATGGCGTTGAGGAGGAAAGTTGGTTGCAAGGAGTCAAGACGGGAAGGAATGAAGGGTTAGGCGGTGAGCTTCACGGTTAAGATGCGAGTAACTGCGGCTGCGAAGAAATTGAAAAAGAGTATTGGATGGATGCAGGCTTACTCAGGAACAAGGCAGGAGGGAGAGCTAGGAGTAGGAGGAAGGAGTGTGGGGGGGGAGGGGGCGGGAGGAAAGAGAGGCAGCCCAGGCTCCAGCTTCAACCTGAAAGAGAACCTGCTTTTGGCCTGGAAATTGGAGATTCTAGTGTCACTTGGAGGTCAGAGGAGTTTGGCGAGTTTGAGATGTGCAAGGAGGTGGGCGATTCTGCGGTCCGTGAAAACGTCACAGTCAAGCAGAAAAGCGAGAGATTCTGGGCAGCAATGGACCCGGGGCGGGGGTTGAAGGAGTGGCAGGGTTGGCAGCATAGAGTAAACTTTGAAAAAAAGTACTTTAAGCGCAATACAGGATGGAATGCTACGCAGCAAACCTTACCTCACATTCCCGGGACATTGAGCAGGTGGGAGAGGCACACACCTTGCTCGCACCCTGAATGTGGTGCAAAGTTTGCCATTTCTCTGAGGGAAAAGTACCTGCCACCTACTCTATGCCACCCAACAGTAGATATATATTTATGGCCAAGTTGAAATTGTCGACATGAACATGCACCTACCACCCTATGGAACTTCATGTTGACACTTCAGTGCCTCATGCCTCTGCTTTGTGGATAGATTCTCTTCTAGGTTCACAAAATAATGACTATACGGTTTCTAGCATTAGAGTCCCAGGTTCAATCCAATGCGTACAGAGAAAACAGACACAAGAAAATGAATGACTAGAAGGAAGTATTGATTCAGTTCTGCTAAATGCTAGACCAACAGGTAGGGAGCAGATCTTTGCAATGTAACTGCTGTCACCCTGATGTAACCAAGGGTGGGTCACATGCAGCAACAGAATCATCTGGAATGGAGCCAACCTTGTAACCCTGAAGGTGCAATGGCCAATTTAAAAAAATAAAATTCCAAGCACTTTCTAAAATAACCTGAAAATATATCAGGTTCCAGTTTCCTTGAATTAATGGGACAGTGGGAGATATGAGTTATTGGCTTTGTCTCTGCAGGGAGACTTATTTATTTGGACTTAAAAACGACATTATGTAGTTGGCATGAACGCACGGTGCAGAGCTTCACACAATGGGGCACGGAGCCCATCCCACTGGCACGATTTACCATCTTTTGCTAATTGGTAAACTCTATCCCTTGCACTTATATAGCGCCTGTCACGACCTCAGGACATTCCAGAAGTGCTTTACAGCCAATGAAGTACTTTGAAGTGCATTCAATGTTATGATACAGGAAACACGGCAGCCAATTTGTACACAGCAAGGTCCCACAAACAGTCCATGCCCGCATGCAACAAGACCTGGACGACGTTCAGGCTTGGGCTGATAAGTGGCACAGAAGTGCCAGGCAATGACTATCTCCAACAAGCGAGAGTCTAACCACCGCCCCTTGACATTCAACGGCTTTACCATCGCCGAATCCCCACCATC
The DNA here is from genome assembly GCA_030390025.1 of Squalus acanthias. NCBI lineage: Eukaryota > Metazoa > Chordata > Chondrichthyes > Squaliformes > Squalidae > Squalus > Squalus acanthias. The sequence continues at coordinate 36,656,037 of CM059448.1, read as the reverse complement.
AACATCCTGAGGGTCACCATTGACCAGAAACTTAACTGGACCAGCCACATAAATACTGTGGCAACAAGAGCAGGTCAGAGGCTGGGTATTCTGTGGCGAGTGTCTCACCTTCTGACTCCCCAAAGCCTTTCCACCATCTACAAGGCACAAGTAAGGAGTGTGATGGAATACTCTCCGCTTGCCTGGAAGAGTGCAGCTCCAACAACACTCAAGAAGCTCGACACCATGCAGGACAAAGCAGCCCACTTCATTGGCACCCCATCCACCACATTAACATTCACTCCCTCCACCACCGGCGTACCGTGGCTGCAGTGTGTACCATCTACAAGATGCACTGCAGCAACTTGCCAAGGCTTCTTCGGCAGCACCTTCCAAACCTGCGACCTCTACCACCTAGGACAAGGGCAGCAGGCACATGGGAACACCACCACCTCCAAGTTGTACACCATCCTGACTTGGAAGTTTATCGCCGATCCTTCATCGTCGCTGGGTCAAAATCCTGGAACTCCCTCCCTAACAGCACTGTGGGAGTACCATCACCACATGGACTGCAGCAGTTCAAGGCGGCAGCTCACCACCACCTTCTCAAGAGCAATTAGGATGGGCAATAAATGCTGGCCTTGCCAGCGACGCCCACATCCCATAAACAAATATAAAAAAAGATAGTGACCGGATAATCTGTGTTTAGTGGTGCTGGTTGAGGAATAAATCTTGTTCAGGACAGCGGTGAGAACTTCCCTGCTCTTCTTTGAATAGTGCCACGGGATTCACCCGAGAGACTGGGCCTCGGTTTAATGTCTCATCCGGAAGACAGCACTTCTGACAGTGCAGCACTCAGAGTACTGGCACTGAAGTGTCAGCCCAGATTCTGCGCTCATGTGTCTGGAGTGGGACTTGAACCCACAACCTTCTGACTCAGGAGGCAGGAGTGCTACACACCGAGACACAGATGGTGCAAGACAGTAGAGCCCAGACATACTATCCTGCAGAGTGGTCGGATGCAGGATCACATTTGTGCAGTGAGTAACTATCAGCTGTGCTTTCGTGGGAGTCATCGAGTGGACTTCCAAAGAGAGAGCTGCGAGAAGGAAAACTGAAGGAAGAGGCACCTGCACTGCCCTCGGTCACTTCCTTGCTGTTGGTTGCAAAGTTGGATTGGTAGAGGGCTGGGAATGGGTTGTCCACCTCAGCTCATGGTCAGGAATGATGTTGAGTGGGAAGAGACCAAAGAAAGGGAAAAGGAGGGAATACTTGAAAAAGAAAAAGGGATTTATACTCTAAGGAAAAGAATACAAGCAAAGTATTGTGCAACCGTTAGTTAATGTGGGATATCATGAAGACAGGGACACAGATAAAAAAAATCCCAGAACGTGATACAAGTCACAGTAAGTCAGCGACCCTGGACATCACCGAAATGGGGCTTGTAACCCAAGAAAGCATGGAGTGAGAAGAGGCCATTCAGCCCATCCTCCATAGACTATACCATGCACAATCTCCTCAGGGAAAGTTACGCAAAATTTCTTCCAACCCTAAATGGCAATGGAGAGAAACACGAGAATATCTATTGATCCTTCTATGATTTAACACCTGCACCAGCAGGATGTCACTGTGAAAGCACACAATTGATGTAATGATGTCCAGCACAATTTGGGTCATCCCTTTGCAGGTTTGTGAATCACTTAATATTTTTTTCTAAAACTACTTACTTCAGCAGAGTAACAGTCACTGAGACAGCATGCAAGCGCCAGTCTTTAGGAGGTTCATTTATCATCCATGATCCCAAGTTAATTGTTTATCTGCAGCCCCAGAAATTAGCTTTGTTTCTCTCTGCTAAGAGTCCATGTTGCAAACAAGTCTATTTTGGAAAATATAGGAAGGGAAAGAAATTTTTGACAAGCTCCCAAGAATGAGGCTCATTTTTTTCTTCATATCAAATGGGACTGTTTAAGGGTTAGCAGGTTAGTTGAGTCTTGTGCCCGTTATAGAAATAATCTGCTGGCTTCTTCTCATTGGGCTTAACTACTCTTGGTCATCCCTGGATCTGCACTCACTCAACGCCCATCCCTAGTGAGACCTTTTCTCATTCGTTTACCAGGAAGAAAACAATTACCCCTGCTCCCCAAGGCACCTGTGCCAACTAAGCTGGCCTCACGTAAATGCCCGGTTAGCACATTTAAACCAATATTTTTCTGCTGTTTTTGGTATGGGCCGGGAGTGCCAAGGCAGAGGGGGGCTGGGGGGGAAGAGGTTGTTCAGTAAATAGACATGGATCAGAGGTCAATTGCTGTTTGTTGAAGGAAATGTGTGGATTGCAAAAAGCTTGGAAGTTTCAGGCATGTTGTTTCTGGAAAGTGAGGCAGGGGGTGGGGGGAAGGACAACATTGGCAGCAAAGGTTTTCCGGTCCATCAAATTACCAATAGAGCCACATGATCCTGTCACCTGGTACCGACGAGCAGAGCGTACCTCAAAATTGTGTCAGGGTGCTATGTATGGCATAGGACCTCGATTTACATATTACAATTAGGATCCAATTAGTGTCAGTTGTGGCTCAGTTGGTAGCACCCTCGCCTCTGAGTCAGAAGGTTGTGGGTTCAAATCCCACTTCAGGGACTTGAGCACAAAGCTAGGCATACACCAGTGCTGTACTGAGGGAGTGCAGCACTGTCGGAGGTGCCGTCTTTCGGATGAGACGTTAAACAGAGGCCCTGTCTGCTCTCAGGTGGACGTAAATGATCCCATGGCACTATTTCAAAGAAGAGCGGGGAGTTATCCCCGGTGTCCTGGGGCCAATATTTCTCCCTCAACCAACATAAAAACAGATTATCTGGTCATTATCACATTGCTGTTTGTGGGAGCTTGCTGTGCGCAAGTTGGCTGCCACGTTTCCCACATTACAACAGTGACTCCGCTTCAAAAATACTTCATTGGCTGTAAAGCGCTTTGAGACGTGCGGTGGTCGTGAAAGGCGCTAAAGAAATGAGCTATTGTTTTTCTTTTTCTTTCCTGCCTGAAACAGGTGCCTAGGCCGCAGAGGCCTTTGGCTAGACCAATACCACTGGGACAAATATCTCTACAAGTGGAGGGCACCACTAAAACAAAACAACACCCAATCAACTAAACATGCATGGAAGTATAATATGGCAATTTCATTCTCAATGTTTATGTGACTAACAATGTGCTGTGGTATCCATCAGTCACTGAAGCAAATTAGTGGACAGCACATGATCTTGCCCCAAGGTCATCCTGGGCTTGGAAAAGGGACAAGCAGTCGGAGCGACCCTCCCCAGTGATCATATGGATGCCGGTTTTGGCTCAGGCTCAGGGGCAGACCAGCAGGACGATCTCAGAAAAGCTCGCCCCTGTGCGCACCAGGTGATCAAAAATAAAGAGCCTGAAGTTAACTAAAAATTAAGGAAATGATGGGCATGTTTGGGAAAAGAGGTCAGTCTGCAGAGTGCTGGAGCTACCGGTTCTCTGTACTGATATGCACAAAACTCAGATCAAGTACTGGTGAACAATCACAAGCTAAATGTTACTGCAGCAGAGGGCTTGAAAAATAAAGAGAGACAATAGTAGATCTTGCCTTGAGAAAGCAGTACAGCCTAACAGGTGGAGATCCTTCAGGTAACATTAGAGACTGGGGGAAATGGTTGGCTGTCAAACTACAAGGTTGTGCCATAAATCTCCACACTGCACTGTTAAACCCAATCTGTCTGAGGTTAACCCTGTTGGCCAAAGCGGTTATCAACAATCTAGTGCTGCGGAGTCTATCAAATAATGTGCTCTTAGGACCAGGAATAAAATAACTTACCAGAACTCGATCCCCACATCTCAAGTCTTTATCCCCCTTCTTTACAGATCCGCTGTCAGACAGGTTCGATCCCGACTCATTCCCAGTCTTCATAGAACTGTTCAAAATGCTTTCCCTCAAAGGAATTGTGCAGTTGATGCGTTGAGTGGAGAGTGGAGGGGTGGCAGTGCCATGATGCGAGGCTGGGACTGGATAGGTTATTGACTCTCCGGAATGGGCATCACTTCCAGCACCGTCATTCGAAGGGTGGAGTGCCAGCTTCGAGGGTCTTGTGAAAATGCCTTGTAAAGCCTCGCATTCGAAGTACCGCACCCCCCCGACTGATCCATCATTCTTGCCCACAGGTTCATCGAGGACAACTCCTGCCCACTTGCCTGGGGCGAACTGTGTTTCCCCAAGGAATTGTATGATGCCAGGCTTCACACCGTTCACCCAGATACGCTCCCCAATGGAAAAATCCCCAATGCAGTCATCTCCCACCTCGGCGCTCTTTGATGCCAATTTGTCACCAGACGTGGGGACCGAAGCTTGCTTGTGCAAGGGGGAACCTAAAAACCAGCAGGAAAAAGAAAAGAGCTGATCAGTTTTCAAAAGACAAAGCATGCAGGCCACATCATTTCATATTCAGAGAGGTGCAGGTCAATAACAGTCACATGATAAATGAGTAAATAACAGTAATTATTGCTGATGTATTTATCAGTACAGATATTGCACAAGGAAATCACAAAGCAACAAACAGTAAACATAGCAGTCTGCCAATGTGCTGTACCACAAACTAATAATGGACTTCACGCCCATAATATTGCACAATGGAAGTTCTGACCTCAGTAACAATGGGTGAGCACTGAGGTGAGGTAAGATGCCAAAGATATGAGGAGAAATGAGCTGCTGAGGAGCACGGGGTGGGGTGGGGCGGCTGGAGGTGGAAAGAAGTTGGTGATGGTGCTAGAGAAGGGACAGTCACTATGGTGGGGCACTGGTGATAGGTGCCTGGAAGGGAGAGGCACTGGAGAGTGGCACTTATTCCAATGTTAAGTAGAGGGGGGAAAAAATAAGAGAATAGTGAATCAATCCAGGCCATTCTCACCCAAGATTGCCAGTGGTCAGGGAATAGATTGCCAGTAAGAGAATACCATCTTGAAAACAATCCTGCAAAATGTCTGGACTGCAGTGACCATAGTCTACAAGACAAAGCTGCTAGAACAAAGTAGTAGTAAATATAGAGAGGATAATACAGAATAAAACAGTGACAGCTATAAAAATATATAGAAGGGAAACAAAAGATAGTGATTAGGAAGGCTAATAGAGGGCATGAAAGAAGTCAACATAAAAAGGAAATAGCAAGAGGCCAAATAAACAAAAGTAGTCAGAGAGTGGGTGGACCACATAGCGATGAAGGAGAATGATGGAATGTCAAAGATGCTTATTAAGTATCTTGCCTCAATGTTTAAAGAGGAAGATGGAAGTGGAGTACCTGAGGAGGATGCGGAGGAGCCACAACCGGAAATACATATTCGAAGAAAGGAAGAACTCACCTTTCACAATCACAGGATGTCCCAAAGTACTTCACAGCCAATGAAGTACTTTTGAAGTGTAGTCCCTGTTGTAATGTAGGAAATGCGGCAACCAATTTGCACACAGCAAGGTCCCACTAACAGTAATGAGACAATGACCAGGTAATCAGTTTTAACGATGTTGGTTGAGAGATAAATATTGACTCGGACACCAGGGAGATCTCCCCTGCCCTCCTTCAAAATGGTGCCATGATATCTTTTACATCCACTTGATAGGGGCAGACTTGGTTTAACATCTCACCCGAAGGACGGCACCTGACAGTGCAGCACTCCCTCAAAATGCACTGGAGGGTCAGCCTAGATCTTATGCTCAGGTCTCTGGAGTGGGACGTGAACCCACTACCTTCTGACTCCGAGGCGAGAGTGCTACAACTGACACAAGATTGATTCAGAAGGAAACTAAAAATGTAAATGTGATTAAAAGTGGAGAAAAGTTCCCAAGCCCAGATGGTGCACATTCCAGAATACAGGAGGATGTTAAAAGTGGGGTGAGGGGCGTGAACTGTAATTTTCCAAAAATCTTTAGAAATGGGAATGTTACAGCCCTATTCAAGAAAGCAATAAGCCTGGCAATTAGTCTCACCTCAATGCGAGTAAACATCTAGGGCTAGAGTTTCTGATCCGGGTGCAAATTGTGATCAAAAGTGCACTAGTTTTCTGAATTGAACTTTTTGCTCTAGTTTCTGCTCAAATTCATTTGCATAAAAGGCAAGTGATGTTGAAATAAATGTACATTGGCTAGGCTACAGTTGGAGTTTTGCAAGCAGAACATTATAGGAAGGATATTAGAATCATGGAAGAGATACAGGGAAGATCCACTGGAATGCTACCAGTATTGAAAGGTTATAGTTATGAAGAAAGGCTCAAACATTGGGACTTTTCCTACTGGAACAGAAGTTAAAGCGGAACATTTGGAGGTTTTCATGATTATGAAAGGTTTGAGGGTAAATCATGAAAGATTGTTTCTACTGGTTGATGTATTAGTAACAAGAGAGCATAAACTCAGGATTAGAAGATTTTTTTTCCCCCCATACAGGAATTAAAACATGGATTGCTCACAGTGGATATTGAGACAGATTTGAGCACCATTTAAAAGGGAATTAGATAAGCATTTGAAAAGGAATATAAAATGCTACAGGGAAAGAGCAGTGAAATGGCATTAGAATCGATAGATCTGGATGAACAACTAGCACCAGCAGAGAGGAGATGGTCCGAGTGGCCTCCTTCTGTGCTGTAATTTCTATGATGCTACAATACTGAAATAGGAAAGGCACACCCTCAATATACAAAGGACCTCCAACAAAAAGCACCTTATAAAGGAACAGGTAAACTCAGCTACATTACGTTGATTTCATAACAATCCCTGTGTCAAATATTTTCATGGTGCGTGATCTAACCTGGTTAATGAGCCAACAGCCCTTTCTTTCCCAAGTCATTTTGATTACCACAATAATGTGGAACAAAGAGTGGCAATTATATTCCGAAAATCCTGAGTTTTACAAATGGATTAACTAAACCAGACCAAATCCTCAATGTCCTAATATGCAGTGGTTTTCATTTACCTGAAGTACACATGGCAGTTCTGCATTTGCCTGAAATTCTCGAGATGGAATCTGCTTGCCACAGAGAGTTGGAGGGCACTCCTCTACCATTCACCAGTAAAGGCTGATGACAGGAAGGAAACATACTGCTGTTTTCCACCAGACCGCATAGAAGGCCCAGGGAAAGAATGTTCTCCTCGTGGATTGCAGATGAAGCAGGGGTGGGAGGGGAAATCCTGCTCCCAAGCTGTGAGGGACGACAGTATCTAACCACAGCTGTGGGCCACAGATGTGACTCTTTGCCCTGGACAGAACCCAGGTCTCCAGAGCTGATGGTTAATGACCGAGATAAATGCCTTCAAGCTTAGAGAACAATTTATATATCACTAGACAGCAATTTAAAAAAATTACAGGAGTGAATTTTGCAGTAGGTTTTCTTACGCAGTCCTTGGCAAAATTCAACTCATCTAAAGTAACCGGGGTAAATGCAAAGTGTAAATACTCACTTAGACGGCTTTAAGATGTCAGGACAGCAATTTCTCAACGGTCACTTGCACAGCGGAGTAGGAAAAACCCAGCTCATTTTAAACTTTGAAACCTTGCCTCACCGAATACGAAACAAGTGACTGGAGAATTGGAATCTGGAGGACAGGATCCCAACATCGCCGTCATATTTTGATTGTGCAGTCTTACAATATATAATGAACCTGCATTTTATGTGTGTCTGTGCAACAGGTAGAATGGGAAGTTAGACAATCAGTTTCTGCCGTTGATTTGACTACACCGGCCCACTCACTATTATAGTTTCTGACAGCAGGGACGCTGCAAAGTTAGTTATTATGAAGTAGTTTTCAATGAAAAAGTGCCAAACTTTTATTGAGGGAGCTAGATTAGCAATGTCAGTGTCCATTTCAATAAGTCCGTGGGAAATTCCAGAGCTCTGCCGGTGTTATTTTGGTGGAAACCCCATTTTGCGTGTGTAAACGGGGTTTCCGCCACACATCCGGTGAGGGAACACCAGCAGAGCGGGAGCAGCTCCCAGGAATTTCCCGGCCCTTGAGTTGCAAGCAAAAAAAAAGCCCCGCCAAAAACTATAATGGCCTGGAAATTGCTATCGGAGGCTTGCCGCGCGCATACGCCTCCGAACCGAAAGAAAACTACGTACTTACCTGATGTCTCCGGACTCTTGCGGTCCTGGGCCTGCAGGTGTATACCTGCGTAAAGGCCCACGTGTCCCAGGCTGTTCGCAAGCGTCCCTGGGATCACGTGGGCCAGGTTAACCAATGACAAAGGGGGATTCCCATTACGCTTATGGGGATTCCATTTACGTACGGAACCCCCATAAGCATTATAGAAATCACCCAATAAATAAAATTTCACAACACTGAAAAAAAATCACAGGTTCAAAATTAATTAAAATACCCTTTAAACATCTAAAAAATTATATTTTTTGAAAAATAAATTTAAATAGGACAAAATTTACCTAAACTAATTTTAAATGTAAGTGAATGTTTAAATCATTTAAAATTTTATTTTAACATTTATTTGAACCCTTATGCTGATAAAAGGCGGCCTTGCGTCTGCTTTTACCAGGCGTAAAGGGTTGGTGGGTATTCGCTGGGCAGTAGTTGGGCAAATGACCCAGCGGAAGTGAGTTTACAGCGGATGCGGTGGATCGGTCAAGGAGGAACTTGACAGATCGTAAGTTACGGGTTTTTGCACATCGCATGTGGAAACCCGGAACTTGCGGGGCCATTCGCAGCACTTACGACGATGTATGCTGTGCGTACGCCATCATAGGCCCCGCAAAATCCAGGCCAAATAAGTACGGTGCATGACATTGTTCACTGGGTTTGTCCAAACAGTGAAATGATACTGGGAAACTGGTAGGTTTTAGCCAACAGTTAATGCAGATGATCAAAAAACCCTCTCCCTCCATATCTTCCAAAGTGTTAGTTTTATATAACAGCAGTGGAATGCATTGATGAATTACCCACCTCATACCTCAAGAATATTTAAAACTGTTTACTGCCTTGATCTACCTCAAGATTTCCAGCTTATATTCAAAGTGAATTACATTGGTGTCCAATGAGGTCAGGTAAACAGAAAGTGATTTTATTACCCGTCAGTTTTCATAGAACATTATGATACCTACTGGATGTAGGACTTGGAACAGTCAGATAGAAATTAGTCAACTATATTACAATATGAACAGAACACATTTGTCCCAAATTCTTCTCTCTGCTATTCTGATAAAAGCACTAACCAATTTAAGATAAATGGAGTAGGATTTGGTGTGTGTGCTTTAAGTGTTCATATGAACATCGCCTTCCTCCAATTGTAAAATAAAAAGCATTCAGAGATGATGATGATACACCAATGAATACTGGTGCATTATTTATCCTGCATTATGTATCCTGCAGTATAGTGAAACAAAACGTAGACACAAATTGGCTGCTGTCCCTTTTTTGACAGATAACAAGTACTGCATTGGATAAGTATTTTTTTTAAACTTGCATTTATATAACACCTTTCACAACATCCCAAAGCGCTTTACAGCCAATGAAATGCTTTTGGGGTGTAGTCACTTGTATTGTAGGAAACTCAACAGCCAATGTCACAAACAGTAATGAAATAAATGACAAGATAATCCACTTTTTTTGAAAAAAAAGTGATGTTGGTTGAGGGATAAATATTGGCCAGGACACCAGGGAGAACTCCCCTGCTCTTCTTCACAGTGTCATGGGATCTTTTACGTCCACTTGAGAGAGCAGACAGGGCCTTGGTTTAATGTCTCATCTGAAAGACAGCACCTCCGACAGTGCAGCACTCCCTCAGCACTGCACTGGTGTGTCAGCCTAGATTACCTGCTCAAGTCAAGGGTGCTACCACTGAGCCACGGCGGACTTCACTTAATCAGGTCCAAAGAATTCGATCATAGCCAGAGAACTCGGCAATCAAACACAAACATCTTGAACCAAGCAAATGCCTGCACGCCTTTATAGAATACCTTTACTGTTAAAAATGCCCCAAGGTGTTTCATGAGTAACTGAAGGGTGAGGTTAGGACAGGTGACAGGGAGAGATGGGTTTCGGAAAGGTTTTTAAATGTGAAGACTCAGAGGGTTAGAGGAAGGGAGTTCCAGAGAGACGGGCTGAGACAGCTGAAGGCACTGCTACAAACAGAGGGAAGGGGGTGGGGTGGGGGCAGGGAGAAAGGGCTGTGCGAGAGGTGGCCAGAATAAGAGCATTCGGGAGGGGGTACAGGGCTGAAGGAGATTGCAGAGATAGGCTGGGAAGAGGTTCGTAAAAAAAGAGAATTGAATTTTAAATTTGATATGTTGGGGCACAGGGAGCCAGTGTAGATCAGCAAGGATGGGGGTGATGAGCAAGTGGGACTTAGTCTAGGTCTGGATTCGAGCAGCAGAGTTGGAGTTGACTCAGGCATGTACATGGGTTTCAAAGGAGCAGAGGTGAACAATGTGGAGGTGCAAATAAGCAGTTTCAGTGCTAGACAGGGTTTAAAGAAAGTTCAGGGTCAAACAGAATGCCAAAATTGCAAACGATCTGGTTCAGCCTGAGGGAGTGGCCAGGGAGGGGAGTTTGTAGCGGGATCGTAGACAATGGTTATCCAACAGTGAGCTACTGTAAGTTGCTACTTCTCTACAACTTGATGTTGGATGACCAGCCCGACAGCAGAGGCAGTTGAAGGGCTGAGAGAAGTGGTAGAGAGGAGGTGCTGGGTGTCATCAACCTATTGTGTGAAAACTGATCCCATGCCTGTGGATGGTGTCACTGAGGGGCAGCGTATAGATAAGGAAGAGGAACGGCCAAGAACAGATCCCCGAGTGATTCCAGAGATGAGGTGCAGAGAAGAGAAGGAAAGCCTTGCTGGAGACGAGCTGGCTGCAAATAAATAGGTAGGAATGGAACCATACAAGGAGAGTCAGCGGAGCAGAGCAACAGAGGTGTTGGAGGAATATGGCATGGTCAACCACATCAAATACTGCAAAGGTCAAAGCGGGATAGCACACCATGGTCATAGAGGATATCATTCATGACTTTAATTCGGGCAGTTTCAGCGCTGCGAGAAAAAAATATCGGAGGCATTCAAACAAAGAATTTAGGAAGAGATAGGCTGGGAATTTATGGCACATTTGAGGACTTTAGCAGAAAGAAATGGTGGCGATGGAGTGATAGTTGGAAAGGACGGATGGATCAAGAGTGGGTATTCGGAGGGGATAATGACAAGGGCTGTATAACACATTGCAGTTAAGACTGTCTCCTCGCAGCACTTGTGCTCGGACACACTCTTCATTCTTGAGCAGTGAGGAAACGTCTGGGATCTTGTGCTTTTCAAGGGAGGAGTCTGAAGGGAGATGTAGGTGGAGAGGCAGAGGGGGGGGGGCGGTGGGGGGGGGTGGGGGAGAGAGAGAGAGAGAGAGAGAGAGAGAGAGAGAGAGAGAGAGAAACTGTTTGCCGCACCGTCACCGCACAGTGGGTCACTTCCCGCAATACTGTTCACTCCTTCACCTCTTACTCTATTTTATTTTTAAAGTTAGGTTAAAATAATTCTCTCTCTTCGACACACATATGCATTGAAGTCGTTTCAGACAGTCATCCCTCAGGATTTTCATCAAGTTGATAAATCCATTGAGTTTTGCTCTCAAGGCTTATGTCACCACATCTGGAAGCTCTGAGGCATGACTGGCTTGCAACCCACTCTGAGCTATTCATTTCAGCTCTGCCACACACGTCAGCACACACCATATGACCATACTCCAGATACCCCCGGCTGCAAGTTAAAAGTCTGAAATTCTGAATAGTGCATTTGTTGACAAATAATGCTGACCTCCACTCCACCTGCATGCTGCTGACTCAGACTGCAGAAGCAGCACAGCAGAGGTTGGCTCCATTAGTGTCCAGGACCTCGCTCTCCGCTGCTGTGGCAAAACAAACGAAGAGGAGATGCCCGACACAGCAGCCAAGCCGTTTAGGATGCTGAAACAGCCTCTAAAAATAGCTCGGCGTCACATGAAGCTACATCCTCAACTGCACTCCCCAACTCAGTGACCACAGCAACTTTGGTGGGCGGGGAGGAAACATCTGAATCACAGAACTGGTTCGTAGTCTTTCGGCATTGAGTAACTAAGGAGAAGCAGCAGCTCCAGTAAACACTCCTCTGTACTCCAGCTCTGACAGAAATGGAGGAATCCCAATTCTGTTCCCATTATTCCTACAGCACGAGATCCCGATTTAAATCTTTCGAAAGACAATCCCCGTCTGACTTAATTCCATTTCCTGTAGAGTAACATATGGTGACTGCCGAGACAATAAAATTGGCATCTGTTGGTCAGTTCCCCGTCAACTTTCCCCCTTCTGCAGTTAAGCGGATAGTGTCCCATTAAATCAAACAGCAGAGACTGGGTTAATTCACCGAGAAGCAAACTCAGAGATACGGGCATTGATTTCACACAAAGTTAGGTCTGATTTTTAAAAAGGCTAATTTCTTCCAATTTTCTCCCCGCCTCTTTCGAAGGTGCCAGCTCTCGCTATGGCACAGTTCCGTGGGCACTGGGAGCCTCATTCCAGACAGTAGCGTCAACAAGTTATTGAGGGCATGTGGAGTCAGAGCCAAACCGGAGTTTACATCTGACATTTACACACCTTTTCTCATCAGGTGACACTGGACAACAATCAGGAGTGGGAAATCCTGACCAATTGCCTACCTTAATCCAGTGTCACTGAGCTCTCCTATCACAACCCTAACTAAGATCAGCATGGATCAGGATTTAAACCCAGAGTTTCCTAGTGTGCATAAGCCCAGTGACAGAGTGCATTTACCCACCTCTACGCTCCATTATATTTAAACTTGGCTTTACTTCTCATTTCCCCTCACTCTGCGAGCTGTGCACCCACTCGATTCTGCCCCTAGTGGGATGAGCCAAGATAAACAACCTACCTTCCAGAAATAGCAAGTTGGTATATCTGTGCATTGCGCTGTTAGGCTGCCGTCTGCGACTAGTTCTTTAGGGTTTCCTAACAGGAGCAAGAGTTAATTTCGGTATCCAGCACTCAAACGCCACAAGAAAACGTACTCATTACTAGGCTGTAATTTTATATCAGAACCAAAAATTCCAAAACACCAAGCCATTTCCTTTTCAGATTCTTCTGTCTTGTGTCATACTGGAACTTGTTCAATGCTATAAACAAAACATGTGGGGGGGGGAGGGAAAAATCAAGCAATTTGCTTCCTACAGCTTGCCTTGCAAATAAAAAATTACAAAATCTAACCTTTAAGCTAAACAGGAACATCAACGAATACAGTTTTCACCCCTCTCTATGTGGGGCACCTATCCTGCTTCACCCTGAACTCTCTCTGCTTATTATACCACTCTACCTTGCATTGTATTATAGCTAAACTGTCCCACTTTTTATATAGAATACAACATGTTTTTGGTGAATTTTCTGCTTACCAAGTTGTGGAATATTACTTCTTGGGAAAAGGAACATTTTCCATTTCCAGCAGCCAACATTAGCATCAAGCTCCCTCAGCCCACATACAGTGTACGTTAAATGCAGAGTAAGGCTGTCTCCCAACAATGGGCCTGTGCCCATACTACAGCATGTGACAATTCCACCCAATGGGCCCGTGCCCAATCAGAGCCCCGCCCTATAGCATGTGACAATTCTCCGCTCACCCATTACTGAACTCATTGAGAAGATTCATGTGGCTGCCTATCATTGTGGCCAGCTGTTAAATTAATTTAGTCATTAGGGCTTGGTGATCTCTCTGAGATTGGCAATTTGTGTCAAATTAGGGATGTGGGCCTATTGCCCATTAGAAACGGGACTGAGATTTCCCAGACTCATTTCACATTGATCCTTACAGCGAGCAGAGGGGCTGCTCCTCAATTTCTGGTTGCACTTCAGCCCCACGCTCCTGATCTACGGTCACCCGGTGCGGAGGGGAGCGGGCAGGTCGGAGGACCTCCTCGTGGGACTGCTCCTGGGCCTGGCAAAAAAAGCCATTAATTGGTCCAGGCAGCGGGCAGTTGAGGGGGTCGTTCGGCCCGATTGCCTGCCTCTCTTCCGCAGCCATGTTCGCGCCCGGGTGGCCCTGGAGATGGAGCATGCGGTGTCCGCCGGCACGCTTGAGTTTTTCCGCGACCGGTGGGCGCCGCGGGGACTGGAGTGCATCGTCACCCCGGACTACCAAATTTTAATTTAATTTGTTAAGTTTCCTTTGAAGTTTTACTGATTTACAGTTTTTGATTTGGTACCCATACAAAAAGAGTACAGCGAGCAGAGAGAGGCGACTTTCATCTCATCAGTCTGGGCTGGAATGAAACCAGGTCTCAGAGGTGAAACAGTTGCATCTCACCCACAGCATCACCCAGTCCCATTGTCTTCTATTATATACTTAGACTTGTCTAAGCCACTATAGGTTGCCATAAAGAGGCTTTGGAAGTTAACTACATATAATTGTCCTTAAAAAGTAATTTAAGGTCCTTTATTAAATCTGTCAGCTGGTCACAGTAACCCTGAATTTATAGGCAGCCATTTGAATCACCTCACTGAGTTCAGTAATAGGCAGTGCTGCTCGCATACAGTGTAAAGGCCGAGGTTATTACACTGAAGGTTGTTCTGTAACTAGAGACAATCTTTAACCTTGCAGTCTGAAAACTACATTTGCTGCTCATTTCAGTCTTCCCTGGGACTTACTTCAAAAGCATTGAGAGAGGGAGGGGAGGTCAATAAATGCTAAGCCTACACATTGTGATTCATCAGCAGTAATCATTGGCAGGAAATGAATAGTAAAATTAAGCTGCAGTCGTTTAACAGCACAGAAACGATCCAGGGGTGAGGCAGCTCTAAAACGGCTGGTTTCACTGGCTCTGGACATTCATATGCTCTACCCTCTTTCGTCTGGATGGATGGAGACAAACTGCAAGTGTCTTCCCCCCCACTCCTACCCCCAGAAGAATGACGCCACAAATAAAGCACGTCCAGCTCATTCAAACTAAAAAGACATGCTCGTGAGTTCAATGTACAGTTTGGCCATTTTTGCCAGTGAAACAATCGATGGCCTGCAGGAGCCGATAGCTGTGGAAGGCTTCAAGCAAACTGGTGGACATGGAATGGTCATAGTCCACGGTCACCTGGGCACGTACGGGAGATGGGCCAGTAGTCCAGGCAGACCCTCCCCGGTGGGCCTTCATATCCCGGACCTGTGGACAGTGGGTGAGGCCATGCCCAGGAGCAGACCCACCAGGTGGCGGTCCTTTGCTCTGCTTGTTCTGCACGCTGATTGACCAAAAAATGAAGTCAGAAATTGGGGAGCAGTTCCTCCAGGTAGCGAGAGAGCTGCAACCGCTAGCACTGTATTTAAATATGGCCCCCAAAATCAACAGGTGGCCCGGGAATCTGTAAATTACTGGTTTCAGGCCACTACATAAGAACAACAACAACAACAACAACTTGTATTTATATAAGAACTTAAGAAATAGGAGCAGGAGTAGGTCATTTGGCCCTTCGAATCTTCAATAAGATCATGGCTGATCTTCTATCTCATACCTTCCTGCACTATCCTCATATCCCTTGGTTCCCACTGTGCTGTGCATAGGGATAGGGCCCAAGCAAGCTGTCCTAATAGCCTCAATATTAACCCCCCCGCCCCACTATGGGTGGAGAGGGTCGGGGTGGAGTTAAAAATGTAAAAACAGGGAACCGTGTCTTTACGGCGGCCAGTATCATGCTGTATGAGTGTCTGCCGTCGAGAGGCGGGACTCTTCATTATCATATTTAAATCAGGCTCCCACAGTGCAATTGGGAGCTCGATTTACATTTAACAGTTTCCGTGCAGGTTGCTCAGAGCTCAGGAAACCCGACAGTAAAAGGGAGGCGGCAGCTGCCGGCTCAAGAGCCGTTTATAGCACTCCTTGTGGGCATGGAGGAGTAGGAGTGCTCCACCCCCCACCCCCCCCTCAAGGAAGCCTTCGGCCTCCTCTCTGCCAAACATGGCCTCTCTCTCCCCCCTACCACGATTATCGACCTCCCGCCCAACCCCCCCGAGTCCCGATCTCTCGTTCCCATCCGATTGCCGGGAACCATCCCCAAGGTTTCCTGGCCTGCGGCCTCCTCCCACCTGGCAGCCATCCAGCCTATCAATCTGGCTGGCTACCGGGCGGGAAACAGAAGAAAAATCTCATAATGAGGTCCTGCTGTTAAAATCGGAAGGACCTCGCATCCCCAGCCATTTTGGGTTTCCCCCACGCTACTGTGCTCCCCCGCTCTCTCCCCGCTTCCCATAAATATCGGGATCAATGTGGGTTTTGGGCAGAAACCTGTAGTTTTCCCCTACATCCCCTGCTGATTGGCCATCCGTAGAGCTGATTTACATGCGGGATGGGCAGTTGTTTTGCACAGATCCCAAACAATGGCCCATTCGTAAGCAAAGTCTGGCCATTCAAGAAGACATTCAGCATCTTGGTGTCAACAAATTCTTTTGATCTCTGTTGGTCAGGGAGACAGACTATGAGAAAAAATCAAGACACAGACACAATAGAGTCAGGTTGCAGGAGAACCGCTGTCTTGGTCAGGGCGAGTTCATGTTTCAACATCAAGTGAAGGGTCCACCAAACAGAAGTTATACTGATTGTACCGAGTGTCTCTCATGTTTTGCCTACTGTGAAATAAAGCAGCTTACGAATCAAACCAAACAATGCCTCGCCTAGTGTTAACTCGCTCCGCATTAGGAGAGATTAAAGGAGTGGATGTGTTTGAGACGTGGCGATCTGGTCCCGATCACTAGGGACTTTTACAGTTACACTTCTGGGTACCGCTACTGTGCTAGTAGAGACAGGGCAATGGGAGGCAACTTCCGTGAAAAGCAGGAAACCGGACTTCTTTAAGGGACTAACCGACACCAGTGAGCCCGAGTCAGGGCCTGCGACAGACCCGAATTCGTGACACCCATTGTTCATGGTAAGATGTTTCCTACAGTGTATCCGAGGGAGTGGAGCGTGTGCAACAGCAATGAGCACAGGAAATCCCTCCATGCTGAGCGGAATGGCACAGAGGGAATTTCTGAGATATGGCACAGCTTATGAGGCTTAGACGCCGGGAGGGGTTTGGGGTCCATACTTCAATGAGTGCCTCCATCCATACAGGTGAGATGCCCTGAATTGCCTCTATACACCCAACAGGGACAGGGCCGAGTGTCGATTTTATTTCCTGGATGGCACTGGCTGCAGGAAGATGTAACACCAGGACATCCGTTTGGCAAACGTCTCTGGTGACACCATCCAGCTCCGCCACCATCCAGTATTTCCCTCACCCTGGTGACCTTCACAGCAAGGGCTGGTCTCTTTCTGATCCATGTGGACGGGCAGGTGAGGGTTTGGGGGGAGCGTGTCATCGAGTATCGCCATCATCTCAATTGGGAAAGATGCAAGCCCCCAAGCTCCAGACTTTCAGCAGAAAGGTGCAAAGGAGCTGCCTGTTGTAATTCAGGCCGTGCGTCTGGCGGAAGAAAAAGATCGTAAGCACACACTGCTTGGAAAATTCTCAACATGTGGGGATCCCTGCAGAGTCTGAAGGTTGAAAGTCACCAACTGGTGCTGAAACACACCAGCGCCTGACTGCCCTCCCCATTCTGTTTGTTAAACCGTAACCCCTAGAACACTATAAGATCTAGACAATTCTGGACTCGAACTCTCCACCTTCTGACTCAGAGACAAGACTCCTACTAACGGAGCCAAGCTGACTCTAAAATTTGGATTCATAGACAAACTCATGTCACGTAGGACTCTTACAGATGGTAGGCAGAGAGGCTGAAATTCCACGGGGGTTCCATCGGTCCCCCGCCCGAGTTACGACAGGAGGCCAGTACAAACCCCATGGAATTTCAGCCCGAGACTTTTGTACCTGCAGTTTGGGCTGGGTTGAGCCCATCACTTGGAGGTCAGACTGTGTGCTGATCCCCTGCACCACTCAGTCACCCCCAGAGAAACACTAAAGAACTAGTTGTTCGGGAATGAACCTGCACAGGGAGTCCCCAGTGGATTTCTAGTTCATCGCCTGACCCACTCAAGCACAACCACCGAACACAAAAACGCCTGGAATCAAATTTAACCTTTACCAGAAGTGGGGCTCAATTGGTCCAAAGCCTGAAGCACGAGAGGTCATCCTGGTGGCAAGATTGTGCTTTGTGAAGTCAGACGGCAACAGACTGTGTTCCATCTCACATTGTGTCATTTACTGGGGGCTACTGACTACTGGTGCCCGTAACTTAAGGCAGCTGTCTCTTGCTAAAGGCTATTTTTTGGTGGTGTCACTCACTGTGGACTGCTGTCTATTGATATCATTTAATAATAATTACCTGCTGGTGTGACTCACTGAGGGGCATTGCCTGCTGGTATTAAAGGGAGTGTGGCAGCATGCATAGAAAGTTGGTTAAAGGACGGAAAACAGGGAATAGTTGTTAATGGATGTGTTTTGGACTGGAGAGATGTAAACAGCGGTATCCCTCAGGGGCAGTGTTGGGATCATTATCTACATAACAATAGTAACTACACTTCAAAAGTAATTCATTGGCTTTGGGCATCCTGAGAATGTGAAAGGTGCTATATAAATGCAGGCTTGTTCTTTCTGTTTTGTTGTTCTCAATGATCTGGACTTGGGTATATGGGGCACAATATCAAGATCTGCAGACCACACAAAATAGGGAACATGGATAACTGTAAAGAGGACTGTAAGTGACTTTAGGACATAGACAGGTTAGTAAATTGAGTAGACAGATGCTAGATGAAATTTTATATTGAGAACTATGAGATGATACATTTTAAGATAATGAATAAGGACAGAACATATACATTAAAAGCAGTAGAGGAGCAGAGAGACTTAAGAGTTCAGATACACAAATCTTTGAAAGGGGAGAACAAGTTGATAAAGATGTTTAAAAAAAGCATATGGGGTCCTGGGTTTTATAAATAGTGGTTAAAGTGTACAAAAGCAAAAGGGGTAATGCTAAATCTATATAAATCATTGGCTACGTTGTAGCTAGAATACTGTGCCCAGTTCTAGGTGCCTGATGTTAGAAAGGACGTCAAGTCCATGGAGAAGGTGCAGAGGGGGTTCACTAAGATGATATCAGGGATCAGAGACTTTAGTTGTGAGGACAGAACAGTGATACTGGGACACTTTTCATTCGAACAAAAAGGTTGAGGGGAAATCTAATAGTTTGTGTTCAAAGTTCTAAGAGGTTTTGAGAGGGAGCTGGTTAAAATCTTGGCAAAAGAAGTGACTGAGGGACATAAGAGGCGGATTATGGGATTGCTTAAACTTTGGACCTGGGCCAATAAACCACAATGGTCTTTTCTGGCCTGACCATGTCTGCGATAGTGGTAAGTTGGAGAATATGGCTGAGCTCCTGTTTGGACTCTTATATTCACATTATTTAACACTGTCAAGAAAAGTTTAATTCACCCGGATACACTAGTGATTGAGCCTGACTGCTGAAGATTGCTTATACTAAGAGCAATGTAGCAGTATGGACACTCATAATGAGTCATTTCTTTTCTCAGAAATTCCAGAATCCAGTGGAGTTAAGGGATTACAAATTGGTATGTGTTGGGCCCATTTTTCAGGCATAAAACGAGTGCAAAGCATACCAATTTAGCAGTGAGTCGGCCTGGGCCCAATCTGCCCAGGTGTTGGGCCCACTGCTAAACTTTTCAGGCCCATTTTTTAGACGGCCACCTAAAACAGGCGTTAGGCCCCTTGCATATGTTAATTGGGGCATAACGCATGTCGAAGAACCCCTCTAGAAAATCAGTTACCAATGAGCGGGGGCAGATGTCGGGCCTGTCCCACTCAGAATTCTTCAGCGGACCCTGCTAAAGGTACGTTTAAAAAAAAAAGCTTTCAGTGGAGGAGGACTCCACAGTCCTTGCGATCCCTGTTGCCTACTTCAAACCCCACCCCCGCCCCCCTCAGACTTACCTGAGGGCTGCTGTCGGTGAGGCAGGCCAACTAATATTGATTTTTCTCATTTAGCGATCTGCCTGTGGAAGCGCGATTGGTTCACCCCAAATATGCAGATAAGGCCTGAGGACCAATTCCTGGCGATCCTCGGGCCCAGATGAGAAACTACCCCAAAGGCTCCCCCTCCTATCGATCTCACAGCGCAGCACCTTGCATCAACACCACCACTAGAATTATCAGCCTCGAGGCTGACAGAGAGGTGAGACTTCCAGCCCATCAGATCCAACTTAGATCCCCGACATGAATGGTCAAGTGTTCCACTAACCTCGGGGGCGATTTTGCCAGCCCTGGGGAGGCGGGTATGGAGGCGGGACTGCCGGGAAAATGGCAGAATTTGGGGGCGGGTGCTCAACCCGCTCCCAACCCGCCTCCATGCCATCTTGCCAGGAGGCGGGAAGCCGTCACACGCCGGGTCCCGTCTCCTTGGAGGCTGTAAGGGATTAAAGCCTATTAACTGCCTGTTAACAGGCAGAAAATAGGATTATCCCCTTTTTGCCCTCACAAGTGCGGGCTTCCCGAAGGCTCCGAAACCCGCCAGGGTCACCGAGGTGAGTAGTGGGTCTGCGGGGGTCGGAGCGGTGCAAAAGTGCCATGTGAAGGTAAGTACTGGGTGCAAGTGTGGAGAGGTGAGTATCTGAGGTAAGTGCAAAGTGTTAGTAAAAGTGTACTTACCTTTGTTTCTTCCTGCAGGCTTCAGTCATTGTATATGTGGAGAGTCTCGGACCGCCGCGTTGGGGATGACAGATGGCCGTTGCATTCTCAGATGCAACAACCATCTCATTTCTGCAAAAGAAAAAAAGAAGTTTGATGAGGTCTTGAATTCAAGGCCTCATCAAACTACAGAGAATGTCACTGTTTGACAGCTTCACAGAGCTGTCAAACGATGATAATTCATTTGTCAAAAATTTTTGACAGATGAAACATCATACGTTGATGTTCTCTGCAACCAGCTTTCCCTTAATTGGCCTGTTAAGCCCGCTGGGCGGGCTTAACAAGGTCAATCAAGGGAAAATAGCGTGGGTTGGCCAGAAGTTGTTGGAGGCGGGGACTGAAACCCGACAAGTGGGAGTCCCGCCTCCAAAAGCTCCCCATTGGCAAAATCAACCCCGAATCTCCACATCTTATCTCCCTCAGTCTTTGCTTTGCCCCAGAATCTACAGTCATTAAAAACCCAAGCTTGGTTTTGCTTTCTAAATTATTTTGTCTTTGTTCTTTCTCTGTTCACCCTGGCGGTGTTCCACAGTATGGAGATTGACCCTAAGTTCCCCCCACCCCCGCCCCCCGCCCCACCCAAAAAGGATTTTAATTCGCCAAAATAGTGGTATGGTTGTACGAGTGACATTTCCTGCCTGTTTAAATGAATATTTGATCACAGATCACCCTTCCCATCCCTTTCTATGTCATCTGATCAATTAGGGAAGGCCATTGATGGGGAATAGGATGTGATATGACAATAATGTGCAGTACTGCAGCAATTGAATTGTGTTTCCATTAGGAGCAGTGAATCCAGCAGCAGTCTTATTGAACAACCTAACATCAATACATCATCATCATCCCAGTCTTTCAAAAGGAGAGCAGTTGATTGTCTAATCCACTAATCTGCATCTAATAGCGGCTCCCAACCATATGCAATTAAGCAGGAAAGTCCTGTGCAGCTGCACACTGTACAGTGAGCGCCAATTTTGCAAAATCAATACAACACCCCAAAGCTTTAGTTTTAGCCCACCAAAAGCCTGCGAGTACCCTCCCTCCAGTGATAAAACAATGTATGAGACTAGAAATCCGTGAGCTGTCGTGTTGTGGGTAGTCGCAATGGTAACAAAGTGCTGTCATTAAAGGCACGGCGCCCCATACAGTCATCCAAAAAAAAGAGGCAGGGCCTAAGGAAGCCTTCTTATTAAAAAAAAGTCTTTCTCATTACTGTACAGAGGTATTGACTTTTCTTTTACAATGGAGCTCTGTCTTGGGTATAGTTCATGCAGCCATGTTGTTAATTTGTACTCTTGAGTCTAGGGTTCTGCCCCATCACTGACATGAATGGTGGGGCAAATGTTAGTTTTACAAATACTGGGTGTAATTTTATGAGTCCATATTGCTGGTAGGGAACTTTGTCCTCCAGGATGCATATGGAAAATGAAAATGAATGGTTGTAAAATCGATGGCAGTGCACGCCCGAATTTACGATATGTGCCACAGTGGGCGTGGCTCCCTGCGGGAGCACACACTCATAAGGCCACGCCCATCAGGCCTTCCTCAAATTAACCTTATCCCCCCCACCCCCCAAACCCCCATCTGCTGCCCACTGCAAAAACCTTTGTGATGGAGAGGAAATGGGGTCAGAAGCTTACCTCAGGGTCAAATAGGAGGTTGAGGTTGTAAAGTCTGGTTCAGCCTAAGGTAGTGACCAGGGAGGGGGATGGAATCGATGGCTAGGGAACCGCGTTTTTGGCCAGTGCCAAAGACAACTGCTTTGGTTTTCCCAATGTTTAATTGGGAAATTTCGACTCCTCCAGGACTGGAAGTCGGACAAGCGGTCTGAAATACAGAAGCAGTGGAGGGGTCGAGAGAAGTAGTGGTGAGGTAAAGCTTTGTGTCAACAGCTCACACGTGGAACCTGACATCATGTCTTCAGATTATGTCGTCGAAGGACAACATGTGGATGAGAAATAGGATGGAGTCAAGGATAGATCCTTGGGGAACTCCAGAGGGAACAGTGCCTGGGCGGAAAGAGAAGCCATTGCAGGAGATTCTCTGGTTATGACTGGATAGGTAAAAGTGAAATCAGGCGAGGGCAGTCCCACTCAGCTGGACAATGGAGGAGAGGAATTGGAAGAGGATAGTGTGATCAACCATGTCAAAGGCTGCCGACAGGTCGAGAAGAATAAGGAGGGATAGTGCACCACAGTCACAATTGCATAGGAATAAAAAATGAAAATGCTGGAAATACCCAGCAGGTTAGGCAGCATCTGTGGAGAGAGAAACAGAGTCGATATTGACAGCAGGTAAACATCCCAGACTCAACATCGAGTTCAACAATTTCTGATCATAACCACCCATTTTTTTGGACAGCAGGTGTTAGTAATGGTTCTGCTGTTGCCATTTACATCTCCTCTAGACCCACCTTTTGTTTCTTTACTTGTCCCATTACCACCCACTTTTGCCTTGCACCATCATCCCTTTTATCATTTAATCTCTCCTGCCTTCCACCCTATCGCAGACCTTCCCTTTTGTTCTTTCCTCCCCTCCCCGCTTTCCCTGCCCCGGCACCTGCTTAAAATCTGTTACATCTCTAAACTTTTCCAGTTCTGCCGAAAGGTCATCGACCTGAAATGTTAACTCTGTTTCTCTCTCCACAGATGCTGCCTGACCTGCTGAGTAGTTTCCAGCATTTTTTCTTTTTATTTCAGATTTCCAGCATCTGCAGTATTTTGCTTTTACAATTACATAGGATGTCATTTGTGACTTTGATTAGGGTTGTTTCAGTTCTGTGAAGGGTGGAAACCTGATTACAGAGCAGATTGTAAAGCAGAGGACACGTACACACAAAGAGTAGCTGTTGTTAACAGGATGTAGCAAGTAAGGTAGTGGATTCAAATGTAGCAGAGGTATGCAAACATATTAGAAATGCCATTTTGGGACAGAGAATGTGCTATACAATAAAATTTACATAGACCAAACCATCTTTAAATGCATGAGTTAAATGCGTGGCTCAAAGATTGGTGTGGGAAAAGGGGTTTCAATTCATGGGGCACTGGCACCAGTACTGGTGAAAGAGGGAGCTGTTCCGTCGAGACGGGCTCCACTTAAACCGGGCTGGGACCAGCATCCTGGTGAATCGACTAACTAGGGCTGTAGATAGGGCTTTAATCTAAAAAAGGTGAGGGGAAATTTAGAAATCTAAAGAGAAAGGTCAAGGCAACAGAGCAGTGTAGCGATTTTGGTAAAAATAAGCAGAGTGTGACAAGAAGGGACAGAGGGGGAAAAATTCGGTTGCTTTGCGCCTTCCGTTAGCGCCCTAACGGGGCGCAAAACAACTAGTGCCCAGGCGCGGCGCCGCCAATGCCTCCTGCGAAATTCAGCGGGGGGGTTAGCGGCGGCTGTAACCGTTAGCGCCCTGCGGCACTGCGCCGCCGGTGATGACGTCATCGCAGTGCGCCGCGCCCCTCTCGCGCCCCGGCCACGATCTTCTAGCGCTCCCTGACTTACCGCCGGACACTATGTCCGATGGGGTCAGGGGGGCCTACCTGCGACCAGAGCGGCGCTAATTAAAGGCAAGGTGCTGGGCGGCCATTTTTGTTGCTGGCCGCCTGCCAGCACCTGCCCCCGTTTCCGTCCCCAGCTCCTCAGCAGCCCCCCCGCGGAGTGCCGGCTGCACTCCGTGGGCCCGGCATTCCCCTTGAGTGCCGGGCTCTTTTGCCGGCACTCTGATCCCTGGTGGCCCAGCTGTGCCCCAGGTTGCGCTGCGCCAGGCCCCTCCCCTTTAAGAAGGGGAGGAAGGCCTACAATACCGCGGCACAACGTGCCACAGAGCGTGGCGCTGCGGCACGTAGCGTCGCGATATTCCCTCGCAGCACCCCAAGAGGGAGGCGGGGCGCTTCCAGTAGCGCCCCGCTTCCCTCTTGGGGCGCTACCGATAAATTTCGGCCGCGGGAGCACTAATTTTTCAGGGCGCTAAAAGTAGCACCCCGGCAAAGTTAGCGCCCCAAAGGGGGCGCAACTCAGTTTTTCCTCCAGAGAGTTTAATGGTAGCAGTGCAGCAGAGAATAAGGTCAAAGCAGGGAATAATGGTAAAAAATTTAAATTAAATCTTTATCTGAATGCACGAAGCATTCGTAACAAGATAGACGAACTAGTGGCACATATAGAGATAAATGGGTTTGATCTAATAGCCATTACAGAGACATGGTTGCAAGGTGGCCAAGGTTAGAAACTAAATGTTCCAGGGTACTTGACGTTTTGAAAAGACAGGCAGATTGGAAAAGGAGGGGTGTAGCCCTGATAATAAAGGATGACATAAGGACAGTAGAGAGAAAGGATCTCGGCTCAGAAGATCAGGAAGTAGAATCAGTCTGGGTGGAGATAAGGAATAACAAGGGGCAGAAAACACTGGTAGGAGTAGTATATAGGCCCCCTAACAGTAGCTATACCATTGGACAGAATATTAATCAAGAAATAGTGGGAGCTTGCAACAAAGGTAATGCAATAATTGTGGGGGACTTTAATCTTCATATAGACTGGACAAATCAAATTGGCAAAGGTAGTCTGGAGGACGAGTTCATGGAATGCATTTGGGACAGTTTCCTAGAACAATATATCATGGAACCAACCAGGGAACAGGCTATTTTAGATCTTGTATTGTGTAATGAGACAGGGTTAATTAGCAATCTCATAGTAAAGGATCCTCTGGGGCAGAGTGATCATAATATGATAGAATTTCACATTAATTTTGAGAGTGACTTGCCTAAGTCCGAAACTAGAGTCTTAAACTTAAATAAAGCCAATTACATAGGTATGAGGGGCGAGTTGGCTAAGGTAGATTGGAAAAATAGATTAAAAGGTATGGCGGTAGATAAGCAGTGGCTAGCATTTAAAGAAAAATTTCATAATTCTCAACAAAAATACATTCCATTGAGAAAAAAACTCCACGGAAAAAGTGATCCAACCATGGCTAACTAAAGAAGTTAAGGATAGCATTAGATTGAAAGAAGAAGCTTATAATGTTGTAAAGAATAATAGTAAGCCTGAGGATTGGGAGAGTTTCAGAAACCAGCAAAGGTTGACCAAAAAATTGATAATATGGAAAAAATAGAATGAGAGAAAACTAGCAAGAAATATAAAAGCAGATTGCAAGAGTTTCTACAAGTATGTAAAAAGGAAAAGAGTAGCAAAAGTAAACGTTGGTCCCTTAGAGGCTGAGACAGGAGAAATTATTATGGGGAATAAGGAAATGGCAGAAACGTTAAACAAATATTTTGTATCTGTCTTCACAGTAGAAGACACAAAAAGCATAACAAAAATTGTGGGGAACCAAGGGTCTAATGAGGGTGAGGAACTTAACGTAATTAATATAAGTAGAGAAAAAGTACTAGAGAAACTGATGGGACTAAAAGCTGACAAATCCCCTGGACCTGACGGCCTACATCCTAGGGTTCTAAAAGAGGTGGCTGAAGAGATAGTGGATGCATTGGTTTTGATCTTCCAAAATTCCCTAGATTCTGGAATGGTCCCAGCGGATTGGAAGGTCGCAAATGTAACACCGCTATTCAAGAAAGGAGGGAGAGAAAAAACAGGGAACTACAGGCCAGTTAGCCTGACATCGGGAAAATGCTGGAATCCATTGTTAAGGAAGTGGTATCAAGTCACTTAGAAAATCATAACATGATTAGGTAGAGTCAACAAGGTTTTATGAAAGGGAAAATCGTGTATTGACAAATTTATTAGAGTTTTTTGAGGATGTAACTAGCAGGGTAGATAAAGGGGAAGCAGTGGATGTAGTATGACGTAAGAAAACTACTAGGCACTTGGTCTAAGCATTAAACAAAGCTTTAATCAACTGTTTTTTAACATGGAGATCTAGTTGTGTCCTTCACTAGTTCCTGTTAAAGAATGTCCTGAGCAAGCTGGGCCCATGCCTGAGTATTTATACTCTCCCTGGACAGCGCCACCAGCAGGCCGCCCAGTATTATTTCATAAGTCATTTCCACATGAATGACAAGATTCATGTCATAGTATATTTGGATTTCCAAAAGGCATTTGATAAGGTTACACATAAAAGGTTATTACACAAGATTAGGACTCATGGGGTTGGGGGTAATATAGTAGCATCGATAGAGGATTGGTTAACGGACAGAAAACAGAGGGTAGGGATAAATGGATCTTTTTCAGGTTGGCAGGCTGTAACTAGTGGGGTGCCACAAGGATCAGTGTTGGGGCCTCAGCTATTTACAATCTATATTAATGACCTAGAGGAAGGGACCGAGTGTAATGTATCCAAGTTTGCTGATGATACAAAGCTAGGTGGAACAGTAAGCTGTGAGGAGAACACAAAGGGCTGGATTTTGATTCAGGGACGG
Source organism: Squalus acanthias (assembly GCA_030390025.1). NCBI lineage: Eukaryota > Metazoa > Chordata > Chondrichthyes > Squaliformes > Squalidae > Squalus > Squalus acanthias. Next base: position 36,628,991 of record CM059448.1, on the reverse strand, counting down.
GCTGGGGTCGTGTAATCCGCATTTCGTGTTAGCCACCCGAATCTAAATCGATGTGGGAGATTGATGCGATTTTAACATAATTGGTCAATTGAGTTCCAATGTGTGGGAACCCATGGCCAGTGAGTTTTTCCAGTCTGAAAGTTGCTTCCGATGACGTCATCATTGCTGCAGCATTTAAGGTCTGCAACAAGCCTTGCTTCCTCTGCAGACTGCCAAGCTTCTGCCTTTGCATGTTAGAGGCACCTGCAGGAAGAATGGCCAGCCAGAGACCTAGGTCTGCACCTCGATTTGATGATGTCACCCTGCAAGCTTTAATAGAGGGAGCCAGAGCTAATAAGGAGGTGCTCTTCCCTTCTTCAGGGAGGAGGAAGCCTTCCCATCAAACCAAGGCTGTATGGATCCAGGTGGCAGAGGAGGTCAACTCGTTGTCAATAACCCGCAGAACCTGGCTTCAGTGCAGGAAGAGGTTTCATGACCTGCTGCGCACTGGAAAAGTGAGTATGAATTTCCCATCACCCTCATTCTGATCCCCATTGCCTCTCCTCACCAGCACTCAGCTTTGACAACCTCTTCCTCCACATCCCACTTGACACTGACATCCCTGCACCCTTACCCATTCCCCCTCTCTCTATGGTCACATTCACCTAACTATTCGACTATGCAGCCCTCACACTCCCTATCGCTGTGATGCTATGAAAACAACTTACAACACACAGGGAGGGCCCATGGTCTTGCCACCTCACTCCGAATTTGTCTCCTTCTAACCATCAATGATATAGATTCTCTACACTCACTCCTTCATTCTCACTCAAACTCCACTTGTCTCCCTCATTGCAGGAAAAGAGAGCTCACAATAAGAGGGAAAGAGCGAGGACAGGAGGAGGGCCACCCTCAGTAGCCCAGCTCACCACCTGGAAGGAGGCGGTCCTGGAGATCATGGGAGTGGAGGAGGATGTGCAAGTGGGGGATGGACAGACGGGCGCATCAGAGCAAGCTGGTGACAGAATAGTTTATCATTTCTCTCATTGACATTGCATGAGTCACTGATAATGATTCTGATGCTCCAGCAGACTGACTTATGATCATCTGCAATATGCAATGTGCATGTAACCTTGGACTCACATCTCTGACTCTTTCCTTTACTCCCCTCCAGGTCCTTTGCGAGCAGCCGTCCCCACCGTCCAGGAGGAAGAGCATGAGCCTCACGACTCCTCAGAGGAAGTTGCAACCTCTGAGGTCGCTGCGTCAGCAGAATTCAGTGCACCCAGCACCAGCGCAGACACTCACACCTCAGAGGGAACATCGCGAGATAGAGTAGTGTTGTCACCCGGTGTATCACAGCTCACAAGTGAGCATCAGCAGATAGTGGAGACAGGGACAGCAGTGGAGAGTCCTAGTCGGAGGGCGCAGGACTCTCCTAGCTTGGTTCAGCTGCATGTCGACCCTCTGCCTCTGGGTCCATCCATAAGATCAGCGGTGCTGGAACTCCAGGAACAGATGCAGGAGTCTCTGGCAGGTTTTGTCTCCAGGGTCGCTGTGAGTGTGGAGCGAATGGAGGAGTCCATAGCGAACATGAGCAGAGCCTTTGTGGAGTCATTGGCGCATGAACGCATCGCCACGGAAAGGATGGCAACCTCCGTGGAAAGGATGGCTACAGTAGAGGAGAGGATGGCTACGGCTATGGAGGAGATAAGTCGCCAGAGTGTAGAAAACATGGTCATTGTTCAGAATAGACTGGCATCTCTTGAGGAGCGATGGTCATCTATTGAACACAGAAACCAGACCTTCATGGAAGTCCTTCTGAGTAGGACTTCCAGTGCAGATACGGGTCCCCATGGCCCCCCTGATGTGCAGCAAGGTGCTCTCAATCCACTTGAAAGCGCTGAGGTGGGGCTGACCCATGAGAGGGATGTTGGTGGCAGACAACAAGGAAGTGGGGGCTCCTCTCCAACGCTCACACGACCAAGCCACTGCAAAGCCCTCGGTCAGAGCCCCACCAGAGTCCTCACCCAACTGAGATCAGCGTCTCAACCCCTGCACAGCCGCAGGAGCAGCAGACTGTTGCCGAGCCCTCACAGGTTCGCAAAGCCAGAGGACGCCCGCCAAAGGTGTCGAGGCAGGCGCAGCAAGAAAGTGAGCAAGGGGCCTCCACATTTGCTGAAGCCACAGGGGAAGCACCATGTAGGAGCACGCGTAAGAGGAAGATAAAGCACAAGTAGTCACAAGGGTAGTCACTTGGGTGTTATGTTGTGTTTAATCTTGAAATGCCAGCACTTGCTTGGTGTGATTAAAAATTCTGCTGGCAAACTGCTGAAGTTGTGGCATTTGTCATTTTGCAAATGGGACTTCCACATTGAGGGCTTAGGATGACTTGCAATTGTCAGTATGGTGGTCAGAGTGATAGGAATCCGCAGGTTCCTGGCCATTGTCGATGGTCTGATAAGAAGGTGCGAGGCAAAAGTGTTTGATTGTGCAGGCTAAGCAAATCTGGTCAAGTGCGTCCCTTGCATCTCGGGCAGCAATGTGGTCGCGCGCTGGCGCCTTCTGGCCTGTGCAGCTTCAGGTGGGTGAGGAGCAGCTTGGCGCTCCTGTTGATGCTGCTGCTGCTGGTGGTGCTGTTGTTCATGCTTCTGCTGCTGCCACGGCTGGTCTTCGTCCGAATCTGATGTCCAGGAGGAAAGGAAATAAATGGTTCCCATGCTTCTCGTATATGCCTCAGTTGAGGAAGCGCTCAGTCAAGGTGGCGAGAGGGGTTTCCCAGGAGGTCACACTGGAGATGGGTGTCAGGCTCCAAACTTCCACAGCTGTGGTTATGCCATATAAAAGTTCCCCCAGACCTCAGACAACAAAGTCCTGCCAACTGCAAATGATGGCTGATCACATCTCCGATTTCATGGTTGAGCTGCAGCTGATAGTCAGCAATCCAAATGTGCTACCGCCAGGTTTCACATTCGTGGTTCAGAACAGGCGTGCTTCACGTGGAAAAAGGGTTAAAATCACAAAGGCCTTTCAAAATGGCATTATAGAGGCAATTTAGTGCTTGTTAAGGGCCTTAAAGGCCTATCCCGCCTCTTGGAGGTGGGGCGGAGTCGGGACCAGCAGACACGATTTAATGAAAATTGCGTGGAGGCGGGATGGAGGCGGACTTGTGCCCGCCTGCCAGTTTTTCTCAATTTTAACCCCCCACACGCCTCCAAACCCGCCTCCACGGGTCAATGAAAATTCTGCCCAAAGAGTCTGCAAAGGGATATAGATAGACTAAGTGAGTGAGCAGTAAGGTGGCAGATGGAGTATAATGTAGGGAAATGTGAGGTTGTTCACTTTGGTGGGAAGAATAGAAAAACAGAATATTTTAAAAATGGTGAGAAACTTTCAAATGTTGGTGTTCAGAGATATTTGGGTGTCCTCGTGCAAGAAGCACAGAAAGCTAGGCATGCAGGTACAGCAAGCAATAAGGAAGGCAAATGGCATGTCGCCTTTATTGCAAGGGGGTTGGAGTATAAGAGTAAGAAAGTCTTGCTACAATTGTACAGGGCCTTGGTGAGACCACATCTGGAGTACTGTCCACAGTTCTGGTCTCCTTATCTAAGGAAGGATATACTTGCCTTGGAGGCGGTGCAACGAAGGTTCACTAGATTGATTCCTGGGATGAGAGGGCTGTCCTATGATGAGAGATTGTGTAGAATGGGCCAATACTCTCTGGAGTTTAGAAGAATGAGAGGTGATCTCATTGAAACATACAAGATTCTGAAGGGGATTGACAGGGTAGATGCTGAGAGGTTGTTTCCCCTGGCTGGAGTGTCTAGAACTAGGGGGCATAGTCTCAGGATAAGAGGTAGGCCATTTAAGACTGAGTATATATAGACTGAGTAATATACTGGCATGGATTGAAAATTGGTTAACAAACAGGAAACAGAGAGTAGGAATAAATGGGTCTTTTTCGGGGTGGCAGGCAGTGACTAGTGGGGTACCACAGCGATCAGTGCTTGGGCCCCAGCTATTCACAATATATATCAATGATTTGGATGAGGGAACCAAATGTAATATTTCCAAGTTTGCTGACGACACGAAACTAGGAGGGATTGTGAGTTGTGAGGAGGATGCAAAGAGGCTTCAAGGCGATTTAGACAAGTTGAGTGAGTGGGCAAATACATGGCAGATGCAGTATAACGTGGATAAATGTGAAGTTATCCACTTCAGTAGGAAAAACAGAAAGGCAGAGTATTATTTAAATGGTGATAGATTGGGAAATGCTGATGTACAAAGGGACCTGGGTGTCCTTGTACACCAGTCACTGAAAGCAAACATGTAGGTACAGCAAGCAGTTAGGAAGGCAAATGGTATGTTGGCCTTCATTGCAAGAGGATTTGAGTACAGGAGCAAGGATGTCTTACTACAGTTGTACAGGGCCTTGGTGAGACCACACCCGGAGTACTGTGTGCAGTTTTGGTCTCCTTACCTAAGAAAGGAAATACTTGCCAAAGAGGGAGTGCAGCGAAGGTTCACCAGACTGATTCCTGGGATGGCAAGACTGTCGTATGAGGAGAGATTGGGTCAACTAGGCCTGTATTCACTAGAGTTTAGAAGAATGAGAGGGGAGGGGATCTCATTGAAACGTATAAAATTCTGACAGGGCTAGACAGACTGGATGCAGGGAGAATGTTTCCCCTGGCTGGGGGGGTCTAGAACGAGGGTTCACAGTCTCAGGATACGGGGTAAGACATTTAGGACTGAGATGAGGAGAAATTTCTTCACTCAGAGGGTGGTGAACCTGTGGAATTCTCTACCACAGAAGGCTGTGGAGGCCAAGTCACTGAATATATTTAAGAAGGAGATAGATAGATTTCTAGACACAAAAGGCATCAAGGGGTATGGGGAGAGAGCGGGAATATGGTATTGAGATAGAGGATCAGCCTTATGGCCTACTCCTGCTCTTATTTCTCATGTTCTTATCTTGTCTCCATTCTAGTAATCAATCGTATGCTTAAAGGCAAAACTGGTACATAATCAAGAGTTGAAGTGAGGTGTTGTGGGGCCCTCTCAGTTGCATGGTGGTCAGGTCTTAGTGTCCTGCTTTCATACAGAGCCTGGTGCAGCAGCAAGACCATATTGAGGAGTCACTTGCCTGTCTGTGTATAACAGTGGAAGGTGGTCTAGTTATGTTGGAAGAGTCCATAAGCAGATTTGCTCTGATCTCCCACATGAATGATGTCATGGAACAATGGTTTTCTGCACTGAAGTCTGCTAATCAACATGTGACCACAGTAATGGTATCCGCAGCATTGACTTCAGTCAAGTGATCCATAGCCACTGTGGATGGGAGACTGTCCTTAGACTGTCTTTGTATCCCAGATTGGACACCTCAGTACAGCCTCACTACTAAGCCTCAGTCTCCTTGTATACAGCTCTTCTGACTGTGTTGCCCTAGACCTTCTGCTTGAGGTATTACCCAAAAACTTGTATTTATATAACGCCCTTAATGTAGTAAAATGTCCCAAGGCGCTTCCCAGGAAGCGTAATGAAACAAAATTTGACACCAAGCCACATAAGAAGATATAAGGATAGGTGACCAAAAGCTTGGTCAAAGAGGTTGGGTTTAAAGAGCGTCTTAAAGAAGAGAGAGGTAGAGAGATGGAGAGGTTTAGGGAGGGAATTCTAGCGCTTAGAGGCCTAGGAACCTGAAGGCACAGCCGCCAATGGTGGAGCGATTCAAATCGGGGATGCACAAGAGGCCAGAATTGGAGGAACGCAGAGATCTTGGAGGGTTGTAGGTCTGGAGGCAGTTACAAAAATAGGGAGGGGCGAAGCTATGGATGGATTTGAAAACAAGGATGAAAATTATAAAAACGATGCGTTGCCAGACCGGGAGCCAATGTAGGTCAGTGAGCACAGTGGTCAGAGGTGAACGGGACTTGGCGCAAGTCAGGATACGGGCAGCAGAGTTTTGGATGAGCTCAGTTTACAGAAGGTGCAAGGTGGGAGGCCAGCCAGGAGAGCACTGGAATAGTTAAGTCACCCATTGCAAGTCATGCATCTACCATAAGGCCTTTGTGTTCTATGGCCATTCTATCCTCCTCCCCACTGTAATATACCCACCAATGGCTGCCACCTCCATCCTCTCTGAGTGCTATTCATTTCTGTCACTGCTGTGGTGATACATCAAAATCATCCCATTCATTAAACTCTCTTATACTAGCTCTGAGCTGGAGTAAGGTACTTCAGTTTGGCTATCCAGCGGCTGGATGCTGCTGAGTTTCTCACTAATAGTCTTCACAAAGCTTAAATCAGCTCTTTCTTGCTCTCTTCACTAAGGTTTGTTAACCCATTTGTGCAGTGGTGGAAATCTTCAGAGAGCTTCCTCCTGGTAGTTCAGCCCTTTGATACTCACATCTGCCTTTTCAATAACACTATCGAGCAGAGGAAAACATGGTCCTGAAAGAATTTCAACTGGGCAAAACTGTTGTGTTTTAACCACAAACTCCCACGCCTTTGCTCACAGAGAGTTTAAGACAAAGCAAATTTCCCCCCGAGTGTATCAATGATGCTGTAGGCATAGATATGGAGATCTGCAGCTTATGAAGCTTCACCTAGTGCTAGAAGTGTGCAGCTGCCATTGTGACTGTGTGATAGGGAGCTTTATAATGGAGAAATGCTACCAAGGGACATGACACAAGGGCGACGCCCAAATAAGGAGCGCACAACATACATAGCAAGAGTAATATATACTACAGATGGGTTAATTAGGGTCACGCTGGGTTCGGAGTCCAGCTTCCTGTTTATTAAATGCAAGTTGTTTTGGAATCTAAAGCTTCTGTTTAAGCTATTACTCTTTCTGCAGTTCAATAGACTGTGGGGCACAAGAACAATGCGCTGCTAAAAATAGGCCTCAGCCATTGGTAACAACAGGATCGATGGACAGAGCATCCCAGCCAAATGGAGCTGTTTTACTGGCCGACGTAATCCTTTCTGTTACAGCCTGAGTTGCAATCCGCTCACTGCAGAAGTATGAACGTCGACTGATTGGAAGGACAAGAACAAAACCCCAGCTGAAAGCGCTTTCGCAGTCAATGCTCCTGCCAGGTTACCATGGCGACACAGAAAGGAGGTTGTAGAATTCGGCACACAATCTCCATTCAGCAACAGTACGGATGCAGACAAAAACCTGGACTCAGCAGAACAGTGACTGCTTCTATCCAGGCACAGAGCTCAGTCCCTCACAAACACCCAACTGATTCAATTCTTTGGGCCCCCACCTTCTGAGCTCAGACCTTCATAAACACCCAGCGACAGAAATACATTCGTTTCTGTACCAGAGAGATTCCTGTCATAGGGGAAACTCCCTCCGATAGATGCATCTATGAATGAATTAATGGGTCTTGTTGAGTGATATTTGCCAAAAGCTTTACTGCTGAGGTAGTACAGCTCGTCTCATCTGGAATCTTTGTACTGGTACAAGCTTAACATTCAAGGAGAAAGCTTCCTTCATCAAGTTAACCAATCCCATTTGGATCTTTCTGACTGCTAGCCTGTTGTTTAAGCTCCAGATAAAACGTGTACCTGCCCGCCCAGGTAGTTTAATTCAGAAAAAATGGGAAATATTGGAAATACACCAAGAAAAAAAGGTAGGTTTCAGGCTTTACAGAGTAGAACTTCAATAAATAATATCAGAGCAAAGTTTTATATAAAAGATGACTGTTAACTGTAAATGGGGATGAATTGCCTCCGCGCGCCCTGGTCCAATTTTCCTTGCCCCTCTAACCTGGCTTCTTCCTGGTCCCACAAAGAAAGTTTGGGCCTCGGGTTCCGCCCACCAATGTTCCCTTTCAATTTTTTTTTGGCCCGCATGGCCCCTTTAACGGGCCATTCAAAATTCCGTGCATGGCGCGGCTTTCTATTTAAAAGCCGGCAGAGCGCTGCACGGCCAGTGCAGCTTAAAGGGAACGTTGCTTGCCCCCATCTCCCCCCCCGCATTTCACCCCCCCCATTTCCCCCATTCCCTCCTCCCCATCCCCCCATTTCCCCCCTCCCATCCCCCCATTTCCCCCCTCCCTCCCCATCCCCCCATTTCCTCCCTCCCCATCCCCCCATTTCACCCCCATCCCCCCATTTCCCCCCCCTCCCTCCCCATCCCCCCATTTCCCCCCTCCCTCCCCATCCCCCCATTTCCCCCCTCCCTCCCCATCCCCCCATTTCCCCCCTTCCCTCCCCATCCCCCCATTTCCCCCCCTCCCTCCCCATCCCCCCATTTCCCCCCCTCCCTCCCCACCCCCCCATTTCCCCCCTCCCTCCCCATCCCCCCATTTCCCCCCTCCCCCCATTTCCCCCCTCCCTCCCCATCCCCCCATTTCCCCTCCCTCCCTCCCCATCCCCCATTCCCCCTCCCTCCCTCCCCATCCCCCCATTTCCCCTCCCTCCCCATCCCCCCATTTCCCCTCCCTCCCTCCCCATCCCCCCATTTCCCCTCCCTCCCTCCCCATCCCCCCATTTCCCCCCCTCCCTCCCCATCCCCCCATTTCCCCTCCCTCCCCATCCCCCCCATTTCCCCTCCCTCCCTCCCCATCCCCCCATTTCCCCTCCCTCCCTATCCCCCCATTTCCCCTCCCTCCCTCCCCATCCCCCCTCCCTCCCCATCCCCCCATTTCCCCCCTCTCTCCATCCCCCCATTTCCCCCTCTCTCTCCATCCCCCCATTTCCCCCTCTCTCTCCATCCCCCCATTTCCCCCTCCCTCCCCATCCCATTTCCACCCCTCCCTCCCCCATTTCCCCCTCCCCCCATCCCCCCATTCCCCCCCCTCCCCCCCATTTCCCCTCCTCCCCCCCATTTCCCCTCCTCCCCCCATTTCCCCTCCTCCCTCCCCCATTTCCCCTCCTCCCTCCCCCATTTCCCCTCCTCCCGACCCCCCCTCCCTTCCCCACCCCCCCTCCCTTCCCCATCCCCCCTCCCTTCCCCATCCCCCATCCTCCCATTTCCCCGCCCCTCCCTCTCCCCATCATCCCCCCATCCCCCATATCATCCCCCCATTCCCCCCATCATCCCCCATATCCCCCAATCCCCCATATCATCCCCCCATCCCCCCCAATCGCCCATATCATCCCCCATTCCCCCCCATCACCCCATCATATCCCCCCCATTCCCCCATCCCATCCATCCCCCCCCCCCCCATTCCCACCCACGAGACCTGCAGATGTTCTCCCCTGCTACTTACCTGTATGTCTCCGGGCTGCCCAGCCTTCCACTGCCAACAACCAGGAAGCCGCGCCTTTCTGCCCGTTTCGAGCGAGCAGCTGGTTAGTGGGATGTAAATGAGACCTGGGCCTCAATTTGATTCCATCGGTGGGGCTTTGATCCTTGCCACCCCCCCCCCGCCTGCCTGAAACCCATTCCCAGTTACAGTCCCTCCCCTGGGGGGTGCGCTGCAGCTTTTGTAGGGGCCTCTTGGGTTGGGGGCACGCTTCTGAGCTTAAGGATGAGATGTGTTGTTGGGGCAGATTGGAGGGACTTTTGCTAAACCTGAATGGGGTGTGTTTGACACGGATATTGGGTGCCCGAAATGGGAAATGCGTTGTCAGCACTAATGTCCCTCAGTTTGAAAAGCACCAAATTCATCCTTTTCCCCCCCAAAATCAAGCTACTGAAACCTAGGTTCTAAAAAAATATTAAGATGCCTCCCTCTTCATAGTTTGGATTATGATTGGTTCGTTCTGCCCGCTGATTGATAGAAGTGGTCAGTAAACCCTCGGGAGAGATGCTGAGCGGGAGGGGCTACAGAACAAATCCATAAAGGCTGGAGGCTCCACTGCCATTCTCTAGACAGATAAACTAAACTCGGATCCATCCCATTGATCCCTAAGCCCACTGAGTGCGATATTTTACAAGCAGAATTAACAGCAGAAGGTTTCATTTCATATCATCAGGAAAGTCCGCAACCATCTATTATCAGGGAGGCCAAGTGGTCCACAGGAAGTGTTGAGTGCTTTATGTCTTGTTCCACTTAATCCACTGACAGTATTGACATCGATTTTATTGGCATGTATTTCTGATTTAAGGTTGACTTCCTGACAAATTTAGGGTAAAGCACTGGCAGGAACTTCTACAGGGTTCATCAATGTCAGGTACAGAGGCTGTCGGGAACGATAAGAATTATTAACAGCGTCATTATCTGATGTGCACTGATCCAGACAGACCAGGAAGATATCAGGTTTGATCCTTGGTCTGCGATGAGTTAGTTGGTAGCCAGGGAGGCAGTTGGGATGCCACAATTGGCCTCAGTGCCAGCATCCCCACCCCCCCTCCCCATCCACCCCTGATCACTAACCAGTGGCCCCTGCTTGAAATTGAGAATAGAATTCGGCTCAGCTATGATTCTTTGCATGCTACAGTCACGAGCCCACCAATACTCATTACCTCAGGCTGACACGTGAAGATCGCGCACTTGCTGAGGTATAGAGGGAGGGGCTGCTGGTGTCTGTGGAACTGTTCCCCAACACCCCCTCTCCCCAACAGTGAGCATTTTCAGGGGAGATGGGAACAAAACTGACATAAAAATATAAGATTGAGAGGTCGCACAACACCAGGTTATAGTCCAACAGTTTTATTTGAAATCACAAGCTTTCGGAGCTATCGATTGCTCCTTCCTCAGGTGAAGTAAATTAGATACAGAATCGCCAAAGCATATATAGATAGAGAACAAAGCATGTGTACCTTACAATTGCAGACCACTAAATTAAATCATCCTGACTATCTGCCGAGGTGTGATAAAGTTAATCAAGTCAGCCAGGAAGGTACCACATCAAAGACATAGCAAGATACAACTGAGACAATGAGGTGTAGTCGCAGGGGTTCTAACGTGTCAAAAGCTGCCGTCTGTATGTAAAACGAAAAGCTTTAAAATTTTTACTTTTTTACTGGGAAAATTTTTACTTTTTTACTGGGAATCACATCTGTGAACAAGCCAACGACGACTCGAGTCCGGATCACGTCATGTATCGTGACATAAACCCAAGATCCCGGTTGAGACCGTCTTCATGAGTGCGGAACTTGGCTATCAGTTTCTGCTCGATGATTTTGCGTTGTCGTGTGTTTCTAAGGTTGCCTTGGAGAACGCTTACCCGCAGATCCGAGGCTGAATGTCCTTGACTGCTGAAGTGTTCCCCGACTGGGAGGTAACAATCCTGCCTGGCGATTGTTGCGCGGTGCTCGTTCATACGTTGTCTCAGTGTCTGCTTGGTCTCGCCGATGTACCATGCCGCGGTGCATTCTTTCCTGCAACGTATGAGGTAGACAACGTTGGCCGAGTCACATGAGTATGTACCATGTACCTGGTGGGTAGTGTCCTCACGTGTGATGGTGGTATCTGTGTTGATGATCTGGCATGTCTTGCAGAGTTTGCCATGGCAGGGTTGTGTGGTGTCGTGGTCGCTGTTATCCTGAAAGCTGGGTAATTTGCTGCGAACGATGGTACTTCTGAGGTTAGGCGGCTGTTTGAAGGCAAGTAGTGGAGGCGTGGGGATGGCCTTAGCGAGGTGTTTGTCGTCATCGATGACTACGCCATGTTCTTCGCAGCCTTCAACATGTCATCGATGACGACAAACATCTCGCTAAGGCCATCCCCACGCCTCCACTACTTGCCTTCAAACAGCCGCCTAACCTCAGAAGTACCATCGTTCGCAGCAAATTACCCAGCTTTCAGGATAACAGCGACCACGACACCACACAACCCTGCCATGGCAAACTCTGCAAGACATGCCAGATCATCAACACAGATACCACCATCACACGTGAGGACACTACCCACCAGGTACATGGTACATACTCATGTGACTCGGCCAACGTTGTCTACCTCATACGTTGCAGGAAAGAATGCACCGCGGCATGGTACATCGGCGAGACCATGCAGACACTGAGACAACGTATGAACGAGCACCGCGCAACAATCGCCAGGCAGGATTGTTACCTCCCAGTCGGGGAACACTTCAGCAGTCAAGGACATTCAGCCTCGGATCTGCGGGGTAAGCGTTCTCCAAGGCAACCTTAGAAACACACGACAACGCAAAATCATCGAGCAGAAACTGATAGCCAAGTTCCGCACTCATGAAGACGGTCTCAACCGGGATCTTGGGTTTATGTCACGATACATGACGTGATCCGGACTCGAGTCGTCGTTGGCTTGTTCACAGATGTGATTCCCAGTAAAAAAGTAAAAATTTTCCCAGTAAAAAAGTAAAAATTTTAAAGCTTTTCGTTTTACATACAGACGGCAGCTTTTGACACGTTAGAACCCCTGCGACTACACCTCATTGTCTCAGTTGTATCTTGCTATGTCTTTGATGTGGTACCTTCCTGGCTGACTTGATTAACTTTATCACACCTCGGCAGATAGTCAGGATGATTTAATTTAGTGGTCTGCAATTGTAAGGTACACATGCTTTGTTCTCTATCTATATATGCTTTGGCGATTCTGTATCTAATTTACTTCACCTGAGGAAGGAGCAATCGATAGCTCCGAAAGCTTGTGATTTCAAATAAAACTGTTGGACTATAACCTGGTGTTGTGCGACCTCTCAATTTTGTCCACCCCAGTCCAACACCGGCATCTCCGCATCATAAAAATATAAGCCAGTATAGAGTGAGTCAATTTCGAATTCTTTGTCTTTCATGAATGGAACATTAAATGTATGGAGACCACGGTTAGAGTCAGGTGACAGGAGGACTGCACAGGGTAAACGTTACTGCTGCTTTACGTGAATGTACCAAATTCTCCTTCCCGGTAATTTATCGAAAGCAGTTGCCTCTCGATTGTAATGAGTTAACATCTCAGTTGTAATACCGGCGGCAGAGGAATTTGGTACAAGCGCTTTCAGTCATTCAATGACATTATTAGAACTTGGGGCAAAAAAAATCTGGGGGTTCTCCTGATCGTCTGTCGTAACGTCGGTGTACGATCTATGGAAACCCTGGAGAAGTGGCGTAAAACGCATTTACGCTCTTTCTCCTGGCTTCCCGCGGATCTTCCGCCAAAGTTACATCGGACGATCGGAAGGGCCCCCCGTGGAGGTTCAACACTGACCTGTTTATTATATAATTTTCTTATCTTTCTGCTGGAAAACCGCTTAACGACACTCTGGTTCTACATTCCTGTGAGCAATCTGTAATATTAGGGAAGAGTTTCTGTTTGGGAAAGACCAAGGCAGTAAATCACAGATCGGGAGGGTGTAATTTCCTGAGATGCACTCCAAGCGTGTGCCAGCAATGTGGAAGCGGAAATTCTCCCCTATTGTTCCACAGTGATGGCACCATAGGGGTGAATTTTGATCCTCAGTGCTCCTGGAGCTTATCATTTGTAACTGTAGGCATTCTTGGCTTCTGTGTTCCTGACTATTCTTGTAGGCAACTCACAGCTCCCTAGATCCTCAGAGAGTGTTTTACTTACCAAGGTAGCTCAGTAAAATTCGTAGTGTGCCACAGCTTTGCTTCCCCCAAATTTCTGATGCCTGCTCCGAGTGCGAAGCTCTGTGACGGGAGCTCCAAAACCAAAAACATCCGTGGAAAGCCAGGAGAAAGAGTGTAAATGTGTTTTACACCACTTCTCCTGGGTTTCCATCAATCTTACACCAGCATTACGACAGACGATCGGGAGAACCCCCAGATTTTCCTGACTATCCTAGTTTTGCCACATTAAATCCTCATGGTTATACAGACCATGTCATTTGAACTTAAAGAAAACATATATTTAAAATGTTACATAATTTTGTGTTTAGACAGCCCAAACAAAGACATGGGCATTGTGTTGTTGCTACTATTTGCTTTTTCTATAATTATTTAATACACGTTGGCAGTTAAAGCCTAAAATAATGTCCAGTGTAATGTTATTCTGCAGGACAAGGAAGCTCCTGTGAAGGCGTGGGATTGAACCAATACCTGAAATAATCTAAGAAGGGTTTATGGTTTGATCCCTGGGAACACTACGAAATTTACTGAGCTATGTTGGTAAGTAAAACACTCTCTGAGGATCTAGGGAGCTGTGAATTACCTACAAGAATAGTCAGGAACACAGAAGCCAAGAATCCCTACTGTTACAAATGGCAAATGGAACAATGGAAACCTGGAAGTTCTGTAGTTTCTCAAGCAGTGCCGTCATTAGTGCAAGGCACCAGTTGTGGAATTGCAATGTAACACTTAACCTGACAGCTCGATATCAAAAGTATCAACATAAGTGAGCCAATCTCCAAAGTGTGGTATCAATTAAATAAACCCCACTTTTAAAACTCAGGAAGTCTCCTTTGCACTGAGCTATTGATCGAAGAGCGATGATAAGACACTCACTCATTGAATAGCTCAAAGGTGTATGAAATGTGCCCTTTTAAGAAAAATAATCCATTTTCTCTCCTCTTCTGAACATACAGACTCATGCTATGATATAGGTACCTCAACCAAGGGCCCATTCCTCATTCATGAATCTGGATTAGATAGCAAATGTCAGCAGGCTATCTTACCAAGTCAAGGTGGCATCCTAACAGAACCCAGTCCTGTTCTCAACCAGTATTCAGACGTGCACTTTCCAGCTAAGTCACACAATGGCAATCATGCTGAGGAACCTCTGACTGACTGTCTCCCTTGTCTTGCCTTGGGGGCCGTGGCCAACCGATGTCCCGACTGCAGCCCTGGCTGAATGAAGTCAGCTAATTCAGCTCGGACTGGGGAATCAAACCTGGGACCTTCCTGGCTCGGTGACTCACTGACTCATTTACCCTCTGGGGAGAGTCATAACGTGCTTTTTAATGTAAATTGGATTACAGTGCACTGAATGAAATCATAAAAACATTTGAAGAGATTGACGGGACATTTGGATTGCACCCCTTTACTTCCATTCTCCAGATTTTCTTTCAATTATTCGAGGAATGGCAGTAATATTTATCAACAGGCTGTTTCACCAAACACTGAAGCCCTGATTTTAACTCAAGGGGGGAATTGGGTGGGTGAGGGTTGGGCAGGTGGCAGATCATCCTGACCGTGGCAGCGTGAGGACTGGGTGATCTTAACACCCGGGCCTCATCTTCATGCCACCGGCCAGTTACCTGTCCGAAGCTGGCCGGCAGGCAGGAGCGCAATGTCTGGTGGCAGGACGTATGTCACAGAGGAGCTTGTGGGAGGGCCTCGCAATCAGCGGAGGGAGGGTATGCCAGGGCCTAAGCTATCCTTGTGGGACCTGGAGGAGGCCTCTTCTGGCCCTGGCTCCTCTTCCCACTGAGTTGACCTGGTGGAAAATCCACAACGGATTCCCTGCTCAGGCCCGTGGTTAAAATAGCAGTCGGGCCCTGATGACATCATTAGAGCCCGATCTGCATATTCGAAGAAGGACCCCGTAGGTTCCTGGCGGGTGTCCTTCCCGCCTGCTCAGAAGAGCTGGTTAAAATCAAAGACAGCGGGATGAGAGCGGGACGTTGGTGGGTTGATAACAAAGTGACGACCAGAATTTCTGCACAAACCCTTTGTTCAATGACTGAGAGACAAAAATCCTTCTGTTGTAAGGGTTTTAAATCTTGAAACACATCTCTGAATCTGTCTACACGCCTTTCTCTATTGCACAGACATGAAAATCTATGGGTAACACTACCGTTTGGCACCATACTTATTTTGGTTTGATGTGATCACTGTGCTCTGTGGAGCTGTGGTTTATATTTGTTTTGACCGACGTAGTATTAAAAGGAAGAGGTTTAAGGGACAGTAACTGTCCTTGCGGAATCCCTCTGTATCCTTCATTTAAGACACCAAGCATTGGGGCGGAGAAACAGAAAGCTCAAAAACTAGTCTAAGATCAAAAATAAAGATGTAATCATTCTAAAAAGACACCCAATCCTATACCACCTCACTTTTTATTATATTACACAACCAACGGACGTCCCAAAGCGCTTTACAGCCAATGAAGTACTTTTGAAGTGGAGTCACTGTTGTAATATGGGAAACGCAGCAGCCAATTTGCGCACAGCAAGCACCCACAAACAGCAATGTGATAATGACCAGATAATCTGCTTTAGTGATGTTGATTGAGGGATAAATATTGGCCAGGATACCGGAGATAACTCTCTTGCCCTTCTTCGAAATAGTGCCGTGGGATAGAAACATAGAAAATAGGTGCAGGAGTAGACCATTCGGTCCTTCGAGCCTGCACCGCCATTTAATGCGTTCATGGCTGAACATGCTACCTCAGTACCCCATTCCTGCTTTCTCGCCATACCCCTTGATCCCCCTAGTTGTGAGTATTATATCTAACTCCCTTTTGAATATATTTAGCGAACTGGCCTCAACAACCTTCTGTGGTAGAGAATTCCACAGATTCACCACTCTCTGGGTGAAGAAGTTCCTCCTCATCTCAGTCTTAAATGGCTTCCCCTTTATCCTTAGACTGTGACCCCTGGTTTTAGTTTTCCCTAACATTGGAAACATTCTGCCCGCATCTAATTTGTCTAAACCAGTCAGGATTTTAAACGTCTCTATAAGATCCCCCCTCATTCTTCTGAACTCCAGAGGATACAAGTTCAGTTGATCCAGTCTTTCTTGATATGTCAGTCTGGCCATCCCAGGAATCAATCTAGTGAACCTTCGTTGCACTCCCTCAATAGCAAGAATGTCCTTCCTCAAGTTAGGAGACCAAAACTGCACACAATACTCCAGGTGTGGCCTCACCAAGGCCCTGTACAACTGTAGCATCACCTCCCTACTCCTGTACTCAAATCCCCTTGCTATGAAGGCCATCATGCCATTTGCTTTCTTGACTGCACTTGCCTTCCCACCTTCAGTGACTGATGTACCATGACGCCCAGGTCTCGTTGCACCTCCCCTTTCCCTAATCTGCCACCATTCAGGTAATAGTCTGCCTCCCTATTTTTACCACCAAAGTTGATAACCTCACATTTATCCACATTGTACTTCATCTGCCATACATTTGCCCATTCACCCAACCTGTCCAAGTCACTCTGTAGCCTCCTAGCATCCTCCTCATTGTTCACACTGCCTCCCAATTTAGTGTCATCCGCAAATTTGGAGATATTACAATTAATCCCTTCGTCCAAATCATTAATATATAATGTAAACAGCTGGGGCCCCAGCACCGAACCCTGCGGTACCCCGCTGGTCACTGCCTGCCATTCTGAAAAATACCCATTTACTCCTACTCTTTGTTTCCTGTGTGCCAACCAGTTCTCAATCCACGTCAACACATTACCCCCAATCCCATGTGCTTTAACTTTGCACACCAATCTCTTGTGTGGGACCTTGTCGAAGGCCTTCTGAAAGTCCAAATACACCACATCTACTGGTTCCCCCCCGTCCACCCTATTGGAAACATCCTCAAAAAATTCCAGAAGATTTGTCAAGCATGATTTCCCTTTCACAAATCCATGCTGACTTGGACCTATCATGTCGCCACTTTCCAAATGGTCTGTTATGACATCTTTAATAATTGATTCCATCATTTTACCCACCACCGATGTCAGGCTGACTGGTCTATAATTCCCTGCTTTCTCCCTCCTTTTTTAAAAAGAGGGGTTACATTAGCCACCCTCCACTCCTTCGGAACTGATCCAGAGTCTAAGGAATGTTGGAAAATGATCGTCAATGCATCCACTATTTCCAAGGCCACCTCCTTAAGTACTCTGGGATGCAGACCATCAGGCCCTGGGGATTTATCAGCCTTCAGTCCCATCAATTTCCCCAACACCTTTTCCCGACTGATAAGGATTTCCCTCAGCTCCTCCCTCTTAACAGATCCTTTGATCTCTTTTATTTCCGGAAGGTTGTTTGTGTCCTCCACAGTAAACACCGAACCAAAGTACTTGTTCAATTGATCTGCCATTTCTTTGTTCCCCATTATGACTTTTACATTCATCGGTTTAACGTCTCATCCAAAAGACAGCACCTCCGACAGTGCAGCACTGCCTCAGTACTGCACTGGAGTGTCAGCCTAGATTGTTGTGCTTAAGTCTCCGGAGTAGGGATTTGAACCCACAACATTCTGACTCAGAGGCGAGGGTGCTACCCACTGAGCCACGGCTGACAGTCATTGTTGGTTGGAAACTAACACGAGGCAGTCAGGAGTGAAAAGTACCACCAGAGCATCTCAACAACTGAGAACTCACATTAGAAACTTTCTTTTTCTCTTTCTCTCTGGACACTCTCCTCCTTCACTTCTTCCTTTTTTTTTTACATCCATCTCTTCTCTTTCTTTCTCCCCTTCTTTTCTTCCTCTCTTTCCTGATTTCTCTTCTCTCTTTCTCCCCTCCTTCACATCCTTGCTTTTTTCGCCCCTCCTTCCCTTGTTCTTTCTTCATTCCCTCCTTCTCTTTCTCTATTCAGTTTCACTTTTTTTTCTGCTCCTCTTCTTTTGTCCTTTCTTCTCCCTCCTTCCTTTCTTTCTCCAGGTCCACTTTAAGCGAGGGTGGATAATTGGAAGTGAATGCTGTTTGGCTCTGATGTGCCTGATGTCACTGCTATCACGTTAAGTGCTCTTAGAAAAAAACAATCGACAGAACACACAGCTGCACAGTGCCGCTCCCACAGTGGAACTTCCTGCTTTACAGTTACACCAATTGGATGAGTGAAGCCCTTTTACGCACCAACAACCCAGACAATTTTCTCCCGATAGCTGCCTCACCCTGTCAAGCTGACCCTTCTACTGACAGGGAAGTTGGGGGTGACTGGTTATGAAAGACAAAAAGAAGAACAGTAACATCACGCGGGATTTGTTTTATGCCCCAGTTTTTTTCCTCTCCTGCAACTCATGTAGTAAAATCTACAGATAATGGAGTATTCAGGTATCATCCAAATAGGCATTCTTTATGTGACAGTCTAGTCTAAGAGCGTGCAAGCTACTTGACCTTGAAGGGAGGGGAGAGGGGGGTGGGGGGCAGGAAGAGACAACACGGACAAGCCTGATCCTGTGCTTCAGTGCAGAGTTCTGGTGGATGGGACTTCCATCGCCCCCTCCGTACCCGACCCATTTCGATGTGATGACGACAAAACTTTTTTTCATTGATACTGCAGGTTTTTCCCCATCTTACTATGAAAAAGTGCCAAGTCTCCCCTTGGCATGTTTTAATATCAGGAGGTTGCAACATGGGGAATTACAGGTACAGACGCCCGTCTCCCACAACGTCATGGTGCAGCGTGTTGGAACGTTCCTGAGAGCCGCCCACAGGCGCAAAGCTGTTTGGAACTGCGGACGTTGATGAATTGGATTAATTTATGCTCACTTGGAGCTTCTTGACTGAAGTTATGACGGTAAACGTTCCAGCCCACTTCAACCACTTGGTTAGCACACTGTGGGAATTGGGTAAAAGTCCTTACCTGCAACGCCACCTACAAGGCTGCAGGTCTGAATGCCAATTGAAGTAGAGTGGGAGGAGGCTCGTCTGGAGCATAAACACTGGCATAGACCAGTTAGGCTGAATGACCTGTTTCTGTGCTGTAAATTCTATGTGATCCTATGATGTTCACACAGTGTGTATGCCAAGAGCTGAGAAAGTGAAATTCTCGGCCAGCTCTCATTCTTCTGTCACCCTGCCAAGAACCAGTACAACATTCTAAAATGTTTCAGCCCACTTAAACCACTGGTCAGACACTGTGAGAGCTGGGCTTTGAACCCAGGTCAGATAGATGAGAGGATCGTCTCAACTGCATGTAGGAGTCGTAGATGAAAAAAGTTTAGGTTTCTGGATGATGTGAGCCCATAGCAGAAAACTGCCTATAATTAAGCACAAGTTGGGACTAAATTAACTGTCTCACTCAGACACAGCAGAATGGGCAGTGATTCTCAGAGGGACTACAAAGATGGCTAGTGGGGAAAGTATCGCACCAATGAAGTAGAGGATGATCTTCTGAGGTAATGACCAGGGTGCATTGTTCGAGCAGACTTCAGGGGCTGAACCCTGTATCTGACCCATGCTGTACCTGAGCTGGCAGTGCTTGATGCTGACACTGAAAGACCAATTCCCAATATGCACAACTGGCAGGCAAGGCTTCAACTGGCAACACAGACTGAAAATCGACCTTTGGATGTGACACTGGAAAGTGCTCCGTTCCCTAGCATGTACATTCCTCATATTGATGAGTGCAAAAAAGTGCAGCAAAATAAATAGATCCTAAACTATATTTGCATACACTTTTTCAGTCAGTGTGTATATAGATGTCATGAAAACAATTGCCAAACATCCTTGTTTTCAAATCCCTCCAGGGCCTCGCTCCTCCATATCTCTGTAACCTCCTCCAGCTCTACAACCCTCCTCGATATCTGCATTCCTCCAATTCTGGCCTCTTGCTCATCCCCGATTTTAATCGCTCCACCACTGGCACCCTTGTCTTCAGGTTCCTAAGCCCTAAGCTTTGGAATTCCCTCCCTAAACCTCTCCGCCTCTCTACCTCTCTTTCCTCCTTTAAGACGCTCCTTAATACCTACCTCTTTGACCAAGCTTTTGGTCATCTGCCCTAATATCATTTTACGTGACTCGGTGTCAAATTTTGTTTGATAATACTCCTGTGAATCGCCTTGGGACATGTTACTACTTTAAAGGCGCAATATAGATACAAGTTGTTGTATGAAGTTCACGAGGTTAGACGTTCCAATCGGTAAACTTCACATACAACCACTTGACCCACTTGTACTAAATTCTCGAGTCTGCTATTTTTCTGCAGGCATTAACCCATTTGAGATAGAGTAGAGGGGTCATGCTAAACACAACCCGGGTGTGCTTGATGCTGGGTTCCCATTCCCCAGCACTGACATCCCAACACTGACGTCCTTGATCATTGTTTCATACAGTAGACTAGAGAGTCATGAGGCAGTTTAGAGTAACACATCAGAATTATGTCAGCATTCTTCCATTGTAAAGCCCTCTGGCAGTCACAGTAATTAAGAATTTGTTATACTCTGCTATTTCACACTATTTTTTGAAAACCTTTTTTCTCTGGTGGTGGGTGAGTAAAGCTCCATTGATGTATTTTCGAAGTGTTGTTTGTTGTCTACGAACTGATTTGGAGATAAACAAAACACAGACAATAATAGATGTTTAAAGAAGAGAACAAGATAGATTTGTTTTCGGTTGATTTACTGTCTCATGGCATGGGTGAGGGGCATCTGTTCAATGATTTGTTCTGAGACTTAGAAACATGTAATGGTACAGACACAGCCTGGAACATGAATCAAGAAACAAGTGTAGCGGAAATGATTATTGCTGGTGTTCTAGTACGCGCTTCTATCAAAGCCCTTTCTCTCATTTTAACGAAGGCCTTAGCTCATTTACTTTGTGAATGGCGATGAAAACAAATTGAACTGGAAGAATAACTGCCTCCACCAGACACCTGTACGGTGATATTACACCAATATTTTTGCCACGGCAGATTTGAACTCCGAGGGCACAGACACTGTGTTTATTGTTGGTCTGGATTGGTTTAGTTATAAATTTACTGGCTCTCCATTACAAAGTAATTCTGAACAGCTGCACATTCAGTCTTAGACCAGAATTAACAGCTGCTGTAGATAAGGTTTAACAGCTATCACACCAATATCCTTTCTCTTAAGGCCCTAAAGTGTCCAGAGCCCAGTCTGCTAAAGGGGAAAGTACCTGGCATACCTGGGATCTGACCTTTTAATGGGCTGCTTGCAGGGCAATACTTCTAACTACTTCAAACTTTTGCTAATGTTAATGAAACTATACAATCAAAGGAGGAGGCTCTGATTCAAGGTATTTGAACACACCACAGCCAATGAGGGAGTTTTACCATCTGTACCCCCTTTAAAAAAGGGAGTCTCATCATCCTGACCCCTTTTCACGAAGGACACTTATCATGAGGAACTCGATTACACAAGGAGCCTTGTACTCTTGGCCCTTTAAAAGGGCCACAATCTTCATGATATAATGTAGTCAAATCTTTATGTTCTTTATTTACAAACAGACGTAAACATTGTGGAAATACATGATGGTGTCACTAGTGTGTGACATGTGACTCTTCTAAAAACAATAACATTTTGTCAAATCCTTTTTCAGGAAGACATTGCCCCTTTAAGAACAGAGTTTCACTATCTAATCACTTTTTAAATAACTAACTGTTAAAAAAATTACAATGGTTAAACTTGATTGATTTATAGACCACCTCTAATGTTGGGTTTGCAGTGTGTTTCTTTAAAATGATGAGTGCTGATGATATTACTGGGGATTTAACAGGACTTGATGCATTGGGGAGGGTTTAGAGAGGAGCACCACTGATGGTTATGGGACTGGAAGCTGTGCTAAGCAACTTGCAGAGCTGAGTTGTTTTTGTTAGAGGAAGGGGACATGATCCAGGTTGCTGAATGAAATGTTTAAGTAGATGGGAACAGGCTATTCAATTGAACGATGAGGGCAGAAGTTGGAGATACAAGTATTAACATAAGAACATAAGAATTAGGAGCAGGAGCAGGCCATACGGCCCCTCGAGCCTGCTCCGCCATTTAATGAGATCATGGCTGATCATCAACCTCAACTCCACCTTCCCGCCCGATCTCCATATTCCTTGATTCCCCTAGAGTCCAAAAATCTATCTATCTCAGCCTTGAATATACTCAAAGACTCAGCATCTCTGGGGCAGAGAATTCCAAAGATTCACAACCCTCTGAGTGAAGAAATTCCTCCTCATCTCGGTCTTAAATGGCCGACCCCTTATCCTGAGACTATGCCTCCTAGTTCTAGACACTCCAGCCAGGGGAAACAACCTCTCCGCATCTACCCTGTCAATCCCCTTCAGAATCTTGTATGTTTCAATGAGATCACCTCTCATTCTTCTAAACTCCAGAGAGTATAGGCCCATTCTATACAATTTCTCATCATAGGACAGCCCTCTCATCCCAGGAATCAATCTAGTGAACCTTTCTTTGTTGCAATGTCTCCAAGGCAAGTATATCCTTCCTTAGATAATGAGACCAAAACTATGCACAGTACGCCAGGTGTGGTCTCACCAAGGCCCTGTACAATTGTAGCAAGACTTCCTTACTCTTATACTCCAACAATAAAGGCCAACATGCCATTTGCCTTCCTTATGGCTTGCTGTACTGTACCTGCATGCTAGCTTTCTGTGTTTCATGCACGAGGACAACCAAATCTCTCTCAACACCTATATTTGAAAGTTTCTCACCATTTAAAAAATATTCTGTTTTTCTATTCTTCCTACCAAAGTGAATAACCTCACATTTCCCTACATTATATTCCATCTGCCACCTTACTGCCCACTCACTTAGTCTATCTATATCCCTTTGCAGACTCTTTGTGTTCTCCTCACAGCTTACTGACCCACCTAGCTTTGTATCGTCAGCAAACTTGGATATATTACACTCGGTCCCTTCATCTAGGTCATTAATATAGATTGTAAATAGCTGAGGCCCCAGCACTGATCCTTGCGGCACCCCACTAGTTACAGCCTGCCAACCTGAAAAAGACCCGTTTATCCCTACTCTCTGTTTTCTGTCCGTTAACCAATTCTCTATCCATGCTACTATATTACCCCCAACCCTATGAGCCCTTATCTTGTGTAATAACCTTTCATGTAGCACCTTATCGAATGCCTTTTGGAAATCCAAATATACTACATCCACTGGTTCCCTTTTATCCTCAAAAAAACGCAAATAAATTTGTCAAACAGGATTTCCCTTTCATAAAACCATGTTGACTCTGCCTAATCATGTTATGATTTTCTAAGTGCCCTGATACCACTTCCTTAACAATGGATTCCAGCATTTTTCCGACGATTGATGTCAGCCCTATAGTTCCCTGTTTTTTCTCTCCCTCCTTTCTTGAATAACGGTGTTACATTTGCGACCTTCCAATGTGCTGGGACCATTCTAGAATCTAGGGAATTTTGGAAGATCAAAACCAATGCATCCACTATCTCTGCAGCCACCTCTTTTAGAACCCTAGGATGCAGGCCGTCAGGTCCAGGGAATTTGTCAGCTTTTATTCCCATTAGTTTCTCTAGTACTTTTTCTTTACTTATATTAATTACGTTAAGTTCCTCACCCTCATTAGACCCTTGGTTCCCCACCATTTTTGTTATGCTTTTTGTGTCCTCAACTTTGAAGACAGATACAAAATATTTGTTTAACATTTCTGCCATTTCCTTATTCCTCATAATAATTTCTCCTGTCTCAGCCTCAAAGGGACCAATGTGTACTTTTGCTACTCTCTTCCTTTTTACATTCTTGTAGAAGCTCTTACAATCTGCTTTCATATTTCTTGCTAGTTTTCTCTCATTTTATTTTTTCCCTTTTTATCAATTTTTTGGTCAACCTTTGCTGGTTTCTGAAACTCTCCCAATCCTCAGGCTTACTATTATTCTTTGCAACATTATAAGCTTCTTCTTTTAATCTAATGCTATCCTTAACTTCTTTAGTTAACCACAGTTGGATCACTTTTCCCTGGAGTTTTTGTTTCTCAATGGAATGTATTTTTGTTGAGAATTATGAAATATTTCTTTAAATGCTAGCCACTGCTTATACCTACCGCCATACCTTTTAATCTATTTTTCCAATCTACCTTAGCCAACTCGCCCTCATACCTATGTAATTGGCTTTATTTAAGTTTAAGACTCTAGTATCAGACTTAGGCAAGTCACTCTCAAACTTAATTTGAAATTCTATCATATTATGATCACTCTGCCCCAGAGGATCCTTTACTATGAGATTGCTAATTAACCCTGTCTCATTCCACAATACAAGATCTAAAATAGCCTGTTCCCTGGTTGGTTCCATGACATATTGTTCTAGGAAACTGTCCCGAATGCTTTCCATGAACTCGTCCTCCAGACTACCTTTGCCAATTTGATTTGTCCAGTCTATATGAAGATTAAAGTCCCCCACGATTATTGCATTACCTTTGTTACAAGCTCCTACTATTTCTTGATTAATATTCTGTCCAACAGTACAGCTACTGTTAGGGGGCCTATATACTACTCCCACCAGTGTTTTCTGCCCCTTGTTATTCCTTATCTCCACCCATACTGATTCTACTTCCTGATCTTCCAAGCCGAGATCCTTTCTCTCTACTGTCCTTATGTCATCCTTTATTATCAGGGCTACCCCCCTCCTTTTCCATTCTGCCTGCCTTTTTGAAACATCAAGTATCCTGGAACATTTAGTTCCCAACCTTGGTCACCTTGCAACCACATCACTGTAATGGCTATTAGATCAAACCAATTTATCTCTGTTTGTGCCATTAGTTCATCTATCTTGTTACGAATGCTTCATGCATTCAGATAAAGAGCTTTTGGGGGCTAAATTCGGTTGATTTGTGCCTCCCATTACGGGACGCAAATCAACTAGCGCCTGGGCGCGGCGCTGCTAACGCCTCCCGCGAAATTCAGCGGGAGGTTAGCGGCGGCGCAAACCGTTAGCGCCGCGTGGCGCTGTGCCACCGGCGATGACATCATCACCGTGCGCAGCGCCCCGCTCACTCCCCGGCTGTAATATTGGGTGGCGCCCCCCGACTTACCACCGGACGCTATGTCCGACGGGGTCAGGGGGGCCTACCTACGGCTGGGGTGGCGCTAGTTAAAGGAGAGATGGCGGGCAGCCATTTTTGTTGCTGGCCGCCTGCCAGCACCTGCCCCTGTTGCTGTCCCCGGACTCCATGAAGCCCCCTCGCGGGGTGCCGGCCGCTCTTGTTTGCCGGCACTCCCTATCCCTGGTGGCCCAGCTGGTCGCCGGGATGCGCTGCACCAGGCCCCTCCCCTTTAAGAAGGGGAGGAAGGCCTGCAGTACCGCGGCGTGCTGTGCCGCAGCGCCATGTCGCGCCGCGGTTTTGGCTCGCAGCGCCCCAAGAGGGACGCGGGGCGCTTCCAGTAGTGCCCCTCCTCCCTCTTGGGGCATTGCCTGGGAAGATTGGCCGCAGGGGCGCTAACTTTTTCGGGGCGCTAACATTGGCTAAAGGGGGTGCCACCGAATTTTTACCCCTTTAAATTTAAATTTTTTACCATTATTCCCTGCTTTGACCTTATTCTCTGCTGAAGGTTAACAGCTGATAAACAAGACTTGAAATTAGTAAGATTCTTCCCCTCTGAGGAGTGCTGCATCGATACATCAGCCTCCCAGCTAAATCGCTTGGTGACGCATTGATCAATACCTTTGATAAGAGCTGGATAAAAACAGAGAGGTGATTGGATGCTGTGTGGAATATAATAGTTGCTGGGACCCTGGGAATGCCATACCTACATAGGCAACTGGTCAAGGTTTCTTGAACTTCAGCACTGACCAGATGAACTATATTCCTTAAAGTGAATAATGTAGGCTGTAAGGGTAGCTAGGTGTTCTGCAGTTTTGAATTGCTTTTGGGGTCAGGGTGCAATTTTTAATAACTTTTCCTCATGAAACTTGATAGGTTGAGTTGAGGAGCCAGGTCAAAAATCCAATTCTCATTCCATGCTTTCGGAACACAGGAACAGGAGGAGGCCATTCAGCCCCTTGAGCCTCGCCATTCAATATAGACTTATATAGACTTACATTTCTATAGCGCCTTTCACAACCACCGGACGTCTCAAAGTGCTTTACAGCCAATGAAGTACTTTTTGAAGTGTAGTCACTGTTGTAATGTGGGAAATGCGCAGCCAATTTGCGCACAGCAAGCTCCCACAAACAGCAATGTGATAATGACCGGATAATCTGCTTTTGTTATGTTGATTGAGGGATAATAAAAGGCCAATGAGATCATGGCTGATCTGCACCTCTGTATCCACCCTTTCGAATGCTTTTAACATTCTTAATACTTCGACGGATCACCCCTCAATATTCTAATTTATTATGGTCTTGTCTTTAACTGAGAATGTGGTCAGAATGTGAAACTTGCTACCACATTAAATGATCGAGGCGATTAGCATAAATGCATTTAAGCAGAAGTTGGATAACTATATGAGGGAGACAGGAATAGAAGGATATGTTGATAGGGTGAGATGAAGTAAGGTGGGAGGAGGCTCGTGTGGAGCATAAACATCGGCTGGGCCGAATGGCCTGTTTCTCTGTTGTAAAATTCTATGAAACTGCCCTGAGCTTGACATTGTGAAGGAAGTGAATTAACTGGGAATACTTCAGCATTCTAGTGTACCAGCAGATCTCCCCTGGCATTGCTCATGGGTGAAAGTCTGAAGCATAGTTGTAAGATTATCTGCTAAGATAGAGCTGTGCTGAACATGGCCTGTCACTGCTCAGTTGGTCATTGTTGTTGCCCCAGTGTTCCCTGTAGGGAAGTGATCTAAATGGGCAAATCAGACAATTGTAGCTGTTTTACATTTCTGACTGCAGGTCTAAAAATCCAGTAAAAAATAACAGCCTTTCCAGGGATGTTTTGCATTTGTAATAAAGTGCAACATCTGGGTGTAGCTACACTCCTAGTAAGTCAAAGCATGTGCTGTTTTAT
Source organism: Squalus acanthias (assembly GCA_030390025.1). Lineage (NCBI taxonomy): Eukaryota > Metazoa > Chordata > Chondrichthyes > Squaliformes > Squalidae > Squalus > Squalus acanthias. The sequence continues at coordinate 36,601,565 of CM059448.1, read as the reverse complement.
AAAGTGTGGAACATTATAGCATATAAGCCCGAGGTGTGTGTTGCTTTAAAGCTGCAAAGTCTAACTGCTGTTAAGTAAACACTGTGTTCATTCAGAAGTCACTGAGACTGCTAGCATCCTGGCATTTTGTTTTCCTGGAGAGTTCCTTTGCTTCTTTATACTTTCCTTTGAAGTGTGACGCAGAATGTTGAGTGTGACACTTGGAAGTGTGACAGAGGAGCGTGACAGACAGGAAATGCAAGCTAGATGTACTGTGTTTAAAATATTCTATAAGCAGCTAGATGTTAAAGTCAGCTTCTTTTGTGCAGTTGGAACACAGAGGGTGCAATTGTAGCCATTTCAAAGGGGAACAAGGTATGTTGACTGTGCCGGCTGGTGTGGTGAGAATGATGGCTTCCTGGTTCTTCTCACCACAGCCTTTCTTAAAAGGGAAAATTGGGAGCAGATGCAATTACTTCTGCACTGCCAGTGATTAATATATTACGTCCACATGAGTGGTAAGCACCACTACTTGTATGAGCACCCAAGGTTGGAGGCCAGGTAAACTCACTTCAAGATCAGGAATTGCTGGGTGAACTCACCCATTTGTTTTTCAAATGCCGAGATTCTGCTTTGGAACATTCTGCCTCATGCCCTTCCAGAAAATAAAAATCTTCCCAAACACACGCGCACCAAAGCAAGCAGGAAAGAAGTTCTGACGAAGGGTCATCGACCTGAAACGTTAACTCTGTTTCTCTCTCCACAGATGCTGCCTGACCTGCTGAGTGTTCCCAGCATTTTCTGTTTTTATTTCAGATTTCCAGCACCCGCAGTATTTTGCTTTTGTTTTGAAGAAGTTTTACCTCACACTTCAAAGTCACGTGCCCACATATACAGTTTCGGTGTGCGCTGTGTGCAAACTTCCATATGATACAATACCAGATGGGCTCTGACATGAATCTTGTCATTCATGTGGAAATGACTTATGAAATAATACTGGGCGGCCTGCTGGTGGCGCTGTCCAGGGAGAGTATAAATACTCAGGCATGGGCCCAGCTTGCTCAGGACATTCCTTAACAGGAACTAGTGAAGGACACAACTAGATCTCCATGTTGGAAAACAGTTGATTAAAGCTTTGTTTTACACTTAGACCAAGTGCCTAGTAGTTTTCTTACCTCAGGCTCCATCCCCTCCCTCTCCTAACACAAGCTTACAGGTCCTGCACTTACTATTTTAAGCCCTGTTGCTAGATATTGCCACACACATTGGTGGTGATTTAGGCTTAACTGGAGGGCAACAGCCCTCCCTCCCCGTCCCCTATGGTAATCTACGCTGACTCAGCGAGACTGACTACAACAGTGAACGTATCATCTCAATCACTCAACTGAATGCTGCCTGTGGAGGCAGTATCTGGGTGCGAGTGGGTAGAGACACCAAGAGTAGATGTTATGCGTTGGCCCTCGCAATGCAGAGGTTTGCGTTATAGAAGTGCACATTTGGAAATCGGGTACAGAGGGTAGCAGGCCCCACACAGTTTTCTGTCATGCACAAATGGCCATGCGCAATGCACCCTGCACAACTTTCCATCCACATGGGGCACCCAATTCCTTAATATGCGCCCCTGTCGCAAGAAACTCTCGACTACTGAGTAAAATCTACCCCATGCCCATCGCTTCTTCAGCGGAACCACATTGAAAATGTCATGAAAGCGCCCTCAATGGGTCAGTGGGTAAATGCAACTCACTGTGTAGAATGTAGCCGTTCAAGGCTCAATCTTGACCAGAGTGGGGGGAGGGTATAAATGGACCCAATGGTCCTGTGCTAGGAAGGAGAAATCCAATCAGCCAGGTACCCCTCCCAATGGCTAGCCAGCTTTCTTTGCTGGAAAGTCTACGCCTGCGGACATTGGGTAAAGACTGGAGCAGACAGAGCTGTGATATCCCCCATGGTTAAATGGCCTGGAGGCACATACAATTTACAGCACAGAAACAGGCCATCCGGCCCAACTGGTCAGTGCCGTTGTTTCTGCTCCACACGAGCCTCCTCCCACTCTATTTCCTCAAACCCTGTCAACATATCATTAGATACTATTAGCTGATGAATAGCAAAGTAGCAGTATCCTTAAAATCATACCTCAGCATCCGTCACTATCTGTAGAAGGGAAGGGGGAGTAATTGATGCAGGGAGGGGAAATTTAACATGCAAGTCCCCATAAAGAGCAGCAAATGGCTCTACAGTTCATGTGCTCTCTCCCTGGTGAAATCTCACCGAGTTGGTAGTTTGATCCTAGACAACAGTGTGAAAGTTGTAGCCTGCACATCACTGCAGCCAATCAGAGTCAACCTCACAACAACACTATGTGCACTAAGAAACCAATGTATTACTTACCAGCGCAATGTCCAATCTCCCTCGTACTGGCAGACATGCGCCATACAGTAGGTTTAAGTATGTACTGAATGCAGCAGGCCACACACACTTCAATCTATAGACAAGGGACTCTCTGGTTTGCACTGAGCGGTTGAGAGCACCACCACGCACACACAAACAACTCTGCATTGTGTAGACATGCCTGGGCAGGGACAGTGGCAGCCTGAGTTTAGGAGGACACTGGAGAGACACTGACTCCTAACCAGCAAAACCTTATTAATCGGGGTCATTGTTTAATTTGCTTCATACACATTATCCCCTTAATATAAAAAAACACATTAAGGACTTTCTCTCCATCAGGCTGATATTGCAAATCTAGGAAAACTGTTTTTCACTGGTATCAAATGATTGTCAGCTTTGGCCACACATAAAATAGAAAGAAAAAAAAAGAATTGCATTTCTATAGTGTTTTCATGACCTCAGGACATCCTAAAGCACTTTACAGCCAATGAAGTACTTTTTTGAAGTATTGTCACTGTTGTAATGTAGGAAATGCGGCAGCCAATTTGTACACAGCAAGCTCCCACAAACAGCAATGTGATAATGACCAGATCATCTGTTTTAGTGATGTTGGTTGAGCGATAAATATTGGCCAGGACACCGGGGAGAACTCCTCTGCTCTTCTTCGAAATAGTGCCGCGGGATCTTTTGAGTCCACTTGAGAGGACAGACGGGGCCTCGGTTTAACGTCTCATCCGAAAGACGGCACCTCCGACAGTGCAGCACTCCCTCAGTGATGGATTATGTGCTCAAGTCCCTGGAGTGGGACTTAAACCTATAACTTCCTAACTCAGAGGCGAGACTGCTACCACTGAGCCACAGCTGACTCCTAAATGCAAATTATGGTTTTTTTTATAAGGTAGAGAATTTTCATGTGTCAAGATAATGTGTGGAGGAAAGTGGTGCCAGTGTTGTCACTCCAGGTAAAATGAGCAGAGGTTGAGAACTGAGATGTATGATTGGAGAAGGTCATAGAGATGGGATAGAGTGAAGCAATAGAGAGCTTTGCTGGCAAAGAGCAAGATTTTAAAGTGGTTGGCGAGGGGTGAGTGGGTGTTAGTGTGGGATAGACATAGGCTGCAGATTACTTGGTGAGTCGGGGTTTGTGTAGGGTGGACCTGGGGAGGCAGGTTGGGAGAGCATTGGAAAAACCGAGTCTCAAGGTAATGAAGGCGGGTCTGAGGGTGGACAGGTAATATCCCAGAGGTGGAGGCAAACAACCCTGTTAATGGATAGGATGTGGGGTTTGAAGCTCATCTTAAGACACTGCATGTCTGCAGCTTCAGTACGACCGAGCATCTGGGGAGGAAGATGGGGCCTGAAGTGTGAAGCTTTTTGCAAGAGCTGAACAAGATGTGATCTGAAAAAGGATCCAAATCATCCAGAACTTGAAATCAGCCAGACCATAGTGAAATCAGGAGGGTAGACCAACTGGTGGAGCTGTATGTCATCGGTGTACATAAGGAAATTAATCCCATGAATGCAGATGATGTTGCTGACAGGCAGCATATAGATAGGGAACAGGAAGAGGCAAAGTATGATGCTTTAGGGCACACTGAAAGTGAATGTGGGCAATGGGAGGACGAACTAGTGGAGGAGGTAAACTGACCACATTGGGTCAAGGAGGAATAGAACCAGGAGAGGGCAGTGTCATGGAGGCGGACCATCGCGGAGTTGCACTGGAGGAAGGTGGAATGGTTGACTGTGTTGAATGCTGTGAAGAGGATAAGGAGGGATAGTTACACAGGACCGTGTTGATGACTATGGAAAAATTGCAAAGCTGATTCAATGGGTTTGAACAGGAAGTGGTGGGAGAGGCAGATATGGGATTGGGTGCTATAGAGTAAAGCCCCACAGCTCTGCCCCAGCTTGGAAAAAACTACCTCCTACTATACCAGTGTGAATCTTTCATTTTCCACCTCAGCCATGCTTATGATCTCTTGAATGAGGGACTGACTGTGGGGCGGACTATTTGAGAGGCTGTGGAAGAACTGGCTGGCTGGGGTTCTGGCTGAGGTCATATATGGTGGACTGGCTGGGAAGGCGACCTGGTGACCTGGTTAGCTGTGGGGCTAGTTGGAGACTCTGGCTGAGGGCCTTTCTGACCCTCCTTTATAATGACTTTTCAATAGTTCCTCATATGGTTCCTCGAATAGCAGAATACACACTCATGAACCTGAACTGATATTTTCCAGTTTTAATTACAGATTATAATTAAGCAGTTTTGTCTTTTTTTTTTACAAAAATTACAAAGTACTCTTAATTCAATGTTGCAGAACTCAAATCATCTGATAATTCAAATTGTTGTGATCACTAAATTCCCACTTTGTTGTGTTATTTACATTGGAATTATTGGGAGCAGACTGTGTATTTAATACAGGTGATGCCAGGGATGATGATGAGCTGCACTGAGCTATGCAGGACACCAGCAGGCAGGAATGGGTTAAATGATCCACATTGTCTCTTGCTTCCGAATTCAGGTAGACCTGATATTAATCCCTGCAGTCAGCAAATAGATTGTGTCACAACAACAACAACTTGCATTTATATAGCGCCTTTAACGTCGTAAAACGTCACAAGGCGCTTCACAGGAGCGTAATCAAAGAAAATTTGACACCGAGCCACATAAGGTGATATTAGGACAGACTTGGTCAAAGAGAAAAGTTTTAAGGAGCGTCTTAAAGCAGGAAAGAGAGGTTTAGGGGGAGAATGCCAGAACGTATGGGCCCTCGGCAGCTGAAGGCATGGCCGCCTATGGTGGAGCAATTAAAATCGGAGGGTTGTAGGGCTGGAGGAGGTTACAGAGATAGGGAGGGGGCGAGGCCATGGTGGGATTTGAAAACAAGAATGAGAATTTTAAAATCGAGGCATTGCTCAACCGGGAGCCAGTGTAGATCAGTGATCACAGGGGTGATGGGTGAACGGGACTTGGTGCGAGTTAGGACACGGGCAGCAGAGTTTTGGATGACTTCAAGGTTATGTAGGGTAGAATGTGGGAGGCCGGCCAGGAGTGCTTTGGAATGGTAAAGTCTAGAGGTAACAAAGGCATGGATGATGGTTTCAGCAGCAGATGAGCTGAGGTAGGGGCAGAGTCGGGCGATGTTACGGAGGTGGAAGTAGGCGGTCTTAGGGATGGCACAGATATGTGGTCGGAAGCTCATCTCGGGGTCAAATACAACACCAAGGTTGTTTTCAGCCTCAGACAGTTGCCAGGGAAAGGGATAGATTCAGTGGCTCAGTAACGGAGTTTGTTGCAGGAACCAAAGTTTAGTTGGAGGAAATTTCTGCTCAACCAGTACTGGATGTCAGACAATTTAGAGAGAGTGGAGGGGTCGAGAACGGTGCTGCTGAGTTGGAGCTGGGTGTCGTCAGCATACATGTGGAACCTGGCATTGTGTTTTCGGATGATGTCGCCAAGGGGCAGCATGTAGATGTGAAATAGGAGGGAGCCAAGGATAGATCCTTGGGGGACACCAGAGGTAATGGTGTGCGAGTGGGAAGAGAAGCCATTGCAGGTGATTCTCTGGCTACGATTAGATAGATAAGAATGGAACCAGGCGAGTGCAGTCCCACCCAGCTGGACGACAATGGCGAGGCTTTGGAGGAGGAAGGGGTGGTCAACCCTGTCAAAGGCTGCAGACAGGTCGAGAAGGATGAGGAGGGATAGTTTACCACGGTCACATGGGATGTCATTTGTGACTTTGATAAGAGTCGTTTTGGTACTGTGGCAGGGGCGGAAACCTGATTGGAGGAGTTCAAACATGGAGATCCGGGAAAGATGGGCATGGATTTGGGAGGCGACAACACGTTAAATGGCCCGGGTCAGTCACACAAGGGGAATAAATGGCCCGGGTCAGTCACACAAGGGGAATAACTGCATTTTTCCTGCCTAACCCGTATCATTCGGCTCATGTTCTGTATCACAATTAGTCCTGATGCAGATTCCTAATTTCAGGGGGAAAAGAGTGAATAAGGCTATCTTTCAAAGCATCGGAATCTGACTGAATAAAGCCTGACTGTCACCCAATGTGATCCAGCGGATTCTGGGCCAGGAAGAAAGGTCGACATTCGGGATGAGGACAGTTTTCATCACATTCTCCAAGGAGCTTAAAAAAAAAATTTGATTAGGAAATCGCAAAATTGCCTCAGAGTGTTTAAGTTGAAGGCTTTGACACGGTCCAGTTAATGACAACAACAACTTGTATTTATATAGCGCCTTTACCGTAGTAAAATGTCCCCAGGCGATGCACAGGATCATTATTAAACAAAATTTGGCACCGAGCCGCATACGGAGATGTTAGGACAGGTTAGTTAATCTTAATAGCAGCTTGGGATGCTCAAGTGACAGATACAATTCCATCACTGTTTAATTTTGCCTCGCACAATAGCGCTCTACGTGAATTGTGCATTTGCAGATGTGAGCTCTGATGTCATCCCTTTAGACAGGTGTGAAAGGAAAGGCAGTGAACAAAGAATTTGAGTAAAAACGCCTCACGCAGCTCTTATCTCGCCGAGAAAACACCACCACAGTATTAATCTGAAAAAAAACCAAGCTGCTGATTCCATCCATTTCTATCAAACAGGGCAACGGTTCCTCCAAGATCATGCTCGCAGTTTGCTCTCTTACCTTCTTTAGGCCCAGCTATTGCTGCAGACCCTCGGCCCACTGGACTGGAATGCTTGCTGACCCGGCCTGGGGCTTTCAGCCCACTTGGTTTCAGCAGACTCATTTCCCTAACGTCTGGGTCTCTCTCCAGTAGACAATACTCGTTCTCTCGGAGGGCTGGGGATTAGCGCTGGCCACCTCACGCATCGCTCCAGCTCGCCGTTCTCCCATCCTTACAGGACCTAATTGTTAACCAGAAAAGAAAACAAAAAAAATCTGCATCACGGCGTTAATCAACCCGACCGTCCCACCAGCAGAAGGCGACAGAAGCCCACCCAATCTCCCTCACACGAGCGGCTTTGGTTTCCAAGAGAGAGCCCTTTATTCATCGCTATTGTGGTTTCAGCAGCATCCTTACCGTCTCTTTCCTCTCATCCAGCTCCCTGTGTTACAGTGGCTCTCGCTGACGCCCGCCCCTGGGCTGTAGTCCGACTGCAGCTCTCCTGCCTCTCCCTTTGGCTGCTCGGGTGGGATGCAGAGAAACTGAGCAAAGCTGACAGCACCCAGTCACATGGAGCTGCATAGACACACTTGCGTCCTCTTCACTCCAGTGAGGATTGGAGGAATGAAGCACAGCACGTTTGCCAGTCATTCAGGGTTCGGAATCCGGGAGCTGTCCAATGCTGGCTTCTGCAAAAAAAATAAAACCAGCATTTATACAAAGCAGCAGAAGCCACCGTCGGCCTGATGAGCTTCCACCGCCCCCAGGGCTGAAATATCCTTAATTCTGAACAACCAGCACAAGAGACTGGCTCCTACTGATCCAGTGTGCTTCTAACGGGAGGGCTCGCAATGCACTGAAAGGCTGTGATTGACTCCCAGCTCTGCTGAATAAATGAACAAAAGGAAAAGTGATAGGGGGAGGGCGCTGCCTCCTCCAGCTGCCTGTTGTTTCTTCGCCAGCCGAGCTTATGGATTATTCATTGGGGAAGCAGCTGGGACAGGAAATGAATGTCAAACAAAGGCGGAAGCTTGAATCTGGTTAAAGTGTTGCTGCTCTCAGTCTGCCACAGAAAATTCTGCTGCAAGGAAAGAGTGTCATGTTGGGGAAAGAGTTAAAGTGTCTGGCTTTGACAGCAGCGGTGTGTAACTGTGACGTTTTAATCAGTCACAAAGAATGATAAATATTTTTGAAAACAAAATCATTTTCTTTTTTTAAAAATAATTATTCTAAAACTTGATATTCAGTTGACCTCTGCGTCCCCAGGCTAGGGAGAGGAAATCAGGCAGATTCTTGGTCCTAATCATTATCCAGCGACCCCTACTGGAAAGGGCAAGCATCTTGGCATTGGGTGAGAATAACGTTAGGCTCAGCTGTGATGCCCACCATGGTGGAATATCTGCCAACACTCAGTGAATTCACACGTGAAGAGCTGTCATTTTGAATGAGGTACTGGAGGGCTGCTGAAACCCATACGACTTAGTATTATAGTACTAAGGCAGCAGTTTATCTGAGCAGAATGGGTGGCACAGCGGATTAAAAGAAAGAAAGACTAACATTTAAAGTGTAGTCACTATTGTAATGTAGGAAACGCGGCAGCCAATTTGTGCACAGCAAGCTCCCACAAACAGTAATGTGATAATGACCAGATCATCTGTTTTTGTTATGTTGATTGAGCGATAAATATTGGCCAGGACACCAGGGATAACTCCCCTGCTCTTCTTCGAAATAGTGCCGTGGGATCTTTTACGTCCACCTGAGAGGGCAGACAGGGCCTCGGTTTAACGTCTCATCCAAAAGACAGCACCTCCGACAGTGCAGCACTCCCTCAGCACTGCACTGGAGTGTCAGCCTAGATTTTGGTGCTCAAGTCTCTGGAGTGGGACTTGAACCCATGACCTTCTGACTCAGAGGCGAGGGTGCAACTGAGCCACTGGCTGACAATTAGGACAATGGCTGTTCCCTTCTGGGACTTGGGATCAAATGCAGTCATGGCTGATGGTTTGAGCGTCTCCTCCCTCTGCATGGCAGTATGGTCCTGGGTGAGATGGGTTTGTCCAGTCTCAGCTCAGTTCCCAATGGGCCCACAAATTGTTAACTGCCAGTTAGTGCTAAATTATAGGTACTTTAGTGCTGAAGCCTGGTACCCATTAGCAGTGACACTGAGACTGACCAAACCTATTTCATGTAGGCCCTTTATTGCTAGTACAATTCGGATAATGTGTTCCTGTCATGTGAAGCTTTGTGCCGGGAGTGCTAAAGACAAAATCCTAAATTCCTTCCCTACTGTGACTCAGAGAAAATAATCCAGCACTGATATTAATATCTCTGTAACCCTCAGTACTTTAAATATCTCTACAACCAGTGTTATTAATATCTCCATATATCATTATGACCCTCCATGTTATCACTATCTCTATAACCCTCAGTGTTATTAATATCACTATAACCCTCAGTGTTATTAATATCACTATAACCCTGTGTTATTAATATTGCTATAACCCTCAGTGCTATCACTATCTCTATAACCCTCAGTGTTATTAATATCACTATAACCCTCAGTGTTATTAATATCACTATAACCCTGTGTTATTAATATCACTATAACTCTCCGTGTTATTAATATTGCTATAACCCTCAGTGTTATTAATATTGCTATAACCCTCAGTGTTATTAATATTGCTATAACCCTCAGTGTTATTAATATTGCTATAACCCTCAGTGCTATCACTATCTCTATAACCCTCAGTGTTATTAATATCACTATAACCCTCAGTGTTATTAATATCACTATAACCCTCAGTGTTATTAATATCACTATAACCCTCAGTGTTATTAATATCACTATAACCCTCAGTGTTATTAATATCACTATAACCCTCAGTGTTATTAATATTGCTATAACCCTCAGTGTTATCACTATCTCTATGACCCTCAGTGTTATCACTATCTCTATAACCCTCAGTGTTATTAATATTGCTATAACCGTCAGTGTTATTAATATATCTGTATCCCTCAGTGTTATTCACGTCATTATATCCCTCAATCCTCTTCTCAACAGATATCAATCCAGCCCCCTTTTAAAGCTATCAATTGATCCTAAATGACTATCCACTGTTCTGTGGGGGAGAACGTTTGTTTTTCTAAGTTCTGATGTGGAGATGCCGGTGTTGGACTGGGGAGGACAAATGTGAGAAGTCGCACAACACCAGGTTATAGTCCAACAGCTTTATTTGAAATCACAAGCTTTCGGAGCGCTGCTCCTTCGTCAGGTGAAGCGAAGGAGCAGCGCTCCGAAAGCTTGTGATTTCAAATAAAGCTGTTGGACTATAACCTGGTGTTGTGCGACTTCACATTTCTAAGTTCTAACCTTGCTTGCAGCTTGTGAATTTTGTACTTGTGTCCTTTGGTCACATGCTCATTATACACATGAAATAGCTTTCTTACAACAACCTTATCTGTCTTTTTTATTTTGAAGACCTGTATCATGTCAACCTCGGTCTTCTTTGCTTCAGCCAATAAGTTCAATCTTTCTTCATAACACAGTCCCCTATGGGCTAGAATCATACTGGTTAGTTTTGTATGCACCCTCTCTAGTGCATCTATATTCTTTTTGAGATAGGGCAACCAAACCTGCACTCCACACTGCAGAACTGGCTTCCCCATTGATCTGTACGACATTATTATAACTTTTTCTGAATCTAATACCCTCCAGATCTGTTCCACCAAGTTCAAAGACAAAGCAGCGTTGACCAGGTCTGCAAAGTTGTGCAGTGTACAGATCATTCCATGGCTGGGAGAGGAGAGAACGGAGCTGGGATGGCTGAACTAAAGATATAAAATGGTGGGCCAGGGAGAATTATCCTTTAAGTGCTTTGGTACTTCCATAAAGAATGGTTCAATGAGGAGCTGATGCTGGAAAATGCCAGCATCTCTGAAGAATGGACATAACCACAATCTAAAGAAAGAAAGCCTTGCATTTATATAGCGCCTTTCACGACCACCGGACATCTCAAAGCGCTTTACAGCCAATGAAGTACTTTTGAAGTGAAGTCACTGTTGTACTGTGGGAAATGCGGCAGCCAATTTGCGCACAGCAAGCTCCCACAAACAGCAATGTGATAATGACCAGATAATCTGTTTTTCTTATGTTGGTTGAGGGATAAATATTGGCCAGGACACCGGGGATAACTCCCCTGCTCTTCTTCGAAATAGTGCCATGGGATCTTTTATGTCCACCTGAGAGAGCAGTTTAATGTCTCATCCGAAAGACGGCACCTCCGACAGTGCAGCACTCCCTCCCTCAGCACTCCACTGGAGTCCCGGGAGTGAGACTTGAACCCCACAACCTACTGACTCAGAGGCGAGTGTGCTACTAACTGAGCCACAGCTGACACATGACACTCAATCTAAGGAATTGGTCTTTATAATAATAAGCGGCAATAATATGGGTTCAAAAGATGTGAAGACACGAGTTACAGTTCAATGACAGTGTTTATTCTATTTCACATAATGTCTGTTCGGTCATTAGACTTTCCCAGTTCCCAAAATAACTGCACATTTTTAAAATTGAACAGAAATTAAGTTCCTTATTGAAAAGCAGCCTTCAAAGTTTTAAACCGGTTATATTTTCTGTTCCCGCTTACCCATTCTACCAGCAAAAATCAGGACAAATGGGCACGGAAAATGGGCAGGGTTCGTTTTCTCCGAAACTCTGCACCGCAACAGGGTTTCTGGTGTATGGGTCAGTGACATTGGAAGTGCTTGCCTCAAACTGGGAGGGAGACACAGAAAGATACTAATAGTACAGTAGTTAAAAACAATAAGGTCGAAACAGTTCACAAGACAATAAAATACCTTTTCTATAAGATATTTGAAACTGTTTGAAAAGTGCCTGGACTTTTTCCCTGGGGTGAAACAGTCTTTCATAGACCTTCAAGATGCAATATTGTACATGGACAATGCAAACCACAGTTCATCCACAGAGCTTGGACCTCCAGCCAGAACTAAGGATAAGACAATTGTTTAGGTTTTGGAGACGATGATTACTCACTGGTGCCACTTGCATGGTGCTCGTTAGAACCAGTCCATTTTCTTTTTTAGCTGATCTGGCTTGAACAATATCTTTCCAGTTAAACCACTTCACAGAGATGTGAAGGTCTTTTCAGTCAGGCAAATTTTCCCTACAACTATCACCTCCTGTACTTCATTTTAATTGCGGTCCGATACACTATAAGGCAACATGTGGCCTGCAGGTTGAATGTGACCTGCAAGGTTCTTCAACCTGAGCTATGGTTTTCTTGGGCGTTTTTGTGGCCTTGTGTGGAAGAAAGACTTGGCTGAGTAATTCAATCTTCCCAGAAATGAAAGATTAGAAAATGATGCCACCTGATTGGTTTAAATGGACAAAGCAAGAAGTGGCCTCTGGGCATGGGAATTTATAAATATTGAAACAGAACAACTAGGCGTTGGACAGTGTGAATCAGCAGCAGCAGAGAGGGCACAGGGCAAGCAGTCAGGAACAGATAATGGTGTACCAGACCAGGTAATAGAAGAGGACATAGGAGAGCAGAGCATACGAGGACAGGAAGGTAAATAAGGTACAGTCTTTGGAGGGTGGCGTGCAATTTTAGTGCATGGGGAGCTTGGATTTTTAGTGCAACCCACTCCATACCAATCCAGCCCCCTGTTCCAAAAGATTAAACAACCCTGCTATAAGACAGGCTCACCTATCAAGACAACAAGTTTCTTCCTTCTATCCTGTCCTGGAGTGTAAGAGAGATGTTAGAAGAGACTTCTGAGATATGGAAACAATATTCAAGCCTTGGACTTGGGCTTTATAGAGTGTTCATTTTTGAGAAAAGAAGCTTTGGACACAAAAGAGGAAACCAAGTTCTTGGAGACAGCTTCAGCAATGAAAGAGTTGTGGGTGTTCCAATTGAGATTAGAGGAGATAGTGGGACCAAGAATGCCAACAGGCAAAGAAGTACCAAGACTAGTACTCTTAGTCCCTGTTAGAATCATAGAATCATAGAATGGTTACAGCACAGAAGGAGGCCATTCGGTTCGTCGAGCCCATGCCGGCTCTCTGCAAGAGCACATCGGCTAGTCCCACTCCCCCGCCCTTTCCCCGCAGCCCTGCAATTTTTTTTCCTTCAGGTACTTATCCAATTCCCTTTTCCCTTTGTTTATCTAATAACATTCTGAGCCTTACTAGCTGCTGAGGGAATGCAAACAAAATTAGGTTGATGAATGTAAAATGGAATAATCAAAAAAATTGGATAGGTTTGGGCAATGAGTGAGAGATGTCATCCATATAAAAATGGAACAGACTGGGAGAGAGGGCAGAGCTTTGGAATCACCTGCTAGGGGGAAAAAAGTTTGAGAATGCAACATCAACAACAGCATCGATATGATGGTGATGTTAACTTGGTTAGGACCACATGGTCCCAGACACTGCCAAAGGCCTTGGAGATGCAATGACAAAATGACCACTAAGGTGTCAAGAGCAGAGTATAAGATGTGCAGAATATAAGCAGCAAGTTCAGCAATGGAATGACCAGGCTGAAAAGCATATTGCTGATAATCAATCAGAATTTTCAATAGTTTGTGTTAACAGCAACTTTCATAACTTTAGAAAGTACAGCTGTAGGTGTAATAGGTCAGTAGTTGGAAGAGTAAGAGGCATCAGCCTTTTTAGGAATACGATGAATGTGAGCCAATTTTCAGGAAGATGACTGGTAATAGGCGAAACTCATGGAGATGGTCATGTTTGGGGTGCATTTGTGGAGGATTACAGGAAGAATACTATCAAACCAGACAACAACTTGTATTTATATAGTGCCTTTAACGTAGTAAAACGTCCCAAGGCGCTGCACAGGAGTGCCATAAGACAAAAAATTTGACACCGAGCCACCTAAGGAGAAATTAGGGCAGGTGACCAAAAGCTTGGTCAAAGAGGTAGGTTCTAAGGAGCGTCTTAAAGGAGGAAAGAGAGGTAGCGAGGCGGAGAG